>LOEQ01001210.1:61953-81404 GCA_001685075.1 Bramus lutescens
GTGTGTGTGTGTGTGTGTGTGTGTGTGCTTGATATGGTAGTCATCTGTTGAAAACAAGAATAGTTTGAAAAACAATCTCATGAAGGAAATATCCATCCTAAGTGCTGGAAGCAGCATGCAGATATTGTTCGATGGCATTTTCTCATTTGTTATCTGGGTTAGTTAGAATCAATAAAGTTTCAACCCTATGTGAACTCTGTTCATGATTTTTTTAAATTAATCCATATTTATTCCCCATGTTACTTACACTTTTTTTGCTACTCAGTAATTGCAGAGCAAAAAGCCATTTCTTAGTGAGGATCCCTGCTTCCATACACAAGAACAAACAGATTCACAAGACAGCTTTCAGGCAGGCAAAGGTACAGACACATACTACAGATGAATTACAGATGAGAGACCATAAGACACAGGGAAAGAGAATTAAAAATTTCAAATCTGCTTGCTTTTGGTAAACCAATCCCAAGAGGATGTGCTTTTAATTTCCTTTCCTTAGTGAGACACTAATAATTTTTGAATACTCTGAGATTATTACTAATGTGTTTAGTCGGTACAGATTTTTATGCAAGTTAATATAATCTTTGATTTTTCTGCCTGAGGAAATCCATTTTGCCAAGTTTTGCACATAGCAGAGACATGAACAAATATCTATTTACACCAGGTAGGAAGTCAGCAACAGACTACAGGTATGATACCACCTGAGTCCAACTTAGTGCATCAATGAATTGATTGACATTGCTTACAGGAATACTGATTAAAGCTTCCTTCTCTCCCACGGCTATCCCTTCCCCACTGTAACAGACTGTATTCCCTGAATCGTGTAATAAATCCTTCCTTTTTAAATTAATTCTCAGCTATTTAGACAGAACAGTCAGAAAGTTAGGTAGTAAATATGGCTTATATGAAACTTTCATGTATTTTATGTGAAAAATGAATGCTATACAAAGCAGTATTTTTCTCTTTACCACTACTTCTACATTTATATCCATTCATAATATACATATTTATATATAATTATGTGTGTATATTAAGAACGTGAAAATTTATAATAACACCTCAAAAAGAAAAAGAACATGTACTGTACCTACAGAGGATCTAAGTTCAGTTCCTGGTCCCCCATCTCAGGCAGCTCACATCCATTTGTGATTCTAGTCTTGGGAGTCTGATGCCCTTTGGGCTCCTTGGGTGCCAGGCAGGAATGTGATGAGTGTAGAGTTACACAGGTACACATTTGTACACATAAAATAAAAAATAAATGCATTTAACAAGTACTGAAACTAAACTACTACATGAAAATATGGGAGAAATTCTATGACATTAGATTTAACAAAGACTTTCTGATCTGATCACAAAAGCAACAAACAAAGGAGGCTATAAACTTAAACACTTATCCATGAAGCAGTCAGTGAGTACAAAGACAACCCATGTAATCAGAGAAATTTTTCCAAACCATGTATTGACTGAAGAGTTTCTGAATCCCATTTAGTGATAGGGCAACAGTTCCGTTTCTGTAGCTGATGTGGTCGGTTTGTGTTAACTGCCTTGTTCATGTGTAGTTGTGAGAGATGCATATTAATAATGTAGGTCCAGAAGGTTTTGCTTTTACATTTTAGGAATGGCCCCTGTGAGTACTGTTTTGCACCTTAGGGAATATTGGGTAAAATCTTAGCAGATTACCTATATTTTCTAGTTTAGCAATAACGTTTGCATTGGTATACTCAAAGTCAGGCCTTTCTCAAGTAGAAATTTTGAGTTCGGTTTAGGAAGATATTTTCTACATCCTCCCCCAACCATTTGTGTTCTCCTAGGTTTCTATGAATTGTGATCTCTTTCATTTTACTACATTTGATTCTACATGTTTTATTTTATGGACATTCTCTCTGTCAGGATGTATGACACAGACTTTCTAAAATACTCTTATGCTTTCCTATGAAATTATTTAGTATACACTCAGAAAGTGTCTGTGCTATGGTCTGCCAACTAGTACCATAGCCGAGTGTAGGTGCAGAGTGTTGCAAAGGCTAGGGAGGGATTAGAAAGAACACAGAGATAGCTTCTGTTTTGTAACACTTCTTTTCCTTTCTAAAAGTGGACAAGGGAAGAACACTTTTATCATTATGCTCATAGGACTTCAGTAATAACCGACATTATGTTTTCTTTCTACCTTTTTATGAAATGTTTTCTTTTTTGACATCCCTTTGTTTCAGAGACATGCAAGTACATGTATGTAAGTGCAAGTATACTATACATGTGTGTTGTTGCATATGTAGAAGACTGAGGACAATTTTAGGTATAATCCTCAGGAACATATCCACCTCTTAAGACAGGTCTCTCACTGGAGCATGGTGGTTGACAATTATGCTAGGCTAATCAGCCAGTGAGCCTCCAAACCCATCTGTCTCTGCCTCCCCAATGCTGGGATTACAAGTATGTGTCACTACCCCTGGCATTTTTACATGAGTTTTGAAGATTGAACTTAGGTCCTCATGTTGGCAAGGCAAGCACTTTACTGACTGCTATTTCTCTACCCCTGTTTCAGGGACTTTGAACACTGCTTGTTTTCTCTGCACTTTAATAGTTTCAGCATTATTGCCTTGCATGGTGACTTGGCCTGAAGCTGACTAAATGTGGCCTATAATGAAATTAAACACATTGTTCTCTGGTACCATTTTTGGTCTGTTTCACAGAAAGGAGCAATGACATAATCTTTCTGTTTTATTCTGCCTTTTTTGTTTGTTTGTTTCAGGTGATCCATGTAAGTGAAAATACAGTTTTATAGAATGGTGTTTAACCAGAGCCATGACTTTACAGTGGTATGTTACAGAAACAGCCACTTTAAATCTTGTAAAATTTATCTTCTTTTAAAGAGCCTCTATAAGGACAGAAGCTCTGTTTGTTTTCAGCCCCCATCAAATCACAGATACACAAAAACAAAACAAAAAAATGTTGCACTACTTTTTTAACAAAAGTAATTCCTGCAGCAAAGAAACATGATTTTTAGTTCAGCTTTTCTAACTAGCAATATACAGTTACGTGGCTATCTGTCCACTGTCTGAAATGGTTTTGACTGTTTAAATAAATTTATCATTATCAAAATGGCATTTGATCCCTTCTTTAAGTTCTTTATTCTCAAATTTGTGCCTCTGGCATTACCTTTTTGTTCTGGTGATTTCTAAGCAATGGATTGGGAACAAGTGGATTATTGAGTCTGTGGTATACAAATGGAGCCTGTAGGAAGTAAATGCTCTAATATCATATGCTTTTTAGTTGAGTCTTTGCTTTTTCAATACTTTTCTCCCTCTTTATTTTACTATTTCTAATTGAGATCTTTATTCCACAGTCATAATACCAAGACAACCACCTGGTTGGATCCGCGTCTCTGCAAGAAAGCCAAAGCCCCTGAAGACTGTGAAGATGGAGGTAGAGATTCAGAAGCTTTTCATACTAGGCTTATTCTCTTAATCCTTCCTTACTCTTCTTGCCTTAATAATGAGTTTTCCAAAACCCTAAGCAAATAGTAATATTCATAGGCAGTTGATTGTAATCATAATTAACTGGTGGTAGTAATTATGTTATATAAGCTTATAAGAATTTTTTACCTTCTGTAAAAAGAAAAAATGTCTCTGCTACTTTTTTAATGTATGTCCTAAAGTTGAACTTTTAAAGTTATATTCAGTAAATTAGGTACAGCTTCATTATGTCTAATGCAGAGCATAGGCCATGTATTTAAAGACTTACTCTAAAGATATAGTAATCCAGACAGTTGTAGGACAAATAAGATCAGTGTAAGAAAATAGATCATTGTAGCCAAAAGAAGTTTGATACAAAATAGAAATAGTGGGATATATTTCTAGTCACTTGATTTGCAATTAATTTGCCAATAATCAATTTTCTGAGAAGAAAGTATCTTCAACAAATGTTACTGAAAAAAGTTGGCATTTTGTGTATAAGTCCCTGGTTTCCATTGCTAGTACTACAGAATAAATAAATAAAACAGAGCTTACTGGAAAAGCAAACCTCACCTATATCTCATTTCTTACACAAAAATTAATTTTTAATAAATAAAATAATAAGATAAATAAAGAACCTATTCATAAAGCTAAACCATAAAACTTTTAGAAAAAAATAGAGGAGAATGTATTCATAAAGTGAAGATTGGTAGTTTCTATACAAACTATAAAAAGACTAGAAGAAATTGTTGTTTTGTACTTAATTTAAAATTTTTAAATGTTCGTTAAAAGACATCAATAAGAAAATAAATCAGGCCAAGCCTGGTATCACAGTCTTATAATTCTAGCTACTTATGAAGCTGGGGCAGAAGGATTTCAGATTTAAGACCAACCTGGACAACTTAAGTGTCTAAAAATTTGAATATGTATTTAAAGGAGTCAGTGGTAGAGCTCTTATGGAACTGTGGTAAAGGAAGATAAGAAAACTAATAGATCAAGTCTCAGATGTTGCAGTGTCTAACAGGAATTATGGTAAGGATCTATAAAGAACCGTTTGAGGATTTTAAAAAAGGTTTATGTGGATGAGTGGGGTTTTTTTCTTCATGTCTTGTGTACCACTTGTGTCCATTGCCTATATAGGCCAGAAGAGGGGAGCCGATATCACTGGAACTAGAGTTAGAGAAGGTCACCATGTGGGTCCTGGGAACTGAACCAGGGTCCTTTGCAAGAGCAGCAAGTGTTCTCGACAGCTAAGCCCCTGTTCCATCTCCTATAAAATTTATAACTCGATAATTAAAAAAATAGACACCGTATTTAAATAATCATTTACCAAAGAAGGTATACAAATGATCAAAATATACATGAAAAAGTTGCTGAAAACAGTTTGAGTGGTTTGCTAATTTAATGCACTGGAATGACTGCAAGAATAAAAAAGATAATTAGAGAAACAGTGGCTCTTCCATATTGATGTTCAGAATGTAAATGGTAAAGCCATTTTGAAAACATTTTGTCAGTTTCTTAAAAGTTAAATTTGTCCACCATATGATTTTCCAATTCCATTTCTCTGTATCTACCCAGGAAGAATGAAAAATGTTTATGTGTGTATGTGTGTGTGCATACTCAAAAGCTTATAAGTAAGAATTTATAGTTAACACTATCAATAAATACACCCAAAGTGGAAACAACTATTTGCATAATGAATATGTAAAATGTAATATAACTCTAATTTATATTATATTATTTAATTGTTAATATTTAACTATTAAACTAGATAACATATTTATATATTTATATGTGAAATGCAATTATACTGTCCAAAGTAAAAAAAGATAAGATGCAAAAGACCAGCTTGTACTATTCTCTATATAAGAAAATAATGAAATCTAAGGAAACATAAAAGGTTAGGAGTTGTCTCAGGAAGAAGATGGGAATAGAGATTATTTGTGAATTTTCTAAAAGTGGTAGAAATATTGAGTTAGTGACTTTAAAAATTAATAAGGTAGTAAAAAAAATCATTGTAATACATTTCCAATTGACATCTGCTTCCAAGGAAAAATGTTTTCTCTAGTGGAGTCTGACTTGGCATATTAATCTATGCCCAGCAGTAGATGGCCAACACAAAACACAACTTAATGGTATTTGTGTAGATATTTTGTCTTATATTGCTTGTTTGGCCATTTTTTTTGGTCATATTGGTCTTTTCAGTATGTAATGGTTTCTAATTTTATGTTTTTATGAATTTCGTTTTTGAATGTTAGTGTCTTTGTGTTTCTTATAGTTTTTTCCTTTTATAGAAAATTGAATTTTTTCTCATGTAGTATGTCCTGTTTACAGTCCCCCCTTTTATTTCTACTAGTACATCCCTTTTCTCCAGATCCATCAACCTCTGTTTCTCATTAGAAAACAGGCTTCTAAAGGATAATAACAAAATTAATTAAAATAAAATGTAATAAAATAAAACTAACACATTAAAATTAGTCAAAACAATCAGAAGGAAAGGAACCCAGAGAAGACACAAGAAGCAGAAACACTTGTTTGTATAGCCAAGAATCCCATAAAAACACTTCATCCCCTTTGGCTCTTATACTCTTCTGTCCCCACCCCTTCCACAGGATTCTCTGAGCCTTGGCGGGAGGGCCTTGATGGAGACATCCCATTTAGAGCTGAGTGTTCCAAGGTTTCTCACTGTCTGTATAATATCTGGCTCTAGGTCTCTTGTATGTGTTCCCATCGGCTGCAGTGAGAAACTTCTATCAGGATGACTGAGGCAGATACTCAAGACACTTTAAGTATAGCAGAATGTCATTAGGAGTAATTTTATTGCTACTTTTTTGTTATTTGTTTGTTCATTTTTAAGACCAGTAGTAGTATTTATTCTTACCCTAGAACCCTGGGCTATCTAGTCTTTGGTTTTTGGTCAACCAAGCAATGTCAAGTATGGGTTCTATCTTGGGGAGTGGGCCTTTAGTCAAATCATATAGTGATTGGTTGCTCCCACAAACTTTATGCCATTACACTAGCAAATCTTGCAGACTAGACACCATTGTAGAACAAAGGATTTGTGCCTTAGTTGGTGTTTACATTTCTCCTTTGGTAACATGCAGAGTACCTTTCTGTATCAAAGGTGCTAACACATAGGGTGAAGACTCTGTGTTCAACATCTCCATGTTCAATGAGTTGTGTAGGTATTGTCTTAAGCAATGGGATTAAAGGTATAGACTACCAAACCTGGCTACTCTATTTCTTTTTTTAAGGACTTTTTCTATCCTTTTTCTTTTCTCTTCCAAGCCTTACATATATTTTTAAACACACTGTAAACTATTTAGAAGGTGTTTAGCTTTTTTTTTCATCTGAATCTGTCTCTACTGTATATCTCTCTCCTGAGCACATGAGTCTGTAATCTGCTAAACAGCATGGCTAGGATTAAAGCTGCAGCTTTGGTGGCTGCCTCTGCCCCATTCCTTAGCTTTCTGAGATTCTAGCTTCATGGCAGAGGTACTGGCAAGAGCCATGTTTGCCACCACCAAAAAACCTGGCACCAGCTGCGCATAAACACCCTTTAAGTGTTTGGTGGCAGGGCCTCTTAAGAGGGCTGCAAGGTTTTTTTGCCACTAATACTGAATGAGGATGCCTATCTTAAAGGAGCTGCACCTCTGCTTGCCTCTTAAAAGCCATGCTTGACTCTGTTCTTTTCTATTTGGTTTCTTTTTTTTAAGCTTTCTCAGGTTTAATGTGGAAACTTTGCCAACATTTGGGCGCCCTTTGTAAACTCGTTCATTCATTCATTCATTTATTTGGATAATACTCCATTGTGTAATGTACTACATTTTCTTTATCCATTCTTCTTCTGAGGGACATCTAGTTTGTTTTACATTTCTGGCTGTTCTGAATAGAATATCAATGAAAATTGTTGAGCAAGTGACCTTTGGGTATATGCCAATAGTTGTATAATGTAGATCGATTGCCGTCTTCTTGAGGAACTGATTTCCATAGTGGCTGCAGAAATTTGTACTCTCACAAGCAATGAGTAAGTATTCCCCTTTCTTCACAGCTTCACCAGCATGAGCTGTCACTTGTTTTATTGACCCTAATTAGCCAATCTGTAGGGTATAAGATAAATTCTCAACGTAGTTTTGATTTGTATTTTCCTGATGACTAAGGATATTGAACATGCCTTTAAGTGTTTCTCAACCATTTGAGGTTCCTCTTTTGAGAATTCTCTGTCTCAATCTATACCCCATTTTTTTGAACTGGGTTCTTGGTTTTTTGAGTCCTTTATATATCTTAGATATTAGCCCTCTATTGAATGGGTAGTTGGTAAAATTCTCTTGCCATTCTGTAGGCTGCCATTTTATTGAAATGATGGTGTTCTTTGCCATGCAGATGCTTCTTAGTTTTTTTAGGTCCCATTTGTTAATTGCTGATTTTAGTACCTCTGCTTATGAAGTTCTGTTCAGAAAGTCTTTTCCTGTGCCAATGAGTGTAAGGTTATATTCACTTTTTCTCTTCTATCAGGTACAGTATATCTGGTTCTGTGTTAAAGTCTTTGATCAATTTGGAGTTGAGATATTTGCAGGGTGATAAATATGCATCTATTTGGATTCTTCTACACATAGTAAGCCAGTTTGACCAACACCATTTGTGGAAGATATTATTTTTTATAGTGTGTACTTCTAGCTTCTTTATTAAAAAAATCATGTTTGTGGATTTATGTCTGGGTTTTCAGTTCAATTCCATTGACCAACATGTCTGTTTTTGTGCCAATATCATGCTGTATTTACTATAGCTCTGTATACATCTTGAAATTGGGGATGGTACTTCCAGGAGTTCTTTTATTATTCATGATTTCTTTAGCAATGCTGTGGGTTTTTTGTTTGTTTGTGTGGTTTGGTTTGGTGGGGGTTTTTTTTGGTGTGTGTGTGTGTGTGTGGTTGTATGTTTTTGGTTTTTTGTGTGTGTTTCCATATGAAGCTGAATATTATTCTTTCAATATCTATGAAGAATTTTAATGGGGATTACATTGAATATGCAGATTGCTTTTGGTAGAATGGCCCTTTTTACTATATTAATCCTACTGATCCATGAGCATGGTCTCTTTCCATCTTTGTCTTTCACTTGTTTAGTTAGTTACCCCTATATGTTTTGTATTTATTCAGGCCATTGTAAAAGGTGTTGTTTCCCTGATTTCTTTCTCATTCTGATTGTCATTTGTCAGAGGGCTATTGATTTTTTGTGAGTTAATTTTTGTATCCAGATACTTTGCTGAAAATGTTTATCAGCTATAGGAACCCCAGTTGAATTTTAAGGGCACCTATGTATACTGTGATCATATGCAAATAAAGATACTTTGACTTCTTTTCTAGTTTGTAACCCTTTGATCACCTTCAGTGATGTCTGTCCTTGATAATAAGCTGTTTCTTAGATGCAGCAGAAGGATGGGTCCTGTTTTTAAATCCATTCTGTTATTCTGTGTCTCCCCTCCACCCCAGACAGTTTCTTTATTTAGCTTTGGAGCCCGTTCTGGAACTCACTTTGTAGACCAGGCTGGCCTCGAACTCACAGAGATCTACCTGCCTCTGCCTCCCAAGTGCTGGGATTAAAGGCATGTGCCACCATCACCTGTTTATTCTGTGTCTTTTTATTGGGGGAATTGAGAACACTGATGTTGAAAGGTATTAGTGAACAACGATGTTGATTCCTGTTATTTTGTTGTCGTGTGTGTATGTGTTTCCCTCTTGATTTTTCTGGTCTGGGATTATTTATTCTTTATATTTTCTTTGGTATGTTTACATCTTTACTTTGGAATTTTTCTTCTATCACTTTCTGTAGGGCTGGAATTATAGTTAAACACTGCTAAATTTGTTTTTTAATGAAATGTCTTTGTTTTCTTCGTCTATTGTGAGTGAGTGTTCTGCTGAGTACAGTAGTTGGGCCTGGCATGTCTAATCTCTCAGAGTCTGTAGAACATCTGTCCAGGCTCTTCTAGCTTCCGTTGAGAAGTCGGGTGTTAATCTAGTAGGTCTGCCTTTATATATTACTTGGTCTTTTCCCCTTGCAGCTTTTAATATTCTTTCTTTGTTCTGTACACTTAGTGTTTTATCATTAAGTTAGAGGGGAATTTCTTTTCTGCTCTAATCTATTTGGTGTTCTCTATGCTTCTTGTACCTTGGTAGACATTTCCTTCTTTAGGTTAGGGAAATTTACTACTATGATTTTGTTTAAAATATTTCCTGGCTTTCTTCATCTTCCTCTATTCCTGTTATTCTTTGGTTTGGTCTTTTTTATAGTGTCCCAGATTTCCTGGATGTTTTGTGCCAGGAGTTTTTTAGATTTAACTTTTTATTTGATTGAGATGTCCATTTCTTCTACTGTGTCTTTAATGCCCAAGATTCTTTCTTCTATCATATTCTATTAGTGAGACTTGCTTCTGAAGTTCATGTTTGAGTTCCTAAATCTTTCATTCTACAATTACCTCAGTTTGAGTTTCCTATGTTGACTCTGTTTCCACTTCCTTTTAATGTTTGTATTTTTATAGATTTCCTTAAGGGATTTATTCCTTTCCTCTTAAGGTTCTCTGTCATATTTATGAAGGCTATTGTACTGTCTTTGTCTTGTGCTTCAGCTATATTACAATACTTGGGGCCTACTGTGGTAGAGTCACTGGGCTCTATTGGAGACACATTGTCCTGGCTGTTACTGATTTACTTTTATCTGACATCTGGGCACCCAGGTTTGGGAAAGTAATTCTAGGTCCTGATAATATCGTCTTGTCTTTGTCGGTTGTATGTTTGTTCCTTGGTTCTTAGGAGAATGTGATGGTTATTTATTGCCTGGTAGGGAATTATTTTGCCATCCAGATAGGTGTGGCTACAGGGGGTTCTGGGTAAAATGTGTTTCTAGGTGTTGGGAGCTGATACTTAGGAATAGGGATAAACTGTGAGGCAAGGGGATGACAGACCCCACAATTGCTTGTAACTATTTCCAGGGAATTCAACACCCTCTTCTGGATTCTATAGGCACCAGCTTTTACACACACACACACACACACACACACACACACGAATGTTTATAATTCCAGCACTTGGGAGGTGGAGGGCAAAGGAGAAGGCAGGTGGCAGGTGAGATGAATGGAAATAATTCTGTTCCCTCCTGTTGTTTGAGTTCTAAGAATCAATCTCAGGTGGTCAGGCTTGGCGGTAGGCAACTTTGCTCAGCCCCTGTATTTTCTTTATAAAAAATATTTTTTTGTATTTTATCTTCTTTGTCTATAAGGCTTTCATAGTAAGTCCTTTGTGATGGTGAAGTAAGCCATTGCATAGATAAACTACAACATGTAATACTTTCAAAACTGACTTTTCAGATTGTGCATATTCATTTGTCTTTGTCTGTCTTGTTGATTTGTTGTCTTTCTTACCCCCTAATTCAATTTCTGCTCAATTCTCTGCATTTTCTGTTTGGTGGGAGATATTTATTCCTCTCACTCTATTGACTGACCCACTTAATCTTTAGTATTTTGCCCTTATTTCTGAACTAGATTTCTGTGTTTCCTATTGCTTTTGAACCTATTTTTAGTTGTCTCATTGGCATGTCCAATGCACATATTTAAAAGTAAATTTGACATCTTTGGTCTCTTTATTTCATAAACTCCATTCTTCTTGCACATTAGGCCAGGGCTAGCAGTCTTTACCTCTTTTTGTACCCTAGGAAGCTCTCATTTCTTGGAGGTTGGTTGTTTTTATTTTCATTTTCTTTTGTTATTTTCTTATTTTGTCAATGTATTTGTCAAAATTATTAATGTATAGAAAACCTGAAAAAAATTTCCTGTAAACACATATATGTGTGCCAATGAGGTTTTAGAAATAATGTGTTGCTTTGTAGCCTAGGCATGTTTCAGACCTCCGTAGTCATTGTACCACTCTCCTATACTCTAGGATTAAAGGTGTGGGCTTTGTTTATAACCTTCTCTCTTCTACTCCTCTGACGCATCCTAACACCAGTAGTCTCCAAGATGTTGGCATTAAAACTATCTAATGGTATACTAGAAGAAAACATTGAAACTTGTTTTCATAGCATTGTTGAAAGTAAAAATATTTATATAAAATAAACTTCACTATTTTGAGTACTATTTTATTAATGGCACTCTTACTCATTCCATTATCGAAATTGTCACATACATTATCTAGAGCATGTCAACCATGACACCATTCCAGGTCACTGAAGTCTTGCAGTTTACTTCTGCCCATTTGAACCTGTGATATATAGCTTTTAAAGCAACCCACACAAAATGGAATGTTGCTTTAAGAGAGTTAAGCAGAAGTACTGCTGACTGAAAATAATACAAACATCTGTGCCCAAGCTAATAATACAATAAGTAAATAAAAGTTGAGCTGGCATTCTAGATACCTCATATGATGTGTTTTCAGGGGTATTAAAGTACTCACAATTATGTAGTCTTCTCATTTTTAAACATCTGGTTTTACATATGCTTTATTAAATACATATTAAATATGTATATATATAATAAGTGTGTATATGGGTAAATATGTATCTTGAAGGATTTATATTCAAATTTTTTACTGAGTAAACTATGTAACCAAAGTCCTTTGAGACACTACCTTATACTACTAACCTAATCTTTCTGAAATATAACTAACTACCTCTCTCTTGCTTCCCATTGTTCACTAAATAAAGCCCAGACTATTTGTTAAAATATTGAGGGTTTTTTTTAATTTTAGCAATTGAACGATATCCTTCAAACTGTTTTCATGGCTCATCTGATATACTTTTGTGTTCTTTGTCACATGCCATTTTTTGCCAGGAGCCAGCATTGTATCCTGACTTATACCTAGTATTATTCTAAGCACAATTCTAAAGTGTTTCTCAGGTACCCCTCTGTCCTCTTTTATATTTGAATTAGATGCTGTTTTTCTTTACTCTAGTGGTAGACTGTGACTTGTCTGTACTCATAAGCTGGTTGTGTTGTATTGTAACTAGACACCAGTCCTCAAGAGCAAGGGTATTGTCTTATTTACATGTGTATCCCTTAATCAGAGACTTAAATGTTTAGAAGGAAAGAAAGAGGTGGGGTGTCTTAGTTAGGGTTTTTATTGCTGTGAAGAGACACACCATGACCACAGCAACTCTTATAAAGGACAATATTTAATTTAAGGGGCTTGCTTATAGTTTCAGAGATTTAGTCCATTATCATCATGGTAGGGAGCAAGGTGGCAGGCAGGCAGACGTGGTGCTGGAGCTGAGAGTCATTACATCTTGATAGGCAGGAAGTCAGCTGACATAGCGCACGATATTCTGAGCATAGGAAACCAACCATACTTCCTCCAAGAAAGCAATACCTTCCTATACTGCCACTCCCTATGAGATTATGGAGGCCAGTACATTAAACTGTCACATTCCACTCCTTGGTACCCATAACTTTGTAACAATATTGTAATGCAAAATTTATTTGGTCCAACTTCAAAATTCTCTTTAGTCTATCACAGTCTTAACAGTAAAGTACAAAGTTCAAAGTCTCTTCTGAGATTCATACAATCTCTTAACTGTAATCACCTGTAAAATCAAAATAAAAAAGCAAACCACATACTTCCAACATATAACAGCATAGGATATACATTACCATTCCAAAATGCAGAGAGAGAGCAAAGTGAGGAAATACTGGACTAAAGCAAGATCAAAAACCAATTGGACAAACTCCAAACTCTGAATTTCCATGTCTGATGTCAAAATGTTTTTCAGATCTCCAATGCCATTCAGGTTTGTTGACTGTAACATACTTTATTCTCTTGGGCTGGTTCCACTCCCTGTTAGCAGCTCTCATGGTCAGGTATCCCATGACTCTGGCTTCTCTAACATCTTGGGTGCTCCAGTGAAATCCAGGATTCAACTTCACAGCTTCATGTAATGGCCTCTCTACTAGGCCTTCATTCAATGACACCATGATACATGCCTGGCTTCCATGGCTTCATTCCTTAACTCCTTTCTCTTATCCTTAACTCATAAACCAGAACTACATGGCCAAAACTGCTAAGTTCTGCTGCTTGCTGGGGCTGGAAGATGGTCCCTTAGTTCAAATAATTTTCAACAGCTTTCTGTCTTTTACTGCCTAAGCTTGGTTGTCCTGAAATTTGCTCTGTAGACCAGGCTGGCCTGAAACTCAGAGACCCACCAGCCTCTGCCTTCTAAGTAAAGGAATGGAAGGCATGCCCCACCACGCTGACTCTAAGCTCTTTAGTTCCTTTTCACAAGTTGGAAATTTAACTGGGTGAGATCTTGCTATGAGGTCACCACTTCCATATTCCATTTCTTCATTCATTTATTTCCTTGAACACAAGATTTAGCTCCATTCCATTTACTAGTGCTCTTTTTCTCCTCAAAAATTTGCATTTTGTAATTTATTCCACTCAGCTTGCTCCTTTTCATTGTAAATCATTGTAAGATGAACACTAGTATCCACACAACAGAGTCTATACTAGGCTGTTTTGAGATCTCTTCCATCAACAGAATTAGTCTAAAACTTTCCACTTTAGCCTCAGGCAGACTTTAGACAAGGGCAAAAGGCAGCTACTTTTTGTCCCAAGATCTCTAGGCAATGTGCTAAAATTCTTCTCTGTGACCTCAAGACAGGTTTCAGACAAGGCCAATACACTCCAATAAAGCCATACTTTCTAATAGTGCCACTCCCTATGAAATTATGGGGCCAGTACATTCAAACTGCCAGAGGGGAAAGTTCCCAGACTAGAGGAGGCAGGGAGAGAAGCTGTGATGTCTTTCAGATTAATTTGATGACCCACTCCACTTCATTGAATCAGACACAGGACCACTGTCCTCTATGCTCCTATTAGTGTGGCCCATTAAGCAGTGCTTATAGCATTCCACTACTTTCCATAGCCAAAGTACCAAAGTCCAAATTCCTCCAAACAAGCACATGGTCAGGCCTGTGACAGCAATACCCCAGTTCCTGGTGCCAACTTTAAGGTTTCGTTACTGTGAAGAGACACATGACCCCATGGCAACTCTTACAAAGAAAACATTTAATTGGGCTGACTGCCTTACAGTTTCAGAGGTTCAGTTCATTATCATCATGGCAGGGAGCATGGCAGTATGCAGGCAGATATGGTTCTGGTGCTGAGATTGTTACATCTTGCAGGCAACAGGAAGTCTACTGACACATTAGACAGTATTTCTGAACATAGGAAACCTCAATGCCAGACTCCACAGTGACACACTTCCTCCAACAAAGCCATACCCACTCTAGCAAAGCCATACCTTCTAATAGTGCCACTCCCTATGAGTCCTGTATATTCAAACCACCACAGAGAGGGAAAGTTCCCAGGTTAAAGGAGGCAGAGAAGGGAAAGGAGCTGTGATGTCTTTCAGATTAATTTGATGACTCTCATAAACAGTATTTTTTTTAAATTCTGTAATGTTCTGTAGAAGGAGATAAAGAATTGTCTTCATCTAGTAGTTTAGAGTCACAATAAAACTAAGATACAAACTAGAGACATGAGGTCAGATGTGGACTAGCCAGTGAGTATGGAGCCCTGCATCTATATGGATGCTCTCTATTTTACTTCTGTAGGAAGCAGCATTAAGCACCCGTACTCTCTCCCCTGAGGCAGGCAAGGTAGATGACAGACTAGAATGTTTCTCAGCAAGCAGGTAGCATCTGAAACAGGAGTTTCTAGAGTCTCAGGCGTATTGAGTGTATTCTGTAAAGCTCACTACTCAGGTAAGATACTTTTTACTTTGTGGAAGGAACTGAGGGGCTCAAAGAAATAGAAAAATGTTTCTTTCATGCTTCTCTATGGAATTTGAGGAATTCAGACTATTTTTGTCACCATATAATTATTTATAGTGTCCCCTTTTACTCTCAAAAGTAGACATATGGGTCACCCAAATGGCTCAGCAGGTAAAGATGACTTGCTGCCAAATCTAACTACTGCTTTCATTTCCCGATCCACATGGTAAAAGGAGAGAACTAGCTGCTGAAAGTTGTGCTCTAACCTCTACATGGGCACTGTGGTACGGTTCACACATAGATACACATAAACAAACAAACCAAGGAGGTTCATGAAATATACATTTCTTCCAAGAATAGTTAAACACCTTCAGTAGAAGGGTTACAGCTAGATATACATTCCAGTATTGCCTGCATATAATCTGGTGGGGAGGTCCTGATTGGACTCTTGAGTCTCTATCTTTTATGCTCAGCAACTTTTACCACTTTCTCTGTGTACTTTGTCTCCCTTCACAGAAAGGAGTAGCCCTGCGGTTGACTGTTTTCACTAAAGACTATATCTGAGAGAGAGAGAGAGAGAGAGAGTCATATATATGAAGATGATATATATATTCTTCATCGTGCTTTATATAGAGTAGATGTTAAAAGAAAATATTTTGAATGTAGGACTGTATAATGTAAGATACTGTTTGCCATCCACTGATCATTTAAGATCTTCTAGGCAAACTTCACCAATTCTAAAACATATCCTTTCTTTCCCAGTCTTCTGAAATTTGAACCCAGCTATGTCTCCGCACTATCTGATGATTTAACGGATGAATATATTTATCTTCCATCCAAATAAAATAATTAGTATTTTGGCTTAAGTAATTATCTTAGAAAATACAACATCAGGATTCTATTTTACTCTCAACCCACCCATTTCTTATATGATGAAAGAACAATTAAGAATAAATTTTTGCCAAAGCCATCTTATAAATATATTGGATGTTGAATCATTTTGGAGCTTAGAGAGTGATAATAGAAAATTACCAGCTGAATAGACCTCCATCATGAAAAAGCAGTTGTAATTCATACATTTAAATAAGAAAAAAAATCATTTTGAAAGAGAGAAAAGGGAAAGGATAAATTCATGGGCATTAGAACCATCCAGCTGTGTAATATGCCAAAATTAGTTTTGCTTTTTTGAGTCAACTGTTTTTTGGGGGGATGCATCTGTTTCTAACAGAGGAAAAAATAGTGAGGTTAGTTAGGTCTTTCCCATTCCCCAAATAAACATATTTCTCTTGCCCTTGACCCTACATCTTTTACACAGTTCTTACACTATCTTTTTCACAAGTTTTTCTTTTTCTTTTTTTTGGTTATTTCTTGTTAAGGATTCTACCTCTATTTTAAAATTATAGTGATTGTAATAGTCTTGCATTTAGCACCCACCCCTAACCCTGCATTTTCAACAAACTGCTTCCCTCCTCAACAGGGTTTTTCTGTGTATATCTCTGGTGGCCTTGGAACTCATTCTGTAAACCAGGCTGGCCTCAAACTTGAAGATCCAACTGCCTCTGCCTCCCAAGAGCTGAGATTAAAGTTATGTGTCACCACTACCTGACTCTTTTTTCCTTTTTTGAGGCAAGGAAGGTCTCACTATGTAGCTCTGGCTGGCCTGTAACTAACTCTCTGTGTAGATCAGGCTGGCTTCAGGCTAACAAAGATCTACCTTCATTTACCTCCTGAGTGCTTTGATTAATGGCATGTGCCACTATGCCCAGCCTAGAACTGCTTTTCTTAAAATTACCAACAACCTGATTGTCTAGCTTGATAGCTTCTTGACAGCTCTTCCTCACTGCTTCACATAGCTTTGTTTGTGCTGGTCATGCCTTCTGTCTTTGACTCTTTCCCAAAGACTATAATTTATTCTTCCAGTTTCTACTGTGTCAGTGCTCCTGAGACTGTTTATCTTTCACCTTTCTCTGTTCACAGTTTAAGCAGTCTTATCCATTGCCATGGCTGTTCCCATGGTGTCTACCAAATGTCTATCTTCCTATGTTTATCTGTTAAATCTAGGTCCATATTGCCAGAAGCTTCATAGATACCTCTATCAGGATGTGTTCAGACTACATATATGGAATGCCTTTCCTTCTTGCCTTTAACAAATGATAATTCTCTCTTTTGTTTGAGTAAAAAAACTGATTATTCTAAGCTTTTCCCTTACTGTTTCCTTTTTGTTGCAGTTAAGTACTAAGTTCTAGTATTAAAGCTTTTAAAAACTTAACCATTTCTTAAGTGTCTACTTGTGCTAGACACAGTATTAAGGCTTTTTAAATGCTTCTTCTGTCTCCTAAGTTCTTCTAAATCTTAATTTTGTATTTTTAGTTCCTGTAACAGTTTTTCATATTAGTTATTAGTAAGTACTTGATGTGTTGTAGTAATTAATCTTTGTTATCAAATATTATAAAAATTGGTTGAATTTGACTTGAGTACTTCTGTGAGGATTGCTTTCAGAAAGGTTATCTGCAGAGGGAAGATCACCTAGAATATGAATAGCATCATCAATTGGATAGGAATCCCAGACTGAATAAAAAGGAGAAAGTGAGCTGAACTCTGGTTCTTGACTGTCAAATCAGCTGCTCTCATTCCTGCTGTCATGCCTTCCCTACGATGATGGCCTATGTCCTTAAATTATGAGCCTAAACGAACTCTTCCTTCCGTAAGTTGCTTCATTAGGTATTTTGTCACAGCAACAAGGTAATTACACGTTCATCATTTTTATTCCAGGATAACTAGAAACTGAGGAAATCACCGTGGCCTCCTCTCCCACTCTTTTCTCCCCTGATCTCTACAGTAATTATCGATCTTGTCCCTCTGACTTCCTTATCTCTGTAACATGCCCATTCTCCTCGCTCCTACTACCAGTGCCTTAGTTCCAGCCTTCATAATTTATTGCCTAGTCTATTCATGGTTTTATTTTCTGTTATATCACTCCATTCTGTCTGCTTCTTCATGTTACTGATGGCCAATAATCTCATACAAATATAAATTTAATCATGTCACAGTACTGCTTAATCACTCATTATAATCAAAATAAAGATCACAAACCTGGGTGGTAGCTATGTTGGTGGGAATTCTTGTTGTGCAATAAAGATGACCTGAGAATGAATTTCCAACATCCATATACAAGACAGACATAGCTATGTGTCCCTGTCACCCTGTCCTTGTAGGTCAGAGACTGATGGATCCCTAGGTGCTCCCTGGCTAACACGCCTACTTGAAATGATGAGCTTTGTTCAGTGAGAGACCTTGTCTCAAAAGCTAAGGTAAAAGGCCAGTGAGATAGCTTAGCTATCTCGTCTGACCACTTGAGTTCAGTTCCTATCACCCACATGGTAGATGGATAGAACCATTTCCTGAAAGTTGTCTTTTGACCATCACACATATTCCTTGGCATGTGTGTACAGGGCACACACTCATGCACACACACACCATACACACACACACACACACACAAGTAAATGCAATTGAAAAATAAGGGGAAGGGCTCTAGAGAAAAACACCTAATGTCCTTTGCCCTCCATACACATATGAACAATGTATATAATTTCTTAATATGGCACACTTGGATTCTTGTAATTGGCACTTACTTATAAGACTCATCTCTCTTTGCATATAACTTTCCCTCTGTTCTGCCAAATTATCTGTGATTACCGAAAATACAAGGCATTTTTGGTAGACATTTTATTTAGCAAAGGAAATATTAAGTAAAAATGTACTACAAAGATATATCAATTAGACCTAAGAATAAGATACATCTTGCATTTATTTCTATGTGAAGGTGATCTGGCTGCAACATCTGTCATCCCATTGATATACAGGGCTGACTCAACTGATCTGGCTAGCTAGGCTGGTGTCCCCTTCCTCCCTCAACACTCCATGTGCCACCTTCCCAAAACAGCGCACTAGGTCGAAGAGGACGACCTTCCCCGAATCGAGGAGGACCTGTCTTTGGCCAAGGATAATGCTCCCCTGCTAGAACTTCCAAACAAGCTTTTAATACTTTAATTATAATTAAGTTGGTTCTTTCAGATGCTCTGCTGAAGTTAATATAACAAAAAGTAAGTCCTTCCTTAGGTTTTAAACTTACCTGGATTGTGCACTTGAAATGACAGAAGTCCAAGACTGGGTTCTTCTTTAAGGTGTAGGTCAGAATGTGTGTGTGTGTGTGTGTGTGTGTGTGTGTGTGTGTGTGTGTGTGTGTG
>LOEQ01001210.1:94486-132049 GCA_001685075.1 Bramus lutescens
CTTTATCTTAAGCTCTACAACCTGTCTGCAGATATTGATTAAATCTCACATGCTTATGTGAAAAAAATAGAAATTTAATTTTTCAAGGTCATCAACTGACATGAACCACTCTTCGATATTATAAATCTAATTCTAAGGAATAGCTACAAAGTTGCATTTCAGTAGGCTTTCTTAAGTCAATACCAATGAAGAGCTAGTGTCTAGCCTTTCTTTCTTATCTCCCTTTTTTTTTTTGTATTTGAGGCACACATTACTTCTTAGGATACTTTTTCATTTTTTTTAACCCATTTTGGTATCTTTTCCAGGTTATATAGTACAGTATGCTCAGAGTCAGGGGGAAAAAAAAACATCTTTGTGATGGGGCTGAGAAAGTGGATCAGTAGAGTTCAGGTACCAGCATCTATATAACAAGCCAGACAATCCTTGCATGCCTGTTACCTTAGCTCAGAAATGCATGGAGACTTCTAGCCTACCCAAGAAAATGTGAGCCCTAGGTTCAGGCAGAGACTTGCTTCTGCCTCAGAGGAGTAGATGGAGTGTATAGAAGGAATACATAGAGGAAGACATCCAGTGCCCTCTTCTGGTCACCATGTGTGTACATTTCTAACTGTCCTATCTTTCACGTCATAAAGCACACAACTGCAAAACCTTTGCAAACATTCTTTTAGTTTTTTTCAGAGGATCCAGGTAAAAAGTAGCCAAATATTAAAACAGATAGCCAGCTATTGTATATATACACACACACACACAAATGCAAATAGATCTTTAAAAGAAATATCGTTGTGAATACTTGGGAGGTTTTTTTTTTAACAAATGTAACAGAGACCAAGGTTTGATATTTGGTGAATTGCTATCAGTTTGCTGCCTCTCTGCTTACTACTGTTTCTATGATCTAAGGAACCTTAACTATCAGGAAGGTTAGAGTGTTGGTGATAATAGATGTTTAATGCCTGATGCATAGCTAATACTAGATAGTTTATTATTAGGCTACTGAAATTGAAGTTTTATCATAGACATTATTAATGTTTATGGTCTAGGAGTGTTTCCTCTGTTTTTGAATTTTGGTTATTTTTTAATTTTAGGTCCTCGTTCACCAACTAAAACCGCCAAAATGGTAAGTACTATAGTGATCCTCCAGTGCTTTCCCCACACCCTGAAAGAGGTGCCTCATTCCCCTCTGGAAGAGCAGCTTCTTGTTATGAGAATAGCTGCGAGAAGTCAAAGAGAGGCTTGCTGCTCTAGGCTTAGATCAGAAACTCCAAGGAGTTGCTAGAAAACTCCCTGTGAGGGGTATGCTGTGTTGGTTAAGGCCTGCTGATGGAGAACACTGGAGGCCCAGATTACCAACAGTTCCACTCACAAGATTGTAAAGTTGGCCACTGAAGAACCTGAGTGAACATCCTTTTAGTTTTTTTTTTCCAGAGAAGCCAGGGAAGAAGCTAAATGTTAGGACAGATGGCAAGCTATTGGTACATCTTCTTGTTGGTGCCCAAGAAAAAAAAAGTAGCTGATTATATTTTCATGGAGACTAAATACCCAGATTTAAATGATCTCACATTTAAGACTAAGCAAAATTTTTGAGCTAAATCTTCTTTATCAAATGATAAGACTATTAGATTTGAAACAGTGTCTTTTTTATTACTTCTTTGAATAACTGAGAAACCTATAAATAGAAATTTAAAATGGTGGTGCCAAGTGCTATTATTGTGAAAGAATCTATACCAGGCATAACACACATTTGTGGGTATTTACATGGATATAAAGACAATTATATTTAAGATCTCAGCTTAGTTAATGGTTTGGCCAACTTGAAATAGAAAGATGGTTTCTATGAAAAGACATAGGTTTCTACAGGAAAGACCACATGGTATGAAATAAGTTGATTGCTTCCAACACACCAAGTCTGCAAAGTTGCTTTTGAATGGATCAGAGGAAGGAGGGGCATCATTTAGAACCTACTTTTTTATGGACTCTCTCTACCATTAATTCCAGTATGAACAGAAGTTTTGTCCAATTAGTTAAGAGTACACTGTATTTTTCTACATTTCTCCCCTTCCTATAGCAATCACTTTTAGCTCTATATCCATTTCATAATGGGTTCCCTTGCAACTATGCAGTGTTGATGGAGGAAGGCTCTAGTGACCTATAGTGATTCTAACAAAATCCTAGAGTATGTAGAGGAAGGAGAGATAACTTTGATTTTCTTATTGTACCAGAGAATTTCACAATTATTTGGGGATAAACTCACAGTAAAGGTAGCAATCCACACTCCTCTATGTGCATTGGGAACTGGAACTGAATTCAGCAGCAAAGAGGGCTACTCACACTTTTTGTCTGCATTTATAGTACATGAGACCACGCCCAAAGTGAACCGAAATCTTAAAGGCTATTGACTGAAGGAGTTCCCACAACACCTCCCTCTTGTCTAAATAAGAGAGTTCTAAGCCTAATAAAAAACTATATACAATAAGAACAAATCAATTATTGTCCAGGAAAAATAAGAGGCAAAAGTTACATAAAAATTAGAATTGCAATCAGCGTGAACAACATAAACAAGAAATTTATGCTAAATGTTTCAATAGTTATCCTATCCTAAGGAGTCTAAGTCTTATATTAAAAATGGCTTGGCTAAGTCATGAGAGTAAAGTAACTATGACTATCTAATCTTCAACCCCATCAAAAACCTGAGAAGGGAAATAATATTACCTGAGTAAACAGGAAATACAATCAGGCAACTTTCAAAAGTTTCAAGAAATGACATAGGCAACCAGCTACCTGGACAAACACCCAAAGTCTCATTTGCAGTGTTGGGGCAACTAACTTTCCTTAAGGCCTAGAATATCTGACAGACCATTTTCAGAGGAAGGAAAATTTGAAAAACCGTCTTACCCCGTCTTGGCAAGGTTTGGCAGTCTTTTTTGCTTGTATCCTGCTTGTCCAGTTTGGACACCATGCATTTTGTGAGTAGTCAAGGCCAGTTTTGCCAAGAAGAAAAAAAGCTCCAAGTGGAATGTCTTCAGTATCTAACATTCTCTCGTAAATAGGTCAGTGCTGCCAAGAACAATTGTGTCTCACATCAACAGAATCCTAAGTTACTTAAATACCATATTGTACAGTTTTTTGAAGTATTTGAAGATTACCTATCTATGCAGAATACAATCTCTGTACATCTAAAGAACCTGACTAGTCTAACTATGTGTATGACAAACATGAATGACCTGTAATTTTTAATACCATTATACCTTAAAACTAAGGCTTCATATTAACAAATTAAACAATCTTTAAAGAAATGTGTAGCAAATGAGGACAATAACCTCAAAATGTAAACTGTATGTGTGTGTGTGTGTGTATGTATGTATGTATGTATGTATGTATGTATGTATGTATGTATCTTAATCAGAGGTAGAAATATACAGTGTAATATGATAAATATATCCTAAAATTGCATCAATATATTAAGCAGAGGTAAAACATGTATACATAAAATATAACAAAATAATTTTGCATAGGTGTACCAATATTGTAAACAGAAATAGGAGCATGTGCAATATAACATATAATTTGGATTTACATCAATATACAAGAATTTATACCAATGTAAATTGTCTATAAGTAGTAGCTCACAAGTAATAATCTACCTGTTATCCCATCTTATCTATTTTCCTTTTTTTTTTTAAAGAGATCCCTGAGCCTACTTCATTTCCACCCCTAGCTCTATAACAAACCCCTAATAGATGTCCCTAACCCTGATGACAAACTTTGTTGGGAGAGGGGACATTGTCTTCTGTAATTACTTCCCCCTGTCATGGGGACCTTGTTATTTCTATAGGATCCTATAAAAACTAAAATGATGGTTAAGTTTCAATATTACTGTCTGCTACAATTGCAGGTAGTCTTTGAGTAGATGGTAGGGTTTTTCTGAAATTCTTATTTGAAGTTCTGGACAGAATGTTGTAAGAAGGTGCACCATGTCAGCTAGCCAAGTTGGAATCATCTTGAGTAGTTTGTAATTCAAAACTGATTATAGTGCTGCTATCCACATAATGGCATCATATCAACCAGGTGGAATCGTTGTTGTGGGGCCCCATGTTCTTCCTGAAACTTCAAAGATTACTGCAGGAAAATTTATTGTTCATTGTGGAAAACTTAAAAGTTATTCATATAGACATAATATTCAACGAAATGTACCATAGAGATAAAAATAACTACGGGAAGAAGTGAAAGCAGAATTTTTATAGTAGTATTCCTTAGATTTTATCTTCCTTCTAGCTTACACCAGGAGGTCCCTGATATGAGACAGAAACTCTGAATTGGATTTAGAGAAGGATAGCCATTGTGCAACTCCAAAGCCAGCTTTGATTTTTAATAAATGATGACTAACTACTATTATATGTATCTCAATAAGATCTTACCCTGCAGAGGATATTGTTATCATCAGTCAGATTTCTCTTTACTTGATTCTTTTTTGTTAGCTATCTTCTTCTTTAAGCATCTAGATGTCCATGTTCTCTTGACTTTTCAAAGAAGAGTATTTTCCTGTAAAGATAAGAACAGAACCCTGCTCTAACCCTAATGAGGTTTCCTTACAACTTGTGGATTGTCATTTCTGTGGATAAGCTGTCATTTCTCTTTTATCAAGAGGTTTCTTCATTTCAAACCCAATCTTGATTAACTTTGATTGTATCCATAGCTTTTCTCCCGTGAAAAGAAGAATCAAAACCCTTTCCCAACAAAGCACATCTTCTGCTTTCCATTCTGAGGTCAATATATCCTTGATACACACCCGCTGATTTAATTCAGAAGTTTTTCTATTATCAGTGTCTTTCTGCTGTCTATGTTCCATTCTCATTAGCATTAAGAAAATTCAAGGTTAATAAAGCATTTGCAATCTATTTCTGGGGGTATTTGTCATCTGTTTCAGTTTGTTTTACATATCCTTTATAATTCGATTTGATCTTTCTGTAACTGCCTGTCCTATAGGATGGTGTGGTGTACCTTTAATATGTTTTATATTATAATAAAAATGTTTCATTTTTTAAAATATTTATTATGTATACAATATTCTGTCTGTGTGCATGTCTGCAGGCCAGAAGAGGGCACTAGACCTCTTTACACTCTTTACAGATGGTTGCTGGGAATTGAACTCAGGACCTTTGGAAGATCAGGCAATGCTCTTAACCGCTGAACCATCTCTCCAGCCCCCAAATGTTTCATTTTCTTAGAGACATATGCTGGACCATTTTCTGTCTTTATTTGTTCATGAAGACCTATAATGGCCATAACTTCTAGTAAATTTGTGATTACTTAAATCAGCCTTTTCCAAACTCAAATCAGTTTCCCATTGAAAACCTGAATAGTTATCAGTGGTGTGGTGGTCATATTTCATTTTCTCAAAATTCTACAAAGTGGAACACATCCATCTGCCAGATTTCATTCCTTTGAGTAACCATTGGGTTACTTCCTGCAGTTTGGTTATATAAAGAACAAGTAGGATATCTTTTAATCTCATTAGCTTATTGGTATGTAATAGAAAAGTTCTTTTTTAAACCTTTGCTATTGACATGATTTTTTATGAAATTCTGAGGCCTTCGGCATATTTACAATCAATAATTGATCAATTTCTGCATTACCTTGTGCTAGAATGTCTGGCAGACTCATATGGGGTTGGTGTCTGTTATATATGTGGGACGAAGCCTATTGATGATTATTATATCTTGAATCAGAATAAATAATGAAGTCAATTCTGTATCATCTGGTGTAAATTCAGTGATTTTAATATGCAAAACAACTTTTTCTGCAGTTTGCAAATCAGTAACTATATTGAGATGTTCTTTAAAAATCTCTTAGTAAAATGAGAATAGCATCTAATTCTAACTTTTGGACAGAATCATAAGGGCTTTGCTCCACTTTACCTAAATCTTCTGAATTGTAACCTGCCTTTCCTAATTTATTTGCATTAGTATAGACTGTAGGGGCTCCAATTATTGGTGTGTCATGTACAGTGAGAGAAAAGATTCAATTAGTTCTCTATATGTTTAATTCTATTGCTTTTGGGATAGTTGTGATTAATATATCCAAAAAATAGTACAAGCTCTTTGCCATGGTTCATTGTCTTCCCGTAATTTGTTAATTTCATCATTAATAAAAGTTACTATAATTTCTGCTGTTTCTATTCCTGCTAATTTGTGAACTTTCAGTTTTAATTTTATAATTAATTCAGATGTCTTTTCCATAGAAGATTTTAATTTTTTACTCATTTTATTCTAAGACAGTATCTTCCCTCTGCATTAAAATTCCTGTAGGGGAATATTTGGAGGGTACTATAGCCAGAGTACAATTAAGATTTGGATCAACATGATCTACATGTACTTCCTGTAGTTTCTGTTTAGTCAGTTCTTTCTCAGCTTTACTTGATAATTCCCTGGGACTATTTAAGTCTTTGTCACCATCTAAGATTTTTGTTTAAATTAATTATTTGATCAGGTTTTATCCCAGAAGTGGGCCATAGATTAAAAATGTCTCCTAGCAATCTTTAGAAGTTATTAAGAGTCTGCAATAGATCTCTCCCAATTTGCGCTTTTTGTGTTCTACTTTTCTGTAAACCTATTTTATAACCTAGATAATTGATAGAATCTCCTTTTTGTATTTTTTCAGGAGCAATTTGTAATCCTCAACTGGGTAAAACTTTCTTTACTTCTTCAACATTCTTTCTAAAATATCTACATTTGAATCAGATAGCAAAATGGCATCATGTAATGGTATACTATGTATTCAGGAAATTGTTTACATATTATTGCCAATGGCTGACTTATAAAATATTGGCATAAGGTGGGGCTATTTATTATTCATTATGGGAGGATTTTCCATTGATACCTTTTAGTAGCCTGAGGATTATTATAAGTAGGCACTGTGAAGGCAAATTTTTCTGGTTTTTTCTTGTAAAGGTATTGTGAAGAAACAATCTTTTAAATCAATAGCTATAAGAGGCCATCCTTCAGGCAATAGGAAAGGCAAAGGATTTCCAGACTGTAGAGGGCTCATTTGTTGAGTCACCTTATTAATAGCTCTTAGATCTGTTATCATTCTCATTTTTTCAGATTTCTTTTTAACAACAAATACAGAATTCCGAGGGCTGGTTGATTCTTCAGTATGCTGACTATGTAGTTGCTCCTGTACCAGCTGTTCTAAGGCCTGCATTTTCTCTATTGTTAAAGGCCATTGTTTACCCCATATAGGTGTCTTAGTTAACCATTTTAAAGGTAGGGTCGTTGGTACCTCTGAAAGTTTGCTAGTTGTTTTGTGTTTTTTTTTACAACCTGAATGGTTGGTGACTTTTTTTTTATAGTACCTCATAATATCCTTCCCAGAAACATGTGTTGGTTTATTTTCCTTTTATGAGACTGCAGGAATGTTAATATGGCTATTCTATAGCTGCAACAGATCATGATTCCATAGATTCACTCCTATTTTAGCCACATATGGCCTCAGCCTTTCTCTCTGTCCTTTTGGCCCTATGCATTTAACCCATTTCATGCTTTGTTTTACTTGAGATAGGGTTCAATTCCTAGGAATTGATCTTTTACCTCCTAAAGAGACTAACTCAGATTCCAAGATTCTGGAGTATTAATAATCACATCTGTACACATGTCCAATAATCCTTCAATTATAATTACAAAGCTGAGAAGCTTTGGTCTTTGGTCATTTATAGAAGTCTGCAAAAATATACTCTTCCTACTTTCTACTTGAATTTTTGATTCATCCTCTATGTTTATTCTGACATTTAGAGCAGTATGGTTTTTTACAACAGGCACTGGATTTTCTAATTTTCCTAGGGAGGCATGTCCTCCACAGTGACTGGGAATGACTAGACCACATTTGACCTGGGGGCTTGTAAGAGGGCCCCCCCTTAGGAGTTTCCTGATGGTAATGGATTGCCTTGTTTGTCTCTTCTTGATCTACATTTATTGGTCCAGTGTCAGCCTTTGCTGTATCTTCTACACAATTCAGAGGATTGAGACCTTCTATTTTTGTTATTACCAGAAGAAACATTATTTCTAGGAATGCTTTGTCCACAAGATGTGCTATTCTACCATAAGAAAAACATTTAGTATTTTGATGTCTCTTCATACCTTTAAAAATTGCTTCTCCTACCCAAGCCTCAGTATTATTGTGAAATGATTCCACATTGGATGTGTTCAGGATCCATTCATCCACTGGTGCTGATCTGACCTTTAAAGGCCCAAGTATCTTTTGCATTCTAAGTTGGCACTTTCAAAAGTCAGAGATTCAATAAGTACTCATCTAACTTCTGGATCTGTTACCCTATTTGTACAGCTTTAGTGAATCTTTGTAAAAAGTCATTAAAGGGTTCTATTGGACCTTATATGACCTTAGTATATGATTCAATTCTTCTTTTTGATTCTTGAGTTCTGTCTCAAGCATTCAAGGCTACTATATGGCATAGGGATGAGATGTATTCATTGTAAATAGCTTGAATCTGTGGATCAGCATAATGGCCCTCACCAAGAATTTGATATTGGGAAGCCTCAAATCCTATTACTCTACCTTGATGTTCCAGGGCTTTAGTCTCCTCTCTCTAGTAGCATTTCCACTAAAACTGTGGCTATCTTCTAGCACCACACAGACTAATTGAAGCCAACCATGTGGAGTAACCCTATGCTTAAAGCCCATGTCTTTACCAACTCTCTAACAAATGGTGAGTGCATGCCTTAAGATACTACTGCTTGCATAAGATCTTTTAGATCTTTCATACATATGGGTTCCCATTTACATTCTGTATATCCATTTGGATATTCCTTATTTGCTGGCTTTTCAGAGGTAATAACAGGATATGTAGCTGAAACTCTTTGGTACGTCATCTTTGACTCTGAGAGGTACTGACAATGTTAAATCCTTTGCCTGTACCTCCTCTCCTTGCTTATCAGTTCTGACAAGTTCCTCAATCGATTCAATTTTTTTATCACTGTCTTTTGTAAAGCCTGAATCTCTTGACTTGTGAATATTTCTAATGTTTGCATCAAATCAATTAATTTCTGGTTCTCATTCTGTACATGTGATTCCAAGTTTTTAAATTTTTTCATTTTTAAATGATTTTTATTGTCAATTTCAACACTATGAATCCTTTCAGATAATCTCTCAGTACCATTTTGCAGGGTTTCATAACCCATTGACCATGGATTGAATTTTGCCTGTCAAATTGAGGTTATCATTTTCAATAGTATGCATCCTTTCACCTAACTTCTCATTACTTTACTAGTCTGTAAAGACTGTATCATTTCTAAAAGTTTCTCATTTTTGAGTCTGTTATCAAACCATTTCTTTAAGGATATAATATGAAGAACAAAACTAATAGCTACCATGACCACAAAAATACATGTACCAAGTAGGTCCATATAGCTCTTGCAGAAATTCATCCATAGTAGAAACAAAAAGGTTGTTAAATTTCTGGATGGTGATATTGTCTGTCATTATCTTGGGGTTGGCTTACAATTTTCAAATTTATTTATTTATTTATTTATTAATAAAATTAACTTAACTCTTATAATTTTCATAAAATTGTTGTAAGTTTTATAATCAAGATTGGCCAGCAGGTATCGCAGCTGCAGCAGTAAAGGAGGTCCTAGATCAGTACCTAAATTACCTGAGACTTAGAATTACTAACACATTAAGTTAATTACTTAAGAGCAGCACATCCACCTAAGGAGAAAGTCTGGGTTGGGCAGAAGGTAAAGGATCCCAGATCTTGCAGGCAGTTACGAACCATGAATGAGGCTACTGGCCAGAGCTCGGACTAAGATCTGAACTGGGAATGTAAACCTGTATTCCAAGTGCAGGGTTAGAGCTCCAAGGGTCAGAGGTCGGCCTGCTCAGAGTGTATCCTAAACACATAGGCCAGAGAAACCACGGAGGAGTTGTAGCAGGAAACCATGGCAGCAGTAACTCAGCTGCATAGGTGAAACCAAGCCACACGGACGCAGGCCGGCAGCAAATAGCCATGTTGCTGCAGCAGACCAGCCAAGACAAACCTTGTGCAGCTGCAACAGAGGGGTGGTCCAGCTTCAGAGGGGTAATTCAGCTGCATGAAGTAGGAGAAACCACCACAGGCAGGGATCTGGCCAAGACCTGGCAATGGCATGGACTCAGGCCATGTGGGCACCAATTTGTTGTTGCACCAAAGAGTTCCATGATAGCCCAGAATGGAGTATAGCAAAGGTTTGTTTATTTGGGGATAAACTCACAATAAGGGTAGTGATACGCAGTCCTCTGCGTGCACTGGAAACTGAAACCAAATCCAGCAGCAACAAGGGCCATGCATGCTTTTCATCTGCATTTATAGTACATAAAACAATGCCCAAATTGGGCTGGTATCTTAAATGCTATTAGCTGAAGAAGTTTCCACAACAGCTCTGTCACCTTCCTGCTATCTCACTACGTCCAGGTCAGTGAGCTTCACTTTTCAATACTGTTAGCCCTGCATTCTAGGCGGTGTTGAATAATATATACATATACCTGTGAATCTTCTCAACAAATTTCAGGATACAGAGCTGATCTCAAACTCTTTTTTAGTTATTTGTTGAATTTTTTATTTATAATTGTTATAGTTATAAGAAATCACTTTGTAGCCAGTGAGATAGCTATAAAAAAAATCACTTTGTAGCCAGTGAGATAGATCAGTGATTAAAGGTTCTTGCTCTGCCAGCCTAATCACCACAGTTAGTTCCAAAAACCTACAGAGGAAGGAGAGAACTGACTTCTGAAAGTTCTCCTCTGACCTCTATCTGTACACCCTCACATACCATACATCATATGGTAATGAGAAGGTTCCACGAGGTGCTGAGAAGAAGGTATATTCTTTTATGTTTGCATGAAATGTTCTACAGATGTCTGTTAGGTCCATTTGATTCATAACATCTGTTCCCTTATTTGTCTGTTAAGTTTCTGTCTGGCAGAGCTGTCCAGTGTTGAGAGTGGGGTGTTGCAGTCTTTCACTATTAGTGTGTGGGGTTTAATCCATGATTTAAACTTTAGAAGTGTTTCTTTTACATATGAGGGTGCCCTTGTTTGGGTGGCATAGATGTTCAGTATTGAGATTTCCTCTTGATGGATTTTTTTTTCTGTGACTAATATAAAATGCCCTTCTTTGTCTCTTTTGATTAATTTCAGTTTGAAGTCTCTTTAGTTAGATATTAGGATTGCTACACCAGCTTGTTTCTAAGGTCCATTTGTTTGGAAAAATTTTTCCCAACCCTTTACTCTGAGGCAATGCCTGCCTTTGAGGTTGAGGTGTATTTCTTGTATACAGCAGAAGGATGGATTCTTTTTTCGTATCCAGTCTGTTAACCTGTGTCTTTTTATAGGTGAGTTGAGTCCATTTATGTTGAGATATTAATGACCAATGATTGCTAGTTCCTGCTATTTTAGTTTTTGTTGGTGGTGATGTTATTGTGTGTGTTTTTCCCTTCTTTGGGATTTGCTGCTGTGAAATCATCTATTATCTGTGTTTATGTGAATGTGGCTAACTTCTTTGGGTTGGAGTTTTCCTTCTAGTACTGTGTGTAGGGATGGGTTTGTTGCTAGGTATTGGTTTAATCTGGTTCTGTCATGGGGTATCTTGTTTTGTCCATCTTTGATGATTGAAAGTTTTGCTGGGTATAGTAGTCTGGGCTAGCATCCATGGTATGTTCATGTCTGCATAACACTTCACCTTCTGGCTTTCATTGTTTCCATTGAGAATCCGGGTGTAATTCTGATAGGTCTGCCTTTAGATATTACTTGGCATTTTACCTTTGCAGCTCTAATATTCTTTCTTTAATCTGTATGTTTAGTGTTTTGATTATTGTGTAACAAGGGAACTTTTTTCCCTTTTGTCCAGTCCGTTTGTTGTTCTATAAGCTTCTTGTACCTTTATAGGCATATCTTTCTTTAGGTTCAGAAACTTTTCTTCTATGATTTTGTTGAATATATTTTCTGTGCTTTTGAGTTGGACTTCTCTCCTTCTATCCCTATTATTCTTAGGTTTGGTCTTTTTATGGTGTCCCATATTTCCTGGGTATTTTCTGTTAAGCTTTTGTTAGTTTAGTGTTTTCTTTGACTGGTGAATCTATTTTCTCTATTGTATCTTCAGCACTTGAGATTCTCTCTTCTATCTCTTGCATAATGCTGTTTATGCTTGCATTTGTGGTTTCTGATCATTTTCTCATAATTTTCATTTCTAGAATTTCCTTGGTTTGTGTTTACTTTATTGTCTCTTCCAGTTTTCAAGTCTTGAATCATTTCTTTCATCTGTTTGATTGCTTTTTCTTGGTTTTCTTTAAGGGATTTGTTGATTTCTTCCAATTTTTTTGTTTGTGTTTTCCTCCATTTCTTTGAGTGAATTTTTCATTTCCTCTTTAAGGGCCTCAAACNTTTTCTTGGTTTTCTTTAAGGGATTTGTTGATTTCTTCCAATTTTTTTGTTTGTGTTTTCCTCCATTTCTTTGAGTGAATTTTTCATTTCCTCTTTAAGGGCCTCAAACATTCTCCTAAAGTTATATTTTAGATCATTTTCTTCTGCTTCATCTATATCTTGCTGTTGGAGGACCACTAGCTTTTGTTGGTGTCATATTGCTCTTTGTGGTGTTCATTGTGTTCTTATCTTGTTTGTCTATCTTTTCCTCTGATTGGTGTAGTTAGGGCTGTGTCTCTGGTGATCAATCTTCCAGGTGCCAATCGATCCATGGCTCAAATGATTGTTCCTCGTGGAGTATTCAGGGTCATGATTCCGGTCACCCCAGAGGTTACTCAGTGTTCCCAGAGGCTGCTTGATGCTTCCTGGGGTAGCTCTATAATCCCTGAGGTCATTTGGGCCTGCTAACATGCTTGGGGTTTCTCTGGTAGAGGTTTCTGGCTCAGGCCTGCTCCAGTGGGGGTTGCTGGCTTGGACCTGCTCCAGTGGGTGGTCACTCACTGGGGCCTGCTCTTTAGGAGGTCCCTTACTTGTTCCAGACTGGCAGAGGTCTCTGGTTTATGCCTGCTCCCTAGGTGGTCATTCCCTTGTACCTACTCCTTTTGTGGAGGTGGCTGCCTCAGGCCTGCTCCACAGGAAGTTGCTGGCTCAGACCTGCTTTGATGGAATTTGCTAGCTCAGGCCTATTCCTACAGATGTCCCTGGCTTACACCTGCTCCCATGGAGGACCCTGGCTTGGGCCTGGTCCTGCAGAGATCTCTGGCTCAGGCTTGCTCCCTCAGCAGTTGTTCCCTTGTTCCTGCTCCTGTGGAGGTCACTCAAGACTACGTTTCTGTACTCCAGGACCTGGGAGGCAGAGGCAGGGAGCATGCATCAAATTCATAGTCAGTGAGTGAGAACACATAGTATTTTCCAGGCCACTAGGGCTAAAGAATGAGATAAATAACTCTTATATAAGTTAAATATGTTCTAACCAGACAGACATGCTGTATTAGTGAGCTTGTGGATACATGACCAGTCTTCTAGGACTTCTGCCACCTGTGCAACTCTACTTAGTTAATGTCCAGTTTACAACACAGTTTTATGAAATAACGAACCGTCTTATTTTTAAAATTCTAAGTAAGGCCCTTTTTTGTTTCCATTTTAGAAAACTGATACAAAGGAAAATTCAGGAAGTTTGGAGGCCATAAATGAACCTATTCCCCAGCCTATGCCTTTTCCGCCCAGCATTATCAGGTCAGGATCTCCGAAATTGGATCCTTCTGAGGTCTACCTGAAATCTAAGACTTTATATGAAGATAAACGTAAGTAATTGGGGATATTTCAAGGAAGCATGCAACAAGATCAATCTGAATTGTTTCAAAATGGTGCTCTTCTATCTTTACAAGCACATTGAGAAACTATCCCTTCATTCCCATTTTATGTCATCCTGAGCTTTCTTTCCACGTACATTCTGTATTCTTTCTGTTTCCCAAAACTGTGAATTAAAGTACAAGCTGTCCACTAGATACCATGTTAAACAAATTGCAGTACAGAGAAAAATAGGAAACTGCACCCGGAATACTGTTAATCTAAATGGAGCAGACAAGCACATGATGAAATAAGTACATATGGTTCAAGTGTAGTAGCACAGCGGAACTGTGCTGGATATAACCAGAGGTGAATGGGTCAGAGTTAGGACACATAGCCTCACAGTACGGTGATAGAGAAACTGGAGAAACTGGAATGCAGAGGAGGAAATACTAATTCATCAGCATGAAGAGGAGGAAATACCAAGTCAAGCTTCATAAGGGAAGCAAGCTTAAGCCGTCAAGGATGAGGAAATGTTAAGACAAACGGAGGAACACTTGTGTGTTGTGTTCTGCAGGAAGTGCAGTGTGTCTGTGATTAGCAAAGAAGCCAGAGGAAGAGAGGAACACAGATTGTGAACAGCAGATGAGGAAGCTGGAACTGGGTGTGTAAAAGAGAACCACAGAATATATGTTTAGCTGTAGGGAAAATGGTGCTGGATTTGTATGTTAGAAAGATCTTTCTGGCTAGAGGATGCAGGTCGATCAGAGTAGATTGGTATTAGTATGAAGTATAAAGAGGAAACCACATGGACTTGTTAAAGGAGTCAGTTGAGAGGAGAAAAGAAAGTATATAGTTTAAAAGCATCACCAGGGAGCCGGGCAGTGGTGGCGTATGCCTTTAATCCCAGTACTCAGGAGGTAGAGGCCAGCCTGGATTACAGAGCTAGTTTCAGGACAGCCAGGGCTGTTTTACAGAGAAACTTTGTCTCAAACAAACAAAAAAAGGTATCAACAGGTAGTGATGGTGCACACCTTTAACCCCAGCACTCAGGAGGCAGAGGCAGACGGATCTCTGTGAGGTTGAGGCCATCCTGATTTACAGAGTGAGTTCTAGGACAGCCAGGGCTACACAGAGAAACCCTGTCCCATAAACAAAAAGAAAACACAACAAAAGTTGCCTTTTACACTAAATTTAATTACTAATGATAAATTTTTTCTGATGTAAAATTTCAGTTTTATTTAGGTTTGATTTTTGAAAACTTAATTTGTTTTTAAGAAATAGATCTGTTATGTGGCTTGATCTTTTGGGGGCTGCCCTGGCAGTCACACCAGTTCCTATCCCAGGTGCTTGAAATGGCTTTTTGGAACCCATTCCCCATGGTGGGATACCTTGCTCAGCCTTGATACTGGGGGGCGGGTATTGGTCCTGCCTCAAGATGGTATCCCAGACTTTGTTGACTCCCCACGGAAGGCCTTACTCCCTCTGAGGAGTGGATGGAAGGTGAGAAGGAGGGGATGTGGGGGGTGTGGCAGCAATGGAGGGAGAGGGAGCTGTGGTTGGCATGTAAAATGAAAAGTAAATTTTTTGAATATAAAAAGAGATAGAACTGTATCTGCATTGTAAAAGGAATACATAAATGGAAATAGTATATAACTGGCTTCATGCTTATATAGCTAGTTGAACATCTTTTTCTTGATAGCTGTTGGCCATATTCAGAAAGGGGAGAATCAGACCATGTATAAGCATAGCAAAGCAATAATTTAAGTTAATACAGCAACGTGTAGTACCCCTTTCATCAGGCTGTCTATTAGTAGTCTGATACATTCTTAACGTAGGTAGAAATCCCTCAGAGTCATTGGGCCCCTATATAAAACCAGTGAGTTTGACTCATGATTTCTCTTTTTTGTAGTGTATTATTGCTGTGTGTGTATGTGTGTGTGATGTGTGAATGGATACATACATGCCACAGACACATGTGGATGTGGAGGTCAGATGACAACTTTGTGGAGTTGGTACTCTTTCCACTTCTTCTGCTTCTTCTCCATGCTTCACAGCAAGTGGCCCACTAAGCCATCCTTCCAGCCCAGCTCATCTACTTCCAATGCTTTATTTGGTAGGGGCTTTTAGTATTGTGCTGTTGTTGCTGCTGGCAGTTGGACCAAGGACCTTGCCTCACTCCCACTGAGTACATGTTCCACACTTAGCATCTACCCTGAAGTTCCATGACTCTAGTGGGAAGTATTTATCAAAAGACATTGCTTCCAAAGAATTGCCAGGAAATTACCCTACACCATATTTCCCTTACTTTTTAATGTAGTTTCCTGGCAGTTACTATATTTTTTTTAATAAATGTATCTTATAAATAAAGCTAATATTTTCCCAGAGACAGAGTCTTAGGCATGCAATGTATTTTTCTGATTTTATATTCTCATTAATGCTACCAGCTCCTTGGGGACAAGATTGTGGGGGTAAGCCTCGCACCTGGGGAGTCAAGCTGGGTTTAAATCTTAGCTCTTCCAACCACTGGAAGACATCTGGTGAGTTATTCAGGCCCTTAGTTTACTCACCTAGAAAACGGGATTGCTAAGAGGTATTACATGCCTGTTTCTCTTCTTCTATAAGAATACTAACATTTTACACATTTAGGCTAAGTAAATAGTTCCCTAAGGAAATATTTTCCTTAGACAAAACTATTCCCTTAAGAGTAGAAATAAGGCATTTGGGGGCTCTCTTCTCCAAGGATTTAAAGAACCTTGCTCAAATGTTAACTTATTATTTGCACTATCAGCTGGGTCAGTCTAAACTTAATATTGTAATATTGGTTGGACAATGTTAGAAATTAGTGTCAATGAAATACTGAAAGGATAGGACTGTGATGTTTAACCTAATCGGTCTTGACCCAGTTTTGATTAGCATTTTAATTTCCTTAAATTCTCATATAAATTTTCATGTATCTGATAGTTCTGATATTATAGTTTTTGACTGCTCTATAGTATTTTTCTGTTAAATATTAGGCTTTGTTTTAATACAGTTAAAATAAATTATAGTTACATATTCTTACTTTCCTTAGCACCAAACACCAAAGATCTGGATGTTTTTCTTCGGAAACAAGAATCAGGGTTTGGCTTCAGGGTGCTAGGAGGAGATGGACCTGACCAGTCTGTAAGTATAAACATTGGGATGTTGGCACCCCTAGTTTTGTTTGGTTGGTTTTTGTTTGGTTTTCGCTGTGGGTTTGGGGTTTTTGAGACAGTGTCACACTGTGTAGCCTGGCTGATCTAGAACTACCTGTGTAGACCAAACTGGCCTCAGAGATCAGCCTGCAGTTGCCACCCTTTGTGGATTAAAGATATGACCAGCACACCCAGCTTGCTGCTCTAGTTAATATTCTTAAGTGGGGATTTGGTAGAATATAAGTTGTAGTAGTTACTTTTGTTACTGGGTTAAAGTACCACAATCAAAGCAACTGAGAAGGGAGAATTTACTTGGCATGTCATTCCCAAGGGATAGTCTCTAATGGCAGGAAAGCATGGACCAGGGGGCCAGAGCTGGAAGCTGAGAGATCACATTTCCATCTACATGCAGGAAGCAGAGGACAAACTGGAAATGGGGAATGGATATAAAATCTTAAAAATTGCTTCATTGATGCACTTCCTCTTGTAAAGCTCCAAAGGTTCCATAACTTTCCTGACGAATCCCCTCACTGAGGACCACATATTCAGGGAGCTATGCCTGTGGGGAGCATTGCTCATCAGACCACTGCAGTGGTATTTTTTATTTTGTTTCCTTTTCTCTCCCTTAAGTTTGTTCGTTTTTTCCCCCTCTAATGATTTTATTAATATGAACACTGCATTTTATGTCTATCGTGGTCTGTTAGGTTAACATGATATGGCTTAAGTTTAAAACCACATTAAAAAACTGAGTATTTAGCTCTAAACATAACATCAATTAATTTACTTCTGTTCTTTGTAAATACACAAAGCTTATTTGGAACTAGAATTGTAACTCAGTGGTAGACATGCATGTGACTAGCGGGCCTGAGGGCCTGAGTTTGATTCCTAGTGCCAGAGAAAAAGCTTATTTGAACTAATTATTCACCTCTGCCTTTATTAGACAGAGTCTAAGGTATTTTCCTTCTCTCAGAACCCTGCATGTAATCTAGTGTCTACTTCCCCACAGTAGCTGGTCTTCAGAATACTCAGTAGAAAGCTCGCACCAGGCTCAATACTTTGCTTATTGTTTTGTCCTTAGCTCTACCATTAGAGACTTTCTAGAAGAAATAATGGTCATATTTATAAAGCATTTAAAGTCAGAATTTTGTTTATGTGGGTTAATTTAGAAAACATAGTAGCCTTTGGTTTTACATTTTGCCTTAGTGTTGAAAGATAGCAGTAATACGATCTAGAGTTTAAGAGAACATTTACATTTGTTATATATGATATAAAAGTTCTGCATTATAACTCTTAGAAATTTAGTTCTTTAAGTATGAAAGGCTTCTATTTTTGAGTGAAACATATTTGTAGTGATGAGGCAAGCGGGCCGCGTCCCGCCGCCTGGCTCCCGGCTAGCTTTACCCGAAATAATTACACAGAAACTGTATTCATTTAAAACACTGTCTGGCCCATTATCTCTAGCCTCTTCTTGGCTAACTCTCACGTCTTATTTAATCCATTTCTAATAAATCTGTGTATCACCACATGACTGTGGCTTACCGGAAAGATTCTAGCCTGCGTCCGTCTCGGGGCCGGAGAGCCATGGCGTCTGCCTCACTGCCTTCTACCCAGCATCCCGTTCTGTCTACTCCGCCTACCTAATTTTCTGTCCTATCAAAAAGCCAAGGAAGTTTCTTTATTTAACCAATGAAATCAACACAAAACAGAAGATCCTCCTACATCACATATTTATAGCATATAAATGTTATAATTGATCTTATAGCTTACAGTGACAGTGTTCATTTGGATACATGAAGCTTATAGCCCATTATGTACAAGCAAATGTCAGATACTGTGCTTTGATAGCATATGTGTTTTTCATTACCTTCTGTTTTGTTGATAGTCACAGTGTTCACTTAGCACATTAAAGGATTTATCCTCAATAACTTGAGAGCAACTATTCTTTTCTAAATGTCAAATTTTAGTAGTTCTATAGCTAGCATAAAATTTTAGATTTCTAACTCCTGAAGAGCAAAATGAACTGGGTCTTTCTACAAGATGCAAATAACCCTCATCCTCCCTGTCCCCTCTGGCATTTTAGGAACAACAACTATTTCTTGGTTATATACCCTGAACTTGTATTGTATTGTTGGTCATTGTATATGTGGGAGAATCGTAAGAATGACCCTGGTTGCTGTGAACAATTGTAGAATATCTTTCTCTCTGGCATTTTTTTAGATTACTTTTAGCATTTTGTTACATTGTAGTGGTGGAGAACTTTGGAGGTGCTTTTTAAGTTCTTAAGCAACTTTGTATTTTCTTCCTTGTGCTCAACCCTGAGGATCTAGAATTATATCTTACAGTGTGGTGTTTGAAGTACCACTTTGGAGGATATATAATTTCTAAAATACTTCTTTTCTGAACTATGACTTTTCATAGATGAAGTCTTAAACTCTTCAACTGATCTTACTGAATTGCACAGACCAACCTATGCTTTGCTATCTTACAGATATATATTGGGGCAATTATTCCCCTGGGAGCAGCGGAAAAGGATGGTCGGCTTCGTGCTGCTGATGAATTGATGTGCATTGATGGGATTCCTGTTAAAGGAAAATCACACAAGCAAGTCTTGGATTTAATGACCACTGCTGCTCGAAATGGCCATGTGTTACTAACTGTCAGAAGAAAAATCTTCTATGGAGGTGTGTAAAATTCTTTCAACACTGAAGTTAAGGATCCACTTGCTCTGTGTTTTTAGGGTGTTTTACAATATTCAGTGGTGTATATGCTGACCTATTTGGTATCAGGACCCAGCAGAAAGCTTTATAGTGCTAAGGATCCAGAAATAGTTTTCCAAAAAAATAAGTTTGGGGTTACTACATTATCATATTATCATTGTCATATTATAATATTATCTTATTAGCTAATTTTACCAATATATTACTGTAAATAGAAATAATCAGTTTAAAGGTTATTTTTATAAATATATATTGCTATTTCAGCATACCAAAATAGCCCCTAAATATATCAAAAGGCTTGATCATGGTGAAGTCCCAGATATTCACAGGAAGTTGGAATGCTTCTCATTATAAAGTTTTGGTCTATGGCCAGGAAAGATAACTCAGTAAAGTTTTTGCCCTTAGAAGCATGAAGACCTGAGTTTATTTGATCCCCATAGCCCCATAAAAAGCCAGGCAAGTTGGCATGTACTTAAAATAGCAGCCCTTTAAAAAGGCAAGCGTGGCAGCATGATTTGTGATCACATTACTGGGGAGGCAGAGGCAGGAATATCCCCTGGGCCTGCTGGTGAGCCAGTGTAGCCTAATTGGTGAGCTCCAGGCCTGGAAGAGACCCTGGCATTCGAAGTTGTCTTCCAGCGTCCGTTTGTACAAGTACGTGCATGGACACACATACATGCAGTAAAAAAGAAAGTTTTCATGTAATGTAATTTAAAACCTATTGGTGCTCAACTTTGTATCAGATGTATCAAAATTAGTTTATTTGGACCCCCTGACTCTATGATGTAATTAGTCATGTACAGTCACCCACGAAGAGGTTCACAGACAGTAAATAATGGGCCTAGAATTAATTGCAGAGTCCAGATTCTAAACCATGACAGTAGAATTTGAACAGCTCTTTTAGTTTCTTATCAATGCTTTTGTGAGTATTGAATATATATATATATATATATTTGAGAGCAGGTTTGCCCTAGCTGGCCTGGAACTCACTGTATAAACCACGCTAGCCTACACAGAGATCTGCCTGTCTCTGCCACAATGTCCAGCTGGATAGGATTTTAGAAGTATATCCTTCCCCAAAAGAACAGTTCAGTAGCACAAGAAATTAAGTCTAATGAAGACATGGATTTTAATCCATTTACCACCTAGGAGTAGTATACAAGTAGGTATTGGTCAGTGTTAATTAACTTATTATATTACTAGTATCATCTGATCTCTTTTTGTGCTGGGGATTGAACCTAGTGCTGAACACAAGTTAAGCTCATGGTCTGCGCCAGATTGCAGCAATACGACAGAAGGACTGCCTCTCTTTGTAAATAACGTCACACGGGAGAGTCATATAGATCTTCATGCGGTGTTGCTCCACATTGTGCTAGGATCAGAACATGCCTATAGTTAGTGAAAACTTGACAAGTATCACAGGGAAAGCCATGGTGTTTTATAGCAATTTTGTATTATTAGAGGCTTGGCTAAAGAATTCCAATGGGAAAAGAACCCCATTTTTGATTTCTCAGTAATGACGGGGTGTTGGTATTTTATGCTGAGATTCTAAAATATAGTCTTTAAATGTGTCTGTGTGCTCATGTCTGTAGGAGGAGGGGAGGCATGTGCACAGAGAGTACAACCTTGGTGGTTATTCCTAAAGCATCTTTTCTTTTTTGAGACAGGCTACTTCATTGGCCTGGAACTTTCTGTATAAACTAGGTAGGCAAGCCCCAAGGATTTGCCTGTCTCTGCCTCCCCAGTATGGCCCAGGCACTTTACCAACTCAACAGCTAAAACATTTTTAACACCAAGCAAATGTAAAGCTAAAGAGGCTTTATAAATATGTCTTAAACAAATAGAATACATTCTTAGTAATGACTGACCAAATTAGCACACAAATAAATCTTTCCTTCTGTTTTGTTTTTTTGTTTTTTCCAAATCAATTAAAGCTTCCATTTCATTCTCTAGTTCTTGTATATCCTTGAATAGCAGCAAAAGGGCACAGGGATAGCTGCCCTTGCTAGGGGATTCCATATGACTTCATACCCAGGAGAGTCTGCCATTTACAGTCAAGCTTGTTATATACAGGGTAGCGTGATGAACTCAGCTGGTCTCATCAATCAGGAAACTTGAGTTATAAAACACCTATATAAGATGAATTCTGTACAGATAGCAGACAGTTTGGGGAAGCATTCTTGAAGCTTTCATCTCTACAGACATCTGTGAACGTCAGTCACCGACTAAATTATATTACAGTTACTTTTAAAAGGAAGTTTACTGTGTCTCTTCTATCATCTACTTTTGTTAAAACTTTATAGTCTTCATAGAACTAAAGCAATTCCAATAATTCTGATTTTCTTAGCTTTTTATTTTTTACTTTATTTATTGTATGTATGTTGATGACAAGTACCTTTACCCACTGAGCTAACTGGCTGGCCCAACAATTCTTTTTAACTATCTAATCACATAGATGTTTTGAGGAACTTTCTCAAAAGTGAAATAACATTAGTTCATATATATTGTATATTTTAAGTATTTAGGAAGTCAGATATATCCCTGCTGCCTACACCTATACTTTATGCCCAAGATCCCCAGGGAAGAGGGGCAACATGCTACATTACTATTCTTTGTAATAGTAGAAATGAAATTTTCTTTTATTAGCTCAGCACTAAAATACTTATCTAGCACAAACGATTTTCCATATATTAAAACTGGTAATGTTTATTATAGATAAGCAATCTGAGGATGACAGCCCTCAAGCTTTCACACAGAACGGATCCCCCCACCTGAATCGGGCTGAGCTCCCAGCCAGACCTGCCCAGGAGGCCTATGATGTTATCTTACAGAGAAAAGAAAATGAAGGGTTTGGTTTTGTCATCCTCACCTCTAAAAGCAAGCCACCTCCAGGAGGTAAGGGCGACTGTATCCTCTTGTCTCTCCCTGAACATTCTGAATATTCAGTTTCCCTGACTTTATGAAATAAATTAAGACCTGTGTATAAATTTTCTTTGGGATATATCTTTTTAATGTAGTAATTTTTTAATGTGTGTGTGTGTGTGTGAGAGAGAGAGAGAGAGTCCTTAATTTCAAAATTAGGTAATCTAAACCAAACCTTCCAGCCTTCAGATTCCTCAGGCATCTCAAATGTCATAAAATAAGTCTTGGTTTTCACCAAGGCTACACTAAGAAAATACGGAAATTGCCAGGGACCCAGTTTTATGACTTTAGAGAAGTTATGACTTACATTTTTTAAGTAATAATTTTTAAGTTTTGAGGGCATAGATTTTTCCAAATTAGAAATGAATGGTAAAAGTATAAATGAGTTAAAATCTGGGAATAGTTGAGGAAAAGAGTAAAACTGAGAAATGGAAAATCTTGACCCAATTATGCCTTAGTTATTTTATGTTGCTTCATAATAATTGTATTCCACCTATAAAGCCTTCTTGTTGAATGAAAAGAAGCATTTATGCCTTTCATACATATTTCATTGAAAGGTAAGATTTTGTTAGAACTTTTAAAATTAATGTTCTGAGCCAGTGTTAATAAAACTTTCCATGTTAGGTGGAAGAATGTGCACATAAGGGAAGCGGGTAAGCACAGTAGTGAGCATCAGGCTGTTATGATTCAGCACGTTAGATGTTCACCTTGTCTTTATGTTTCTAAAAAATAGGGATCCTAACTATGATTATGAAATCCAATTGAATATCAGATGAGAACCAGCACTGATATTTCTGTGTTATGGTTATCTAATAATTATTTTTTCTAAGTCAGAACAATAAAAATCCTAGACCACATAAAAATATCCTATCATTTGCTAGTGGATTTGATTATATCTTGGGTATATGTTGAATAGGAGATCCTATTAAACTTAACAGTGACTAAGACCTTAATTTAAAAAAAATTAAAACATTTTCAGGAAACCAATTTGCAAAATACTTGCTACAACAAATACATGCATGTGAAGGGAGAAGCTGCTGTGACGTGAGTCAGGTCACTGCTTGCTGACACTAGTTCCATTTTCCAAAAGCAGTTGCTATGGTAACACTTGGAACTAGAACTGTCACTGATGCTGTGAAGATGATTATCTGGCCTGTGTCAGAAATATGAAAGAAGAGATGTTTTGGTGTTGTCTTATTGGAAATCAGACTCTTAAAAACGAGTAACTATTAAAGATAATCATATTAATCATTTCATCTAATCCCTGACATTCAAGTTAATAAAAATAGTAAAAGATTTTTATAATTTGTGATAGTGCTATATTAAAGATGCTCTTCCTATCACTGCAAAAAATAATGAGAATCTATTATTCACTGTAAAACAAAGCAATAATAAAGGTAGATTCAGTAAGAAGTTGCATTACTATGTGTTTAAACATTTTCAGATTTATTTGTTTATTAACAAGAGTCTTTGGGGTCCAGCCCCAAGACATTCTTCAGGGTTCAGAATCAGACACTACAACAAGCAAAAAGGGCTTCTTTGTCTGGCTATCTGAGGGCGAATGAAAAACTCAACGTGTGCTCTTCCAAATCAGTCTCTTTATTGTTCTGCTTCTACTCTACTCTCATTCTCCTGTCCTACTTCTGACTCCTCCCTGCTTCTTCCCCTAGCCTAAAAACTTTCTTTTTCCCAGGAGCCTTGAAGCAATGAAGAAAATACAAAAGTTACCTTTCATTGGTCAAAATCACATTCCTAGGATAAGGATTAGGAGTTGAGCCATTGTGATAGTAACACATGAGTTTCAAGGTTTCAGGAGTAAAACTGTAACCAGACTGGGAGTTGGGGGCACAGTGCCCAGTGACAGACTTTGAGACATAGGTCTGTTGGTAACATACTGGCAAGTGAAGAACGGCCATGTTTTTCTTAGGGTGCTTTGTGTAGTAGCTTTGGTTAGTCATCTGTGCCTCTGCCCTTGTGCACAGCTGTAAGGTTTTAAACTTATGATCTATTTACATAAAGCCTTTAGTTTAGTTTGAATTTACTCTGAGGTAAAAGTGAGCTAATTGTGTGCAGTTTGTGTTACACTGAAGAGAAGTTATTCTTTGATATCAATCTGAGTAAAAAGGAACAAAGCAGACTTTTATTGTCTACAGTCCTCAGAGGACAAATAGATCTACTTATAAAGCATGTCCTAATATATATTTTATATATCAAAATTACACAGCCAAATAGAAAGTCATCTTCCACAAATTATATGTGCCCCTAAGATTGAGATGTAATCATGAGATTACATATATACACCACATGAGATTACACACTATAGGGCAGGTATTGCGGAGACACCAAGCTGCTTTAGCAAAAGTGAGCAACAGTTGTCCTGCAGACCTTGTCTAGACAGGATTAACCTCCATCACATAACCACTCCTCTGTTGGGCTGACATCTGAGTATGAGTTGTCACCTGCTGGGATTCTCATGGCCCCTGGCAGTTTATATTTATATTTTGCTTTTATATTCATATTTTGCTTTTATATTCATTTAAACACTTTATTTTGATGCTTTTGTGTATTATAGATATTTGGCCTCTGAATAAGATAATATCATAGAATTTTTTAGGCTTTATAATCAGACAAACTTGGATTCAAGCCTATTCTGTCTTTAGTAGCAGAAGATTTAATCTTGGGGCAGGCTACTTACCCAACAAGAGCTGTGGTTCCTCTGTAAACTGAGGCTGGTGCTAACATAGTTGAATCATTTATCATTGGGTTTGAAGATTGCAAGAAATAAGTATGTTTCCTAGTGGTGGTGCTACATGCCTTTAATCCCAGCTCTTGTGGCAGGCAGATCTCAGTAAGTTCCAGACAGCCAGAGCTATACAGAGAAACCTTGACTCAAAAAAAAAAAATGTAGATCCTAGAGCCCACAGTAGTTGCTGTGGCTCATTGTGGTTACTACTGCTATTGTTATTATCATCTTAACTAAAACGCTGGGTATTTGAGACAGTGTCTTATAATATTGTCTATTATATATTACTGAACTTGTGGGCTTAAGTGGTCCTCCTGGCTCAGCCTCTGAGTCGCTGGGTACCCAGCAACCTTCTCTATTAGAGAACCTTTACAGTTTTTGTTCATACTTTGTAGTAAAATATGAAAACCCAATTCAAATGTAAGATTAAGACAAAACTAACACGTGGCAGGAAATGAGCATTTGCAGCTCATAAGTTATCAGTGTGAACATAAATTAGGCCCAGGTGGTTGGTGTGTTTTTCATAGTAAATACTCAAGGTTTTTATTCAAGATACAAAATCAAACTTAGTAATTTTACTCAACTGCTAGGTAATAATCTCACAAGTGCTGGATCCTGGAGCATTCCTCCTAGAATGCCATTTGTCCATTCAGAGAGAAGACTCCTCTTTCACTCCTAGAGGCAGCGCAGCTAATGTGTGCGTGCAGAGTGCACTTTCTAAGGGGTATGTACTGTGGAAAGGCAGAAAACCTACCTGGAAGGTCCTTTCTATGTAACTGTCCCAGAGCCCTGTTTGACATAGATCATTTTTTTCTTCTGGGTAAATATGTCTTCTAGTGGCACGTGTCTCAAAAAGGAGTTCTAATAACACATCTGGTGTCAGTTTTGAAACTGTAAGATTCCCTACTGTTGACTTCGTCTGAGATCAGGAGGTCCCCGTCAGTGCCCATCCTCAGTGAGCCTCAGTGCTAAATGGGCAATGCTTAGAAAAGGCCCCATTTTAGCTGCAGAGAAGTGCTCCATTTCCTTTTCCCAGCACTATAGGGTGTTACGGTTACTCTTACCGTGTTCTCCATGCTTTTCAGTTCTGGTTACAAAGGTTTATTTGAGAAAAGGACATTTCCAGGTGCAGTTTTTTTTAACTGAAAATAAATGTTTAGGAGTACTAGCCTGACCTAAATAACTAGACATGCTAACCCATGAGACCGATTGAGGTCAGAGATGAGTGTAGATAGATACAGAAAAGGAGGCTTTATGGCAGATATCCATAGACTATATACGAACAAAATGAGACAAGAATTGTAGCTTTGTGTGCTCTGAGGAAAATACCATGACAATTTTCCCAGTCCACTCAGAATATTCAGGTATGACCTTTCAGGTGGCGTGATGGTTCTAGTTGCTTTGGTGACTCCACTCTAAGTAGCCAGACTTTAAGAATCTGGCCACTTGCACCCTCCTTCACCCAGACAAGCTCCGTGTGGAGGTGCATACCACCATTCTGTAGTGCCATGCTGTTGCTCACCTCACACTGTAAGAAAGTATACTGGTATATTACTGTATTTTGTTAAATAAATCTTGCCTGAAGAGCAGAGGCAAAGCTAAAGCCACTAGAGGTCAGGCAATGGTGACACACACCCTTAATCCTAGGATTTGGGAGACAGAGGATGAATCTCTGTGAGTTCAAGGCCATCCTGGGCTACACAAGATCAATGCAGGAACAAATCCAGGTGGTAGTGGCTCACAACTTTAATCCCAGCCCTAGGGAGTCACACACACCTATAATCCCAGCACTAGAGGGAATAAAAATGGGAAGAAGGGAGGCATAGGCTGCTTACTTCTGTGTTTGCCCAGCCTTGGTAGAGGTAAGACTTCTCTAGTGGTTTGGCTGCTTTGCTTTTCTGGTTTTTGTGTTGAACCCCAATTTCTGTCTCTGAGTTTTTATTGTTTGTGGTACAAGAAAGGGAACCACTGAGATTTCACAGATTAATTCTGTTTGATGCTTTCCCAAGTCTGAACAAACCTTCCAGTGTGCCAAGGACCTGAATGATTTCTTCTCAGGATTTAGAATGAACTCTATTCATGAGTAAATCTTTGATTTAGGAGATCATAACAGGGCCTCCCTATGATTTACCATATGTTTCTGATGTGCCACCTGTAATACTATACCAACCCAGAATGCCTGGTGGAGAACGTGGCCCATATAATATTGACATTTTTTTCTAATTATTGTATGTAACATGAATAATAAAAACCCAGAGACATATATTGGGGTTCAACCTAAAGATCAGAAAAGCAAAGCAGCCAACCACTAGAGACCTCTACCAAATCTTCAGACTGAAAGGGTTGGAAGATTCTGTCTCCGCAAATCTTGAGACTCCACACTCCACTGAGCTCCTGTTTCCTCCCTCCTTATGCTCCTTTCTCTGCCCAGCCATATCACTCCTGTCTCCACCTCCCTAGTGCTGGGATCAGCTTTGTATGAGTTCTGTTTCTCTTTTAGACAGATTCAATTTTGTGTGTCCCAGGGTGGCCTTGAACTCACAGAGATCCCTCTGCCTCTGTCTCCCAAAATCCTGGGATTAAAGATGTATGCCACCACTCACTGGCCTAGTATGACTGCTTTGCCATCTGATCTTCAGGCAGGGTTTACTTATTAAAACACAAATAACATAGCACTATAATTCCATTTGTAAGGAGAATGGACTCCTAAGTGCTTGATTTCATTCAGCACTTGTGTCCAATTCAGTAATTGTCCCCATTTATAGATAACATCTACTGTTGTATAATTCTGGCAGTGTCAAGGACATAAATCATGACCAAGAATAACTTTCCCAGTCGAAACGAAAGTCTATATCTACAGGAAACTAGCAGCTATGATTCTGAAATACTAGTAAGGAGTGTTTTTCTCAAGAAATTAAACCTATTTCACAGTGCCATCTAAAAATACTATCACTGTTCATATCAGTCAGTATTCATGAAGAGCCCAAGTGCCTGGTAGCTTTATTGACCTAGGATAGGAAACTCTCAGAGAATATAGAATTGTTTCTTAGTACAAATGCCACTTATTGCACATTGGATGATACTTGTTTTTGACAAGACGCCCTGAGTGCATGGAGCCTTGTCTTAAGTTGTGACAACAACATATTGCACCCCCTAGTCTGTCTGTGTGGTAGTCACAGTTTTGTGCAAAGAGAGCCAGATAGTCTCAACAATAAATAAATATTCAGCCTTCTATTCTCATGTAACATTTGAATTTTAAGAAGATCTCAACACAAATTTTATGCCACTGTGTATGTGCATTGGGAGGATGCATATATGTGTATACATGTGTGCATGGAGACAACTTGAGGTGTCATCCTCAGGAACACAGTTCACTTCCTTTCAGACAGGGTTTCTCATGGTCTGGGGATCATCAGCACTTGGGATCACATGCCTTTAATCCCAGCACTAGGGAGGTAGAGACAGGAGTGATATTACTGGGCGGAGAGATTAATCTAAGGCTGGAGGAGACAGGAACTCAGTGCAGTCTGAGGCAGTAGTCTGCAGATGTGAGTCTGAGGACAGAATCGCTTCTTTGTTCTGAGCATTGGTAGAGGTAAGAGCTCTAGTGGGTGGCAGCCCTGCTTCTCTGATCTCTCAGCTTTTACCCCCGATAGCTGACTCTGAGATTTTATTATTAAGAACAATTAGAATTCGTGCTACAGCTGTGAAGATGGTTCAGCGGTTAAGAGCACTTGTTTCTCTTGCAAAGGATCCTGGTTCAGTTCCCAGCACCCACACAATCACATGTAACTCTAGTTCCCAGGGATCTGACACCCTCTTCTGAACTCCAAGGGGATCAGGCATACATGTGGTGTATATATGTACATGTAGGTAAAACATTTATACATAGAAATAAATCTAAAAAAAGAAAAAGATGAAAGATCTTTTACAGGGATGTCTGAAGGACACATGTGGGACCAATACCCAGTAGTACCAGAAATATTCTAAGTGCTCTTTAGAGTGCTGTGGATGCCCATGGTGCTCTACCAGGTGCAGCCTCATCCCTGCCCCAGCAGAGGAAGAGCTAGCTATCATCATGCCCCACTCCTATCCCACAGGCCAGCCTTCTGGGATTGCCACACTTGTACACCTTCACCTCTCTGGTCTGGTTGATCCCCCCCTCCCCGCCCTACAATGGTCACTGTCATAGTAAAGCTTTTTAGGTCAATAAACTCAGTGGCTTTCAAGAAAAACTAGTACAGGTTTCCAGTAAATGGAAATCAGCAACAAGCTTATATTCATGGTTACAACCACATTAAAAAGTCTCTGTGTGTGGTCAGTGGGGAGTGATTTGGAGGGGATAATGATACTTAAATAATGATGATGACAAGCCCATCACTAGCAGGTATCTTAATAACTTCTGGAAAACTTGGGGTTCTTTCCACAGTTATTCCTCATAAAATTGGCCGAGTCATAGAGGGAAGTCCAGCTGATCGCTGTGGAAAACTGAAAGTCGGAGATCACATCTCTGCGGTGAATGGGCAATCCATAGTTGACCTGTCTCATGATAATATTGTTCAGCTGATCAAAGATGCCGGAGTCACTGTCACACTGACAGTCATTGCTGAAGAAGGTGAGGAAGTGGCCACCCTGCCTCCCCCCAAGCTGATGTCTTAGTGTGTCTCAGTTACTGTTCTATTGCTGTGAATAGACACCATGACCAAGGCAACTTATAAGAGGAAGCACTAACTGAGGGCTTGCGTCTGAACATAATGGAGCGCAGAGGCAGGCAGGCAGTCACAGCACTGGAGCCGGAGCTGAGAGCTTACACCTGATGCAAAAGTTGCAGGCAAAGAGATAGCATGAGCATGCCTGGTATGGGGTGTTAAAACCTCAAACAAGGCCATACCTACTCCAGCAAGCCTTTGCCTTCCAGTTCTGCTCAAATAGTTCTACTGACTAGGGCCCACCTGTGCAAACATGAGCCCATAGGGGCTATCCTCAAGCCTCCACACAGTACCAGCACAGAGCGTGAGAGAGCTGTTTATATGCCCTGCCGTCTCATTTCTTGCCTTTTTCATTTGATATCTCAAAAGACAGTTTATTATAAAGTTGTCAACTGCTCAAGAAAAGTCATCTAGTTGGTGAGTGGTGGCCATTTATTTATGAACTGAAAAGCATCCAGAAGTGAAAACTGATAGCTTTCAGATCTTGTTCCCTTAATGTTTAAGTCTTGGCTTGAAAGGGTTTAGAGAGAGTTGCTGTTGATATGTCAGGTCCGTGCCATGGTATGCCCTCCTCAGAAGCAGAGCTTGGTTCTGGGCAGGACTGGTGGAGCGGGTAGGAATGGCTCCTACATAGGGAATAGAACACATACTGGTAGCCTGGAATAGCGTTTGGCCTTGCTCAAAAGATGCCTTTCAGGCATTAGGAATTTCTAATTAAGAAGCATTTGAACCAGCCTGTGTTCTTTCTATGAATTACTAGGTAGGCCCTCATGTCACTTGTCCTGATTTTGTAGTGATAATGAGGAGAAGAAAAAAGAGTTATGAAGATCCTCTTCCATATAAAATTTCCTCATACCTTGGGAATGTGGCCCAACGGTGGAACGCTTGCACAGACCCTGGGTTGGATCCCCAGTACTGTCAAGAGGAGATGGATAGCAACTGGGGTTCCCCATAGTTTTGTTTATGTATGTTCCATCTTTCCTCTTTGATCCTAAAGTCAGTTTCCAGGTGGTTTGTAATCCACCCCCACCCCCATAGCATATCTTGCTGTGCTGTCAAGTCTGGTCTCAGTCTCCTTATCTCCAGTGGCCCTTCTGCCTCAGCCTACCAGAACTTCAGGCTCGCCACCACTCCCAGGTGCCTTTCTTTTTTGTTCCTACTGGACTACTCTCATGGTTTTACCTTTAAGGTATTGTATAAGTCTTCTTTCTGTCCAAGGTACTATGGTGGGTATTTATTCATGAGCATTCTCTCCTTAACATTTATTTTGTGACTCAAATTATAAAGTCAGTGCCACAGAATGGCATTGCAGAGTTGTGTGTGCTCTTCACCTTTATACCTGGCGTTCAGTGGTACTGAGTAGTAGAGTGGACTGCAAGTACAAGATTAGCAGACTGCAGGGAATGACCGTCAGCGTTCCCAGTCTATCTCAGGCTACTTCTTTTATGAAATACAGTCAAAGTAAAACCACATAAATATTCTGTCAAACGGTAACTTTTTTTCTGACTGCTTACTCTCATTGTCCTTATATGTGCAACTGCTACTGGCCACAGATCATACTTCGAGTGTTCTTGGGATACTTTGGTAGGAGAACAACCATTTCTTTCTCCTAGTATATTGTTTATTCACAGTTATCACTGATAATTTTGTTTTGTTTTGTTCTGAAAGAAGGTTCCTCTGTATAACAACCCTGGCTGTCCTGGAACTCACTCTGTACACCAAGCTGGTCTTGAACTCAGAGATCTGCCTGCCTCTGCCTCCCCAGTCCTGGGATTAAAGACGTGCACAACTATATCAGGCTAGTAAATTTTTCTAAAAGGTTGTCCTGAATCACTTTTTTCTTTTAAGAGTAAAATCTACCTTTGACATTTTAGCCTAAGTATTTCTGGACAGATGCTTAAGGTAGCCTACATGATGATGTTAGTCACCACTAGGAAGAAATGGAAAAATGGGAGAAAACTAATTCAGTGATTGCTTGTCATTTTATTGTACTCTAGATATTTTTACACTATGGAAATGTCCAGAATCCCTTATTTTACTCAGGAAATAAAAAAAAGTCTGCCTTTTGTTCTAAAATTTTCATTCATGAAATCTAAGTCTTCCAAATGTCTCATTGAATCCAGTGTAAACCTTACCAGCTGCCTTGCAATGAAATGACTCTTGGGAGCTGTTCACATCATTCCTCTAAGCTCCATAGCCTCTTACCTGGTACCTGTCACCTGCTTGCCCAAGCCCTTCACTGAGCAGGAAAGAGTTATCACCTAGAACAGTGTGTTTCCTCAGCCTTTCATCTTCCTTTGCAAGGTGTTATTTAATATCTGGGCCTACTTTGCCAAAGAAATGACCAGGCGAGTGCCATACACCACACAAAAACTGTCAAAGTCCAGTCATGACTTGGCCCTGTGTCCACCCTTTCTGTTGCCTCCCCACACTACTTGAGCCTTAAAGTTGGTACAGGAGTTGAATGTGCCTGGTAGGTTCTGCTTACTACATAGAAAACTTTTTCCCCCAAAATGACTCCTAATGTTTTGTCAAGTCCTGTTTAAGAGTCTAAATTATCACTGCTACCAAGAATGTGTTCTGGAGTGATGTGGCCATCATTTGAGTCTTTTTCTCCATTTAGTTGTGTTTGTTGCCATTTCTCCAAATTACGTTCTCATTTGCCGTCTCGTATGCTTCATTTGTCCATTTTCCTTTGTATGTCTTTTAAAGTAAACTGTATTGTCATTAGTTTCTCAGTTGCAAGGGATACATGATACTTTGCTAGAGATTGCTATGCTGAGGCCTGTTCTCAGAACCAAGGGATTTTTGTTTGTTTTCTGTTTTCTAGAATCCAGTCAAAGATTCTAAAATTCCTTACACTATCTAGTTGTCATATCTTCTTTTTTCTTTTAAGTAGGATAAATTCACAGATTATGAAACTCATCCCAACATGTTCAGTTCAGTGCTGTTCTGGAAGATCATTTTGGGTGTGGTGTGGGGAGGCATTTTTTTTTAATTTATCCACAGGGTTGTCTAACCATTACTATTTCACATTTTATCAGCCCCCAAAAGAAACCCCATAATTATTTCCCATTTCTCAGCAACCACACATCTACTGTTTGCCTCTTTAAACTTATCAGTAATTTCACTTCAGTGCCATCATAGAGTACATGACCTTGTCTGTCTGGTTTCTTTCTCTAGCAAACCTTCAAGGTTCAACTTCACTGTAGCTTTATCATTCCTTTTTATAAGTAATACATATTATATGTAATGTTCCATATATATCATTTTACTTACCAATTAATCATTTGATAGTCATTTGTTTCTCCTTTTTATTTTGAATTATGTTGGTGTGAACATTAATGTGCAGGTTTTCCTGCAAATGCATGGCTTCATTTTTCGAGCATGATTTCATTTTCTTGAGTTTATTTATACCCAAATGTAGAATTATTGGGTCATATGGTGTACTTTTATATTTGACTTTTTGAGGAGTTCCCAAATGATTTCTAAGTGCCTTTACCATCTTATACTCTCATCAGCCATATATGAGGCTTCCAATTTTTTCAGACCTCCACAGCATTTATTTTTTGATTGTGGGCGTGGTTTTTCATCCTAGCCACTCTAATAGGTGTGAAGTGCTAGTTCCTTGTGCTTTGGCTTTGCATTTCACTGGTGACTAGTAATGTTAAATTTAGCATCTTTTCCTGTGCTTTGGAGAAAGTCTATTCAGACCCTTTGCCTATTTATAGCTCACTTGCTTTTTCTTTTTTATAAGATTTCTTTACTTACTCTGAGTACTAGACCTTTTCATGTGTATCACTTTCAGGTATTTGTCTTTTGACTTGTACTTGGCCTTGTACTTTCTTGGTAAATACCCTCTGATGCACAAACATTCTAATGTTGATGAACGCTGACTTGTTTATATTCTTTTTGCTGGCTTGTGCTTTGTTCTTAAAGCATTATGTACATCTAGGGTATATCCACATTGTTACTTGATAGTTTCCTGTGTGTGTTTACCTCATCTGGCCTATCTTCCCACATTGCCCCCAGTTCCAAGCATCAAAAACAGTTCTGTGATACACACATTTATATGGGTGGGTTCCTTATAAAACAATGTGAGAATTTCTGGGAATAGTATTACTTGCTCTGTCATTAACATACCAGTTTGGCTCAGTACTATGAGAGCATTTCCATAATCTCTACCTCACTAAAATACCAAGATTTCTTCTTGAGCCTTTATATCCTAGTCTTTACTTGGTTATTATCGGCTTGTTTGTGTGTTTGAGACAGTCTTGAATTCAGAGATCTTTCTGCTTAAAGATATGTGTTACCACATATCTGCATTATTTCAGTCTGAAGGATTGTGTCATTGTTATTTAATTTGCATTTCACAACATACCCTTTAATTTTTCTTTGGAGATTTTTATCATTTTCTTATGTTATTTGGGGGTTTCTTGAGAATTATTTTGGTATTCAACTTTATTTTAGGAAATACAAATATTCTTGTCATTTGGTTATGAACTTTAGCTTTGATACTCTTATTAAATTGAAATTCTTAGTGTATATGTAAATAATTATTTTTACATCATGGCTTGGACTTTTGATGTTTGTTCTGTTTAATATCATTTTAAGACAATTTCTTATGTACCATGGCCTGCCTTAACTAATGGTCTTCTCACCTCAGCCTCTCAAGTACTGCAGTTACCAGCATGTGCGTGACACATACTTGTTCTTCGGGTTCAAAAATCATCGTCCTTTCACTACACATTGAGATTATTTTTGTATTGTTTTCTACTAGATATTTTATCACACTGAGGTCCTTAATCCACCTGTAGTCTTCCTTTGGATATGATCTTAGGAGGAATTCACTTTTGTTTTAGTCTTTACTCCTGTGATAAGCCAATTTCTCTACATCAATAGTAGTTAGTATTGCTTTACTTCATTGGCCTGTGGTGCTGTCTGCTCTATACAGCTTATCCTAGAAACATGAGTCTCCACCTGTTCCATTCTTTTACTTTGTCATCTACTGATGACATATGTTAGTTTATATGTAAATTTGTTGTCCTGTATATCTGTTAGGACAAAGCAACCTTTCTGTTCCACAAGACAGCTAGATATTTGTCTTAGGGTTTTATTGCTTTGAAGAAACAGACACTATGACCACAGTGACTCTTAGAAAGGAGAACATATCATTGGTGCTGGCTTTCAGTTGAGAAGTTTAGTCCATTAGCATCATGGCAGGAAGCATGGCAGCATGCAGGCAGACATGGTGGTGGAGAGGAGGTTGAGAGTTCTACATCTTGATCCACAGGCAATAGAAAGTTAACTGTGTGCCACACTGGACATAGCTTGAGCATCTAAGACCTCAAAGCCCATCTCCATAGTGACACACTTCATCCAACAAAGCCACACCTGCTCTAACAAGGCCACAGTTCCTAATAGTGCCACTCCCTGTGGGCCAAGCATTCAAACACATGAGGCTATGGGAGCTCTCTTAGTTAGGGTTTACTATTTCTGTGAAGAGATACCATGACCACAACAACTCTTACAAAGAAACATTTAATTGAGGTGATAGCTTACAGTTTCAGAGGTTCAGTCCATTTAGCATCATGATGTGGAACATGACAGCATTCAGGCAGACATACTGCTGGCTACATCTTGACCAGAAGGTAGCAGGAAATCAACTGTCACACTGAATGAAGCTTGAGAAAAGGACCCTAAAGCCTGCCCCTGTAGTGACACACTTCCAACAGAAGGTGTGACCCAGGTTAAAGGTGCGCCCTCCAACCTCAAGGTCTAGGATTAAAAGTGTGTGTCATCCTACTTCCTCCAACAAGGCCACACCTCCTAATAATGCCAATCGCTATGAGTTTATGGGGGCCAAATGCATTCAAACTACCATAGGGGCCATACTTTTCCAACCATGACAATATTCAAAGGACATGCCTATATAAAATCTTTGACCAATTAAGATTCTCAAAAAACAATTTTATTAAAATATATTTAAAAATATACATACTAGAGTTGAGATAATTTAGATGGTTAAATATTATTAGTCCACCTAACGAGTGGGAGACCTCTTCAGTTTTTCAGGTAATCTTTTCTGTCTTTCTTAGTTTTACACTTTGATAACATTCTCCCAACACACCGTAATACTGACTGCTATAGTTTAATTGTTAAGCATCTGACAGTATAGCTTTTCTTTGGTACTTACATGTAGAAACTCTAGCAAAAGGCTTAATACTCATTGGAAGAATGATATACTTAATCCATTGATTTACTATTTGTGCAGTTTTTCAGATAAAATTCAAAGAGAACAGAGGCTTGTTTGACATCATGGAATGAACATTTAATGTTGAGACATATAGAATAGCTTCTAACTTAAAACATTGAAAAGTCACAGAGTGTGTGTGGGTAGAAAGACTAAAAACAAAAAAGATCATCTAAAGTAGAATTTTTTTCTTTGATGAAGACAATAAAAAGTGTGTAAGTTAAAATGTGAACAGCAGTGTTGTATGATGTTTTTGTTCTTTTTGACTTTTGGAGGGACCCACCACCTAACTCCTAAATAAATGACACACATAGGCTTATTCTTAGTTTTGAATGCCAGACTTTAACTTCGCTTCTTTTTAGCCAGGTTTTCTTATCTTAAACTAACCCATCTACTTTTCTCTCTGGGCTTTTATCTTTCTTACTTCTCTGGCCCCTGACACCTTCCTGTCCTTGTTCTCTTGTTGTTCCTCTTCTTCCTCAGTTCTTCTGTTTATCCTCGCTGCCTGCCAGCCCCACCTATCTTTGCTCCTGCCTTGCTATTGACCGTTCAGCTCTTTATTAGACCATCAGGTGTTTTAGACAGGCAAAGAATCACAGCTTTAGAGAGTTAAACAAATACAACATAAAGTCACTCACCTTAAAATAATATTCCCCAACACACCAGGGCTGCCAACATGGCCCAGTAGTAGAGGATGTGCCTATCATACATGAAATCCTAGGTTTAACCCCAGCACCACATTAAAAAAATACCAACTTATGATACATTTGATTACTCATATCTCATCTTAAGATAAGAGGGTGCTAGGTGCTAGTGATGCCACCTTTAATTCCAGAACTCAGAAGACAGAGACAGATGGATCTCTGTGGTCTACAGAGTGTTCCAGGACAGGCAGGACAATTACAGTGAGACACCCTATCTCTGGTGTGTATGGGGGTGGTGGAAGAAAACTTGAAGATGGTCAGCTTGTTTATTATACTGTCCTATTCTGGTGTTATATAATCATCACTCTAATGGAGTTGGGAAAGCCAAAAATGTATCCATAGGGGAAAGAATATTCTCAGTGTCTCACGAAAAGGACATATAAACAGTGTGAGTAAAAATAATTCAGCAAGGCAGTTGCTTTTTGCAGAAAGCGTGTACCAGAACCCAAACTATCCTAGCTAGCACACTCAACCTAAATGGCCTCTATCTTTTACCCCAATGTAGGTGGTTACTGCATTTCGTTCTATTGGTGGGATCCTGACATAAGTCTGACATAATTATTTAACCAACACAAAGCGGTGGG
>LOEQ01001210.1:135759-153435 GCA_001685075.1 Bramus lutescens
TCTCCATCCCAGGCACAGCACAAAGACCCAGTCAGCCTGATACCAGCAACTGACTGTGCTTCTCTTGAGAACCACTTCAGTAGGGAAGGCCGGGCCCCACCTGAGTTAGTCTTCTTGCACTGCCTAAGACTGAGTGAGAATTCGTACATATATCTGTCCTGTTATTAAAAGCATTAGTCACAAAAGAAAATCCAGCCTCTCCCCAGGCCTTGGGGCTTTGAGAGGTCCATTTCTCAGGGTAACAAGGTCACCATATCTGCTCCAGCCTCAGTTTTTTTGAGTGTAACTTTCTTTGAGAGAGCAACTCCATCAGGACACCACTGAAGGAAGTGGGGCAGTGTGCACAGGCTTTAGCTACTCTGGAGGAAATGAGCAGCCTTTTTTCTGGCAATTCTGGTCCTAGAGATAGTTCGTCTGCAGCATCTTGTAAGGATGGAGGATGGCAAGGCTCAGCTTCAAGAAAAGAGAAGTTGATCTGCTTTTCTTCTTAGACTGTTTTTCATTTCCTCGGGGTGGATTATGCCTTGGTTTCTCTCACAGAATTGCCCTAGAAGGTGAAATTGGGAAAGATGTCTGCAGTTCCTACAGACATTCATGGTCTGACCACAAGCACCTCGCACAGCCTGACACGGCAGTGATTTCGGTTGTGGGAAGTCGGCACAATCAGGTAAACACAAACACTCTGGTGCTGAAATTTTGGGTTACTGTATCACTGACATTGGTGTTTTTATTGCAAATCTGTTTGAATACATCCAAAATTACTAATTTTTACAGAACTGCTAAAATGGTTGGAATTTACTATACCATACAAGAGGGTGTATAGATAAAACTTTACCCTGTAAAGGGAGAAATTTAAACCTAGGCTAAATATGTACAGGTACATGGTATTGTAGCTAATTAAATAGGGGGAGCTTTTTTGCTTATTGTTTAGGGAAATTTTTAAAAAATTAAAATTTTAAAAATTGTTCTCTAAATTGTTCTATTTCACATTGGCCAACTAGAAGACTGCATAATCTTCAAATGAATTTATAAAAATTAAATAGCAGCCCAAACTAGCCTTCCTTCCTTCCTTACGTCATAGAAATGCATATCAGGTGTAGTCATCATGTCTCGGCTGTAAAAGCAGATTCTCTTCAAGATGTAGTATAAGCAGTGCATAAGAACGTCCTATCCTGCTTCTTTCCTCCAGAGCCTTGGGTGTTACCCAGTAGAGCTGGAGAGGGGCCCTCGGGGCTTTGGGTTCAGCCTCCGAGGAGGGAAAGAGTACAATATGGGGCTGTTCATCCTTCGCCTCGCTGAGGATGGCCCTGCCATCAAAGACGGCAGGATTCACGTGAGTTGGCTTCTTTTTGCAACCTTTACTTCTGACTCTAGACTGGGAACTTATAAAAATAATTGCTTTACAGGGAATGCAGAAACCTCTGACATCTAAGAAATGAGTTTTTCCTAAAAGCAGCCACATGCTGCTGTTGTGCTTTTCTGGCCACCCAGGGTTTCTTAGTTTGATGGTTTCTTTGTGTGTCTGTTAGAAAAATTAGTTCTTGTATAGTCAGCATACAAGGCCAATGGATTAATAAATCAAATATACTTCCATCTTATTAAAAGTCTTAAAGACAGCAGGACAAAAAAGACTCCAATTTCTTCCAAGACATAATAAGCCCAGGGAGTTTGTTTCACTTAGTTCCCTGAAGAAGCAGAAAATTCTGGTCTGCCAGCCTTTATGATTATTAGAAAGACCATAATCCACATCAGTAATATTTTATCATAGGCTTTCTCAACCCTGCAACACCAGCATTGTATAAGGCACTGGAGACTACATGGCTTAAAGATCTGCATTTTTTTCATTCTCTGCATGTTAAAGAGGAATTTTACATAGAAAACTGTTGGCTTTAATGTTTAAAAACTAGTTAATTCACTAGTCATCACTAAAATTTTAAGTTCTAGACAGCCTCCCTGTTACTACCCAAGAGAACTTTGGGTTTCCTCTATCTGTCATTAGGAGGCACCAGGGAAAAAGAACTCTTTGAATTGAGTAATAGTAAGACGAATTATTCTTAGCTTTAATAATCAGAAAAGGCTCGGGGGTGGGGGTGAGATGTACCTCAGCTGATAGTATGCTTGCATAGTATAGCCTTGGGTTCAATTTCTAGCACCATGTAAAGCGGTAGCACACACCTGTAATTTTCGCACTTGGAAGTAGAGACAGAGGGGTTGCAAGTTCAAGGTCATCCTCAGTTACCATAGCAAGTTTGAGGCCAGCATGGGATACATGAGTAGACATTGTTTCAGAAACAAAAATATCTTCTGGGTGATTGCAGCTTTGCTTTTCCACATTACCACTTCATGCCCATCATTTGTTTCAAAACTAGTTTTGAGTATTTGCCTTAACCAAGACTTTAAGTCTGGTGTTAAATGAGATGGTGAGAGTATGATATCTATCCTTCCATAAAATGACCAGGCACATGCACAAGATCAGAGAGAGTGACTAACAAAGTTGCCTGAAGATAAGTACAGTTCAGGAAAGAGGCTGAAGAAATAACAATGGGTGAAATGAAGGAAGGGCACTCTGCATAACAGGGAACCCTGTGGCTGAGTGATGTTGTTTAGGATGTGTACAGAGGAGTGGAAGGAAATAATGAGGTGAAGAAAACACGGGTTAGAAGTATGGAGGTGCTGGACATGGAAAGCCACAGTAGGCTTTTGAGCAAAGACTTTTTTCAGAGCAGCATGCTGCTAAGAAGTGTCTACCTGCAGTGTACAGATGGATGGAGAAGAGAAGTCGCTGTCACTCCTGCATGGAGTGGTGGGTATGAGGAGAACTTGCCTGCTAATGATTTGGGTAGAAGGCAAAATGGAGGAGATCACTTTCCAGTGAAGGAAGGACCAGCTTAGGTGACCCATTAAGTATCTGATCAGTGAGACAAGGGGACAAAGACAAAGGCTGTCTGGGGGACCTCCTTGCTGTGAAAGATTTGTCACTCATATTGGTTTAATAAAACACTGATTGGCCAGTAGCCAAGCAGGAAGTATAGGCAGGGCAACCAGACTAGGAGAATTCTGGGAAGAGGAAAGACTCAGTCTACAGTCAGATGCAGAGGAAGCAAGATGAGACTGCCTTGCTGATAAAAGGTACTAAGCCACCTAGCTAACACAGACAAGAATTATGGGTTAATTTAAATTGTAAGAGCTAGTTAATAATAAGGCTGAGCTAATAGGCCAAACAGTTTATAATTAATATAATTCTCTGTGTTTTGTTGGGATTGAACAGCTGTGGGACTGGGCAGGACAGAACCTTTTGTCTACACCTATTCTTACCTGTGTGACCAAAAAAAAAAAAAAACTCAGGTGAGAAAGAATTTGACAGCCAACTGCTATAATTATTTTTATCATATTAAAGTAGAGGTACCAGTTAGCTGTCCAAGTGTATTTCACGGGCCTTAGACAGTGACATGACCCAGACAGACAGAAGCAAAGGGCAACTGTTTGTGGTAGATTAAATCACTCAAAGAATTTTAGAGAGCAGCAGGCCATGGACATAACTCTGAGTGGGGCCTACAATTAGTGCACAAGAAAAGTAAAGCAAACAGGAAGGGTAGAAATGCAAAGCCTGGGGGTTTATTATAAGCAGGAAGGCCAATGCCATTGGGAGCAGCTGATACAGAGTTGTTGGGGCTAGCCTGCTTGCTTTCTCACATAGTTCAACAGAGTGAAAAGAGCTCAGGTTTGAGAACTGAGGAAGATACAAATCAAACCTTTTCCCTACCATTTTGTAGCAATATAGCTTTAAGCAGCTTCTTTTTGAGCCTCAGTTTAGGATCCATTGTGACATGCTTTAGAGTTCTCTTGATCCTCTCCCCTCATGCTCTTCCTCTTCCTCTTTACCTCTCCTCTGCTGAGGTAGTTCACATTTCTTCTTTTTTGGTTTTTCAAGACAGGGTTTCCCTGTGTAGCCCTGGCTGTCCTGGGACTTGCTTTGTAAACCAGGCTGACCTCAAACTCAGAGATCCGCCTGCCTGTTTCCTGCTGCTATGATTAAAGATGTGCAGCACCACTGCCTGGCTTACATTTCTTCTTTTTAAAATGTTGGTTCCAAATAGAGCCCTCAAATATACTAATTCCATCATACAAATGTAAGCCAAATGGGCCTTAAAGGCAGGTAGGTAATGGGTAGTTCTAAAAGATCTCAGAAACTGAAAGTCCCATGACTGAACCTACTTTTATTTAAAAAATAAACACTAGATTTTGAAAACAAAAGTAGACTATTAACTGTTATATTCGGATCCGTTCTAATAAGAAAATATATCGGCTTTCAGAGAGGTCTCAACTAACACTCTCCGTGATGCCATGAAAGGGCCTCCACCTCTCTTGCCTCCTTCCTCCCTTACTGGTCTCCATACAGCAGTTTGCACTCTGTACCTTTGAATCACAGTGTCTTCAGTACTTCATACAGTGCCTTGAATATTCGGTGGGTAATTCATAAACATTTTTCAAAAGGATGTCCTGGGTGAGTTTTTAAATCAATATTAGTACTTTATAGATGCTTATAGATATCAAGAGGTTAGAATGGATGGATAAATCTACATAACTAATCTTTAGAATTATTAAGTGTATGCACACATGTATGAGGGTACACATGCCAAGGTGCATGTCAGAGGACAACTTGAGAGTATTGGTGCATGTTTTCCACCATGTGGACCCCAGTATTGAACTTATCTGTCAGTCTTAGTCTACACACTGAGCTACTGCACCAGCTCCTAGATATTGAAATTTTTAGAAAATGAAGATTTGTCCTCAGCTCTTATAACTGGGTAGATAGGATTCGTGGTATAGCGACAATGTACTAGTATAATTCAGAAACCAAGAGAATGTTAGCTTATGGGTGGGAAGGTACTGCATGTCAGCAGAGGATCTAGAAGTATCTTGAGTCTGAAGCTGGTCCTTAAATCCTGGGGTACGGTTCAGTGTGTGTCTAGCATATCTGAGGCCTAAGTTTCTATTCCTAGCGCTGCAAGCAAGGAAGTCAGATTCTCAGTTCTGTCTTCCAAGCAATGTGTATTGCCACTTATGCTGCTGTTGGTCACGAGGTAAGTGGCAATACCTATGCTTGCAGACTTAAATCCGAGGATCTCCTTGCTGAGATCGTCTGGGTTGGATTTCCTCAGGACGCATATCATTTCTTAATAGGTTGTAAGATAATGTAATCCATGCATCAGACTTTATGCTTTAGAAGACAGTGAGTTTCTAAAGATTTAATATTTTATGTGTGTGGGTGTTTTGCCTGTATAGGTCTTTTTACCACATGCATTCAGTACCCTCAGAGGCCAGAAGAGGGCATCAGATCCTCTGGGACTGGAGTAACAGATGCTAGTGTGCTGGAAATCAGCATTCTTCAGCTCTGAGCCTCTCTGCAGCCACAACTGCAACATCTCTTCTTTTTCTCCCTGCCTTTTGTTTTGGGTTTTTGTTGTTGTTGTTGTTTTAAGTTTTAAAGCCTAGGTGTTTTACTAAGACTGGCTTCAGTTGACCACTGGAGTTGCTCCGTCTGCAGAAACATGTCTTCTCCTTTACTTCGTCTGCCTTTCATTTCTCTCTCCTTTCCCTTTTCCTCCTCTCTTCTCATGATATTTTGGTAAAACTGGAGTTGAATGTTCGTTCAGCTTTTCAAAAATATTTTCACCATTTTGACGTTTTATAGCAACCTATAATCTCAAAAAAAAAAATGTTCATCTGTCCTCCCAGAGGAGTGTTTTTCCCTTTGGTTTTAAATACAGAGCTCTCAGACACAACACTTTCCCTTTCCTTCCCATTTTTATTTTAAAGTTAAAAGGACACCTGCTGGCAAGTCTGTTCAATTACAAGTTTTTTTAAGATTTTATTTATATTAAAATATTACAGGTTTGTGGCCTAAGACAAAGAATGTCACTGAAACTGTGACATCATTCTTAAGATGAACTAATCATGCTCACATTAGTTTTCCTTTATTGTCAGAATTATTTATTCAGAGATATTTTGTTATCTATACTTCCTTGGGGAAATAATTTTTTAGCACTTATCAAAGGAGCTTAATAGTGGCTTTTGTTCCACTTATTCTAGATAATTGACTTTCTTACTGTTTTCTGTTCCGTAATCATCTTTCTTCACTGTCTGAGTTCATTTCATCTGTTTGTCTTAGTCTGCTTGTTACCGTAAGTGAACACCTGAGTTTGGGGAATATATAAACTGTTATACCTCTGGAGTCTGTAAAATCTCATGTTAAGACGCCCTTGCTGGTGGGGATGCTAGTTTTGAGACAGTAGGCATGTGACGGGGGACAAAGAATGCCTAGGAGGTAGGATCTCACTTTTAAAACAAGGCTACTCCCCACTGATAATAATCTAATTGCCTCCCAAGTTCCTACTCCTCAGAACCCCAATATATGACTTAAGAGGTTAGGTTTTCAACATGTGAATTCTAGGCAATGTTCAAAGCATATTGTCAGTTAAATTCACCAGCTGGTCATGTTTCATTTATTTATTCTTTTTATTGAGCTATATATTTTTCTCCGCTCACCTTCCTTCCTCCCCCCTTCCCTTCTACACTTTCCCATGATCCCCACACTCCCAATTTACTTAGATCTTGTCTTTTTCTACTTCCCATGTAGATTAGATGGTCATGTTTCTGATACCTTACATACCTCCATTTATTCAAGAGTAAAACATGTTTTTCTCTTTGTAAATATTCAACACTTTTATTTGTTCCATAGTTTGATTATTTTTTCAGTGTCTAGAATTGGATATATTCAGTCACATCTTTATGCCAATGCATTTTACAATAACTTGAAGACTGACACGTATTTACAGTTGGCGTGTAGTCATGTCTCATAGCACTCTCCTACAGCCCCACGAGACAGGTGGGGAAAATGAGACCCCTGACCTAGGACAAGGTTAAAGCTGTGTGTGGTAGGAACCACATAGCTGGACCTCAGCTTCCTGTGAGGTCAGGCTGTAATGTAGATTCATTTTTAATTTCTTTTGAGTGTTTTGCTTGTATTTGCCTGGCTCACAGAGACCAGAAAAAGTTATTAAATCCCCTGGAACTGGCATCCACTGGAAGAGCAACCAGTGCTCTTAGCTACCATCTCTCCAGCTCATCAAATCTCAAGTCTGTTCTGTCATTACTTATGGATTATTTATGATCTTACCAATATATGGAATATTTGGGTTTTTATTCTCAGTAATGTCTCATTGTTCGTTTAAAATAAATACTCTGCTGTGCATGCCACCTTGATGTAGCTCTTAAATCACGTCACCATCTTTACTCATGTCTTTTACTGTTAAATTTCCCCATATGTTTTGTTTTCTTTTAAAATACATACTTCTGGTAAATGACACCAGCATTGTGGTATCTTATTTAGTCCTAGTTTTTTTGTTTCCCAGAAAATTATTTTGTGTTTAAGTCACTATATACAATCCAGTAATTGGTTTAAATAAGTGTTCATATACCTAAATAATGTATTCTCAAAACTTTATAAATTGTAATCTCCAAGTATATCATTTAGCTAAGGCCTCACACATGTACAGGATGTGCTGGCAATGTAAAGAATGGCCAGTCTCAGAAAAGCTTCTGTTATGAGCAACCATCTGCCCAGCTTTTTAGTAAGTTTACTAGCTTGTGTTTGAAAGCACCTGGACAGTTGTCATTTAGATGCTGCTTTATGCTGTTACTTAGGTTAATATAGAAATGTCACCTTTTCTATTGTTTTATTGGTAGAAAACTAGATTTTTTTTAAAAAATTTCTTTATTTTACAAGACTAGAGATCAGTCTCGGGGCCTCACACGTGGGAAAATTTGATTCTTGGATACTAATTAGTAATCACATAAAGCTTTCCCATGTGAAATTTTTATAAAGTAGATAAAAATCATGCATTGTCTCTCCTCATTGCCATTATCTATCCACCCATCAGCTGTCACCAGAATTGCACTCTGCTAGGTTAAAGATTTCACAAGTAAGAATGACTTAGCAGGGTGAAGGGCTCTCTCTGTTGACAATGTGGAAATGAAAATCTGCTGTTTCACACAGTTGTGAATGTTCCTTGTCCAGGTTGGTGACCAGATTGTTGAAATCAATGGGGAACCTACACAAGGCATCACACATACGCGAGCAATTGAGCTCATTCAGGCTGGTGGAAATAAAGTTCTCCTCCTTTTGAGGCCAGGAACTGGCTTGATACCTGACCATGGTAAGCAAAGCAGCTAAACACTCATGCTGGGGAGGGCCCGACAGAAGGACAGGGATACCCCTTTGGAGGGCGTGGACATCTTACTGGCTGACTCCGAAGTGACACCAGGACCACCAAAGAATGTTACTATAATGCAAGTGATGTTCCAAACAGTGTTATTTGTTGAAATAGAATGGTTGTCTTTATTTCATCTGAAAGCACATGGTGCTTTTTGTAGAAAAATATGCCTGTAAGAAATGAGAACATTAGAAGCAAACATTTCAAATGTGTTTAGAATATCCTAGCTTTATTCCCTCCTTGGCTAAATTGGCTAATTGCCAATAAATGTTATTTTCTTAAAGTAAGATAAGTGTGTCAATGAATGCCAGAACCTTAGGATTTTTCTAGTCACTTATCAAATTAAGTTGCCATAGCCCCACTACCTGGGGACAGGCGGGTAAATCTGAGATCATGTCTGTACTCCCGCACTGATAGTATATGCCCTTGGCTTTATTAGACGTTTTGAACTGTTGCAGTGTTTTAAAACTCACTTTGAGAATGCATGATCCTAGAACACCCATTTTGTGCGTGTCTTCCCTACAGCCCCCGTCAGAGCTTCTGTAGGGCACATGTAGACATAAGCTCCTGCAGTCCTTCCAGCTGTGTTCTCTGGCTGTGTTACCTTCCACCATCTGCTCGTACAGCACACGTGCCCATGACATCTGTTCTAACTGTGCTGGTTTGTTTTCACATAGTCCTAGGCTTTTTCTCTTCCTTCTTCAGGTTTGGCTCCTTCCGGTCTGTGCTCCTACGTGAAACCTGAGCAACATTAAGGCTTTCAGGGCTTTTCTTGGTCTTTCCTTAAAAAGACTTGGTAAATTTGCATGTCTTTTAAATCACTTCTTTTTCTTTTTAATTAAAATGATGCTATTAATAAATACATCTACTCCTGTCTTCTGCACTTTTTCAGTCTCCTTTTGACATTAAATTTGACAGCTTAACAAGAAAAGTATTTACAGTGCCCATAAACCTCATTTGGGTTACTATGGTCTGGTCTTTTTCACTAGTGAGTTTGGCAAATCCTTAACTTAAACATTAATAATAGCTAAGTTAGTTTCTTGGACCAGCTACTTTGGTCCAGTTTTATTATTTGTATCTTATTTGGATTTACGAATAATTTATAGATCATATATTACCTCTTACATAAGTGAAACAATTATAATCTACCCTTCATGTATGAGCAGATATCTACAAGCATCTGCCTTTATAAAGAGTGACGTAAACGTGTATAAGCAATGTAACATACTCCTCCTTGGGCTGTGTAACCAGTTACATACTCAAATGGCTGTCAAAGTTCAAAACTCACTGTTCCTGTTTATAATTGTTGAGTGTAACTGTGTTTTACTCAATCACTTTTTAGGTGATTGGGATATTAATAGTCCTTCATCTTCCAATGTCATTTATGATGAACAGCCACTTCTCCCATCTTCACATTCTGCTTCCATGTTTGAAGAGTCTAATGTGCCAGTAACCGAAGACTCTCTGATTAGAGTTCAGATATGTGAAAAGGCAGAAGAACTAAAGGACACTGTACCAGAAAAGAAAAGCACTTTAAATGGAAGCCAGCCTGAAACGAAGCATCATATTGTTTTCCAGAAAAATGTGAGTAAGAAGGGTCCACCCAATAGTTATGGACATGAGAAGAGTCTACTAAAAGGAGAAAATGGTGTCACACGAAGAGGTAGATCTGCTAGTCCCAAAAAGTCAGCTAACCGACATTCAGAGGAACATTTGGAAAAGTTTTCCAGGCCCCTAAAAAGTGACCCCAAAGGAAAATCTAGAGATGGGTCACTCAGCCCTAGGAAAGGAGAGACTAAAGGTCAGATCACCACTAAGGCAGGCTCTGGACAAGATCCCTGTAGAAAAGGCAGGGGACGCTCTTCTAGTCCCAAGAAGCAGCAAAAGATCGGAGGCAACAGCCCATCAAACACTGAGAGCAAATTACCAGAGGTTGGGAGCCTAAGAGCAGCAGGCCATATTTTTAACAGTACTGAACAGCTCCCAGATGATAAAGAAAAGTCGGGTGTCATCAGGAAAGATCTGAAGCAGAGTCAACTGGGTAAAAACAGAACGAGGTCTCCAGAGAAAAAGGGCCATAAAATTGATGAAACATCTCTTTCATCGAAAAAGACTAGCAACACCGCTAGTAGGGCGGTGTCTGAGAAGGAAAAAGGAAAGAAGCCAACCACAGGAGAAAACGTCCAGATCTCAGCAAAGAAGCTCAAGCAGGAACCTGAAGAGAAGATGATGTTAAACAAATCGGGAGATGACAAACAGAAAGATCCAGAGGCCACTGACAAATGCAAGGAACGCGCAGGCGGCACACCTGAAAACAGCTCTCCAGTCAGAAAAGCACCCATCACTCCGGGGCCCTGGAGGGTGCCCCGTGCAAATAAAATCACAGGCACCGTTGGCATGACTGATAAACAGCTGTGACCTTTTGTATAATTCAAAGAAAATTGGAATTGATTTGATTGCTAAGTCCCACCTGGCCCTTGCTGGCTGCCCTTCCTCGTGCTCAGGAAGGAGCTGCACCCATGGGCTCCTCTTTCACCCCTGCTCAGGCCACCCGCTCAGCAATGACATGATCTTAGCAGTGTGGTCACAGCTCACTTTGTACTCGTGCCAAGGTATCTACTGTATCATGTCTGTTTTATCCTTCCCATTCTGATATTTCCAGTCATCAAACAGTTCAGTTTGGCTTGAAGATATTTTCAATAGCATGTTGCATGTTTACAGAGAGAAATATTTGAGTCCTTGCAGAGGAAGAAATTGTTAGCTGATCATTAAAGTTGGCACTTGCCTCTTCTCACAGCTTCTGACCGTCTACTTTAAAAATGCAACTAAGAAACATCTCTATGTTACAGGAAAGGTCAAATATTAAAGATGCTTTTTTATGGCTAAGGTGTTTCAAGTAACTGCTAAAGATATTCCTTACAATTGAATGCTCAAAATGAGAAAGACTAAGCAACAGAATGAACAAACTTCTGCCATGTTAGCCAACCCTAATGTAGTTAGAGTGTCTCAGACCACCGGCTGTAGTGGGAGAAGTACAGAAGCGTGTAGAAATACCATTTCTCTTTAAAGAAAAATTACTCTATATGGATATCTTGATTATTAATCATTAGTCTCTAATACATTATTGGAAAGCCAAAATATATAGATCATTGTGAGAGACATAGTCATGAAGCCAATGCTACAGCCAGACAAAGCACCAGCTCCTGTGGCATAGAGAAGTTGATGTGGGGGCAGATACAAAAGTTTTAAGAATTTAGAAGCAGAGCCTGCATTGGGCTTCTGCAGCAAGTCAAGACTAATACAGTATAGACTGTGTGGTGGAACTTTAATTTTTAGCTAATTAACTAAAAACAGGAAAAGCTTTCAAAGTTCTTTTCTAAAATCTAGAAAAACTGTTTGCTGAAAGTTAGAGACAATTTTTAACCTCATGCAATAGATCAGGATGTTAGTTAGGTTCCCTGAAACAGCATTCAGAAGCATCTATAAATACAGACATTTCTCAGACCAAAACTGTCTACTTATGGAGTATTTGAACACTCATTCTGTTACCCCGTGAGTCTGACAAACTCCACTGTGACCAACTGTACTGACCCCTGTAGGAAACACATGCTTCCACCCAGAACTATATTTGCCCATCTATTATATATAACTACTTGAATAGAGCAAAATTAGGAGGCTTGATAAATGCTAAGAATTTAGTACCACAGAAATGATTTATTTTCCCTATAGTCCACAATTAGTGACACAAATCCTATTTTTATTGTTAACTGTGACATAACTTTGATGTCATATGTTGTCAGTCTGCTGTGGCTCTTCCTAAGTAACCTGTCACTGTATTGATTATACACTGACTTAGCCATGTGGCCTTGGAATGCTGAGCAAATATGGATGTCCTGGTTGTAAATGTTTATATATGTACAGTACCTTTATATATACATTTGAGGTTCTGATTAGAGAAAGATCTGTAAATCGCTCGTTATTTTTTATATAGATATTAAAAAAAAGAAAAAAATTATGTCCTGCTTTTTTTTAAACTGTCAGCATCATTTAACTTTGCTGTTTGCGGACCTTAGTTCCCATCATGATCAGAGTCATAAGAGTCTTAAAATCAGAAAGACATAATAATGTGTCTTTGCCTGCACTGAATTTCGTATGTGAATGAAATCCTTGAGTTGTATACCATTATTTCATTGCAAAGACTTTTTTAATGCCCCCTTTTTCCACTACTAGAGAAGACATTTCATCTCACTGGAATTCAGGTACTACACATTTATAGTGGAATAACAGTACTGACCACTTACCACAAATTCACAGAATTCCATGGTGATTCACATTATTTAAAAACATTTTAAGTATCTGGATTTGATTTCATTTCACTTCATGTGTGTGTTAAATCCTACTTCAAAACTCTGGTTTATTAATACTCTTCAGGAGAAAAATTCCTATAGTTGCATGACCTCACACTAAAAATAAAGTCTAGTTCTATTTCCAGACCCACATGGAAATAATGGAAATGTGTCAGAGCGAAAGCTGCTCAAAGTAGTTGCTATGAAGTTCTGTAAACACTGTTGCCAGGCAGGGCTGCTGCAGTCCCACAGCATTGCCTTCTGACAGCTACAGCGCCCTTACAGCTAAGCAGCTCTGAGCAGTGTCAACTCCTCAATCAAGAGTCTTGGACCCAAAAAGCATTTGGCTTATTTTTACATGAGAATACCTTCATTTAAAAGAAACTGGGGCAGCAAGATGGCTCAGCGGGTAAGAGCACCTGCCATCAACCCTTCCATCGCCAGAACTATGGTAGGAGAGAACCAAATCCATTAAGGCGCCCTTGATGCACTCTGTGTGTGCATTCACATAAATTAAAAAGCAAAATACTTGTGCAGAAATACAAAGCCAAATGCTTTGCACACATCTGGACAAACCGAGTTCCACATTTATATTTCCATTTCTCACCAAAAGTATTGAAGGCACACAAGAGGTTGAGTAAGGTTCTGCCTAGTGACCGCCAAAAAGATGTAGACTGGAGCTGAGCCTACTGTATGACCGTATAACCAAGGAACATCTGCGTAACCTGACGGAATGCATCAGAGCAACTGTCTGCTTTGTGTGCCTCGCACCTAAACGCTACCAATTTTATAAATAGCAAGATACATTTATTTGGGAAGTCTATCATCTTTAGTTAGCAGAAATCGTCTGACACATCTACAAACTTGATAGGCTTTAAGTTCTCTAGGGTATTGACATAGAAGCTGAACCTGTTCAAAGCTACTTGGTCTCTATGCATATAAGCAGCATTAAATATGAGGGAGCATATGAATGCTTATGAAGAATTTTATCTAGTAGAAAAAGTCTATATTTCATGCTCTAAAATATGGACACAGCCAAATGCTTAAACTATGTACATTAAAGTCAAAAAGAAAAAAAAATTTAAAAACCAAGAAACTTACTTTGTACTTACAACAATCGCTAGTTAACCTGCGTGCTACCTTATCGGAGTTGTGTGTGTTGTGCAGGAAAAGTATACCACTGTATGTTTGTGTTCAAATTTCATCGCTCAGAAAAGGCTCCAGGGACTGACTGCAAGAAACAGATTACTTAAATTACTAGATTAGTCCATGTATGTGTAAATTAATGAATTCCCAAATCACCATGTTTGGGAACAAGACCCAGCTGACCTATTAAGAATATGTAGATTTAAATTTTTCAAAGCTTTCAGTTTGATTATTTTAAAATAAGGTTGATTCATGGTTTGTTCACCAATGAACAAAAAGTTTGAACCCATAAACTGACACATTTGAGACATCCTGTTATTTAGAATTTCTCTGGTTGAAAAGTGGAGAAAACTATATCCCAGTTAGGCAAGCACATGGTTATTTAGCTTTTCAATGTTTAGTTTATAGTTGTAACCATAACATGTCTAGGAGGTTTATAGATTATATCTCCATAGCAATTTTAGGAAGGATGATTTCCCCCAGTGAAACAGATTTAAAATCCAAATCAATAGGTAAATTTCTTATTCTTTGATAGATACTGCTACAATTATTAATTGACTTTAGTGTGCATAGTATAAAATGGGCATTTATCTACAGGATATGAAAGTAAGTAAATAAGGCTGTGTCCATATTTTCGAGTATGAGATTTAAACTTTTTCTACCAGATAATTCTACATCTTGGTTTTATTGATCAATAATGTAGTATTACCAAAATCTTAGCCCTTTGGGGAAATCAAAGTATAAGTCACTAGATAATACACAGGTGTCAACAAAACACTGATTACTGCACAAGAAAAACAGAGCGTGGGATGGTGTGGAAGGCAGCGCAGGTAAGGTGAGGCAGAGGATGTCAAACTGGAAAGGAATGCAGCACTGACACAGGAGGGCCTTGGAGGTGACCACAGGAAATGTACAGCGTTTAATATGGATTACAGTGTAAGAATTTCCATATTTTAAGTTCATTTATGCAGTTGTGAAAAATCAGCTTTTCAGCAGAGCAGAACGGCCCAGGTGAGTCTAAAGGAGGCTTCGCTAGTAACAGTGAAAACCATGAATTTTTACTTTATAGAACTATGACAAGACATACGCCAAAGCAATCCACAAAGAAAGTTTGTTTGAACTTACAGTTCCAGAAAGTTAAGAATCCTTGATGGTGGAGTGGAGGCAGCAGGCAAGCTGGCTGGAGCAAAAGCTAAGAGCTCACATCTTGAGTTGCAAGCAGGAAGCAGAGAGCATGGACTAAAATGGTTAGAGTCTTGACTCTCAAAGCTGGTCTCCAGTGACACACTTCCTCTGGCTAGGGAACACCTCCTAAGCCTCTCCAAACAGCGCCACCAATTGTGGAAGAGTATTCAAAAGACTAAGCATGACATCATTCAAATCACCACAAGGCAGAACTAGATTAAACATTTAGCAACAGAATCAGTACTGTACCATTTACTAAGGTAAGGAAAATGTCTCTCTTTAAAAATAATAGAAAAAGTTTAATAGCAGATGTTAGGTTTTGGACAAGGGCGCACATGACAACAGTTGAAAAATACAAGGAGAGCCCCAAGACTGTCTACGAGCAGCCTCTGGGCTGCAATGTAGAGATGAAAGTCAACCACACAGGGAAGGTAACCCCTGAAGGAACCAGCACCAGAGAGAACACAATTGCTCAGAGAGGAGGAGAGCTCAGGGACATGCAGAGGGTAGCCCAGTTTTAGCTGAACGCTGGTAGTACAAGCACTCAACCATAATGAACCTCCAAAAGAAGCTGGTAGAAAAAAATGGTAAACTCCACACAGGGCTAGGACCATACTACAAATGCAGGAAGACCTTGTTCCTCACAAACAGAAGACCAAGTACTTAGAAAAATGTTGCTTTAGCAGAATTATGTATCCTAAGTCTAACTGTCCCTGGCAAATCTACCAAGATTAAAAGCAATCCTTGAAATGCCCTGTCTCAAAGAAACTGCATTTCAAAATAAAGCTCAATAAGATTACAAAAAAAGAATCCATGCACACCACAACACCCCACTCACAATTCTAAAATTCACAACCAATAAAAAATTACCAGGCATGCAAAACAGGAACATGTCCCAAATGAAGAGACAATAAAACAAAATCCCAAATGACCCAGACAGCAAATATAATAAATATATAAATTACGTGGGAGAAAATAAATATTTTAAGGAGAGACATGGAAGGCTTTGTTTTTAAGACTGAAATCAAACTTTCACAGATGGGAAATGTACTGGATAGAGCAGACAGACTAGCGCATGCTTGTGAAGCTGACAGAGACAGGGATCAGGAGCTGGAGGCCAGCCTTGGTGACAACAGTGCAACTTATCTCAAAAAATTAACAATACCCTGGATGATTCTGCCAAATTAGAGCTGGACAGGATAGAAAACTTAAAGGTACAACAACACCAAAAAAAAATAGTCTGAAAAGGCTAAGCTTTGGTGAGCTAAGGGATGCTTCAAGCAGCCTAATACGTACATGGTGGGCTTGAGTTTCAAAAGGAGACAGAGTGGAACGTAGAAAGTTAATTTTTTAATGCCAAAAAGTTTTGTAATCTGATTATGTGAATATACGAACTAGCTATAAAATGATACAAAAAAACAATAAACCACAATTCCTTAAGGCCAACAAATCCCAATACAAACATGAAAACAGCTACACCAACACAAATGGTTCAGCTGCACAAATTTAGTGGTAAAGCTACAAATCTTAAAAGCAGTCAAAATTAAATCGCAGATTCATGACTGGAAAATAACAAAAATGAAAGGCTTCTGGTAAGAAACAAGGCAATCCAGAAAGCAAAGGAACAACTATTTGTTTTTGTTGAGTCCAGAATGGCCTCAAACTCAGAGATCTACCTGCCTCTGCCTCCTGGGAGCTTAGATTTAAGGTGTGCGTCACCACCCCAGCATGCAACTACTTTTTTAAACCTAAAATCTTGTCGTCATCAACAAAAGTATCTTTTATATGTAATAAAGATTTTGAAATATTTCAATAAAATAGGCCTGAATACCTTAGTTAAAAAGATTGTAGATTATCTTCATAATGACAGTAAACTACGGTTTTGTTTTAGTTTGGCTTGGTTTATCAAGACAGGGTTTCACTGTGTAGCCTTGACTATCCTGGAACTCGCTCTGCAGACCAGGCTGGCCTCAAACTCACAGAGATCCACCTGCCTCTGACTCCTGAGTGCTGGGTTTAAAGGCGTGTGCCACTACTGCCCTGCGACAGCAAACTATGAATGAATTCCAAATGAGACATATTTGGCAAAAGATCTACCATCTTAAAAAACAAAAGGGCTAGAGAGATGGTTCAGTGGTTAAGAGCACTGACTATTCTTCCAGAGGACCCAGGTTCAAGTCCCAACACCCAGAAGGCAATTCATAACTGTGATTCCAAGATCTGACATCCTCACACAGACATACATGCAGGCAAAACACCAATGCACTTACAATAAATAATAATTTAAAAAAAAAAACACTGGATTGGACAAGGGGGAGAAGGAGCCATATATAAAAAATTGAAGCAGAAAGACCTTGTTTAAAAAAATTAATGTCAAATTAGAGTGGGTGGCAATGGGGACAGAAGCATGAAGTGATCAGAAGATAATTATTCAGATTTGGTGACGATATAAGGCAGGTGAATGAGTAACAAATAATTCCAACATGGATAAATAATAATTGCCTTTGTATATAACTTTACCCACCTAAAACACAAGTCTTTTACACAGTATCAAAAACATAGTCCACGCTAACCCTCAAGGTAAAGTACTAGAATACACTGTAAAGGTTCCAAATTAAAAACAACCAAACTCTGCGAAACCTAGATCTTAAATTTTAAACAATTTGAACCGAGCTCCCAAGGTCCAAATGAGGAGCAGAAGGAAGATCATGAGCAAGGAAGTC
>LOEQ01001210.1:153859-191139 GCA_001685075.1 Bramus lutescens
AAAGAAAATGGTCAGCCACTTTCTGTGAGCTGTCTGTTGAGGCCTGAGAGTCTAGAATCACAGCCCCTGGGGCTAGAAAGACTAGCATCTCAGCAGTTAGGAGCAACTTTGCACACAATAATGAAGACCAGAGTTCACATCCCAGAGGGAATAGTAACTGCAGGATCTGTTTGACTCTGGCTGAACACGAACCAGGTTCAGGAGACCCTGCTACAAAGGAACCGGCTGGGATTTTTAAAGGACACCGGATTTGCTTTACTGACCTCTATACATGTATGCATATACAAACATATGTGAACATACAGACACATGCACATGTACACACAGATCAATGGAACTTTGGTTAAAAAAAATGTCTAGCATTTGGAATGGGTGAGTATTCTTGCTGACCCAATACGTATATTTGTCTTCACAGTTATGACTATCAGATTTATAAAGGGTATAGCTAATAATAATATTTACAGTGCAATTAACAGCTAAGTATTTTACATGGTGCTAAGGAACTTATATAATCTCATTAAAACAGAACAACCTCATTAAATAGTTATTATACCTACTTAACAGATGAGGAAATTGAGACACTTAGTAGCAGAGGCAAAGATGTGAACAGAGATCTGTACAATCTGTGGGGTCTTGGGAAGCTCATCGTTAAGTTCATCTATTTCCCTGCATATACAATATGTAACCAGGACTGGAGGGATGGCTCAGAGGACCTGAATTCAATCTTTAGCACCAACATGGCAGCTCATAACCATTGTTGTTACCAGGGGATCCAATGCCTTCTTCTGGCCTCGGGCATCAGACATGCACATAGTGCACAAATATACACAAAGGCCAACAAACATCTATACACATAGAGAGATATTAAAAAATGTGTACCAATCCTATGATATAAATGTTGTACAGGAGATGACCAATTCTACAAAATCTTACCATTAAGGTGTTCACACTGCCTGTCTTCCCCAAGAAATTCTTCAAAGCAGAGAGCTTCATGAGCAAGAATGCTGGTGTTTCCGTTAAGAGACGTGTGCATAATGAAATGCTCGTAAGAAAACCTACATCCAAGGCACAGTGTGGTGATCATTAGACGCTGAGGACCTGAAATTGTACTAAAGGTTGGATACGTGACATTGCACAACAGGCAAACCATTAGAGAAACCATGCTATCCAATGGGCATGACTTCACCATGTTACAGGCTTAACTCAAAATCATAAATTAAAATTTATCTACAAATGAACAGAAATTCAGCTTAGAAGGTTACTGTATTTCTCCACCCATCCTGCAAAAAGTCTAGAAACTGATATTCTCCAGTAAAGTTCTTTTATTTGGATTTAACCTAAAATAGTTTATCTCTCTTTGATAGAGAAATCTTCAATCCATAGACTATATTAGAAAAGTACTGAATTTGCATATTTCCAATAAAAGATAATTGCTTCATGCTTTGGGCATCTACCATGGTTACCCAAAAGCCTATTTCCAGTAAATATAACTAGCACAATACTGGAGGGTCCAGGATACATGTCCTGACACAGAAGGTCCATGTCACTGTCAGGCAGGCTTTAGTTTGCTGACTATTCACATTACTTGAGAACCATGAAGTGCAGGTTTTAGCACACATGCCCCGGGAAAGGATGCACCCCACTGGAAACTCCATTTGGTAGGCTTGCCAGAGCAGAGGGGCTTATGCACGTGAGCCGGCAGGTGGGGTCACTGGTTTAAGTAAGTCACTTTTGTCCTCGGTGGGCAAGCAGTGAGTGACAGCAGCCAGAAAAGAGTCCAGGCACACAACTCAGCTCAGGACTTAATTTTCCACAGCTGCGAAAAGAAAATAAAAAAAAAGACCACCCAGTTAGCTGTAAGACAAATAGGCAGGATATANACGACCATGAACAAGAACCATTTTATTGTTTAATTAAAAATTTATTATAAAGAATTTGCAAATAAAAAACACCATACAACAAGGTTAGCAAATGCAAAGCTCCCACATCTCAGTAAAATTCTGTGCAGTCAGAACTGCCATCCCCAGCTGCGGTGTTAGCACATAGGACTATACACTTTCACTATCAATTCTGGTTTTGAATTTTTCACTTTCACTATCATTTACATTTTTAAAGATTTAATTTTATGTCTGTGTTTTGCCTGCATGTATGTATGTGTACTACATGCATGCCTGACCAAGATCAGAAGAGGTGTCAGATCCCTTGGAACTAGAGTTATATAGATGGGTATGAACCATCATGTGGGTACCAAGAACTGAACTAGTGCTCTTAATTGCTAAGCCATCTCTTCGACTCCCTCAACTGTATTTTCATGCACTTATCCATCATACACTTACAAAAGGCTCATTACAAAGTGAATACTAGTAAAACTACTAGCTTTACGTCCTTTGTGTCCTTTCCTCCATCACCTAGTATTTACCTACTCTTCCTTTGCACCTCATGTCTGTACACATGTATCCATGCATAGATTCGAGGCTAGTATCCACAAGAGAGAAAATGTGCAGAGTTCTTATTTCTGAGATTGTGTAACCTCACTTAATATTATACATCCTATGTCCATCCATCTTCCTGCAAATTTTATGATTTCATTTTTCTAGAGCTGAACACTATTTCATTATATATGTGTACCAGATTTTCATTGTCCATTCACCTGCTGATGGCCAACTAGTTGGTTCCACTTCTTTGCTACAGTGAATACAAGCAGCAATAAACATGGAGTGCAAAGATCTCTGTGGTAGTGAATGGACTTCTCTGGTTATACGCCCAGGATTGAAATACTTGGATCATATGGTAGTTCTGTTTTTCATTTTTAAAGGAACTTCCAAACTGATTCCCATAAGAACCATTTATATATGGGAAGAAACAAATAGCAATTCTGAAGGAAAAAAATTAAATACTTCCAGGATCAAAACTGGATCCCTGCAGCTAATGGTCTGCAGGTTTCCAGTCATTCCTGTATTTCCCCAGGTCACAGTAACATGTTCCCCAAGACCACACTATTGACATGAAATTTAAAACTGGATTATTAATGTTTGCTCAAGAGTTCAGGCTTTTACTTTTGTGAAATAAGCAAAGTTAAGCATAAAAGCCTGCAAAGCACCAAGTCCAATGTCATCAAGAGCTGGTTCCATGGACGCACATATAGTACTTTCAAAGACAAAAGCTATGGAGAAGTGACCACACGTACTCTTATGTTGAATCCTAGAAGATCGCTTATGACTCCTGAGACAGCAGAAAGGATGACTACTCTGGTGATGTTGTAGATTAAGGGGTTCATGGTCAGTCCATAGAGTCTAAATGGTGTGTCCAGCTCCTACAAAGATAGAGAAACTGAAATGAAATATGGCTTCCCAACGGTCATCATTACTCCATGCTGGTTTTAAGTCTTGGGCAAGGATGTTGCTTATGGCTTTCCTTAATATCCAAGCTACTTTCAAAGCTATCAGTGAGGTTCACTAACATTTCCATGGCCTAACCCTGTTAAAGTGGAAGGGAGCATTAAGTCATTAGTACTTTTTTTTAAGTGGCATACCTTTAATCCCAGCATTTGGGAGTCAGAGACAGGAAGATCCAGAGGCTAGCCTACCCTATACAGTGAATGTCAGATCATCCAGTGCTATGTAGCTATACTGTCTCAAAAAAAAAAAAGAACAAAAGAAAAATAGAAGACATGAGTGAGTACCCATCAGAACCTAGGTGATGAGACTGGAAATTCTTTTCATTACGCTAGTGCTCTGAACTGATACTGCCTAGCATTGGTCAGAGGTCTTTTCTAAGTAAAATGGGAATTTAATGACTCAATTCAAAATGAGCTCAATTTACTTCATCTTTCTTGCACAAAAACACTGAACTGCCAGCAGCCAGAGCTTGGGCCCTGTATACAGAGACAAGTAGGCCTTTTGGCTTGGTAGGTGAATGTCTGGTAAAGAGAACTGGCAGCCATAGTTCTTTACAGAGGTCAACAATAAGATAGCTGAAGGTCTTGGGTTCACAGTCAGAGACTTCAGAAGATGTCCTGAGTATCTGGGCAACTCCAGTCTAGGCAAGCAGCAGTGAGTATGAGACAAGCAACTGCTTCTTGGGCCCAGTGCTGCCAGTGATGTTTATGTCTCTGGGAGCAGGGTTGAGGACACAGCCACAGGAGCCAGTCACATGTCAGGAAGAGTGTGAGACTGGAATATGTGCACTTGAAGCAGCCTCTTGACAGTGGAATGCATGGAGATGACAGGAAGCTTGCCTGCCACTCAGCAGGGCTAAACACTAACACCCAGACAAACTCTGTCCACTGGCCAAGAGAGGTCTGCTTTTCCATGATCAAACTGTATCCCTGAGAGATATCCCCGAGAATAAGCCAGTGATCTCCCAACCTCCACCCTATGAGACAGGTTCTTTTTCTGACCAGGCAGCCCAACATGGCAATGGGAACCACTCTCCCTAGCCTTACTTCAGGGAGCTTTGGAAGAACTCTGGCTTGACCCTAGCCATGACCTCATCTACCCTTTGCTGTGCTGAGGAGCTACCTAATTCCCACTGCAGTGAGAGTGAGAGATACTACTTACCTTTAACAACTTGGTGGACAGCTTCAACACATTGTTTACTAGAGTGAGCTGTTCTTTCTTATTTGGCTTTTTTTCCATTTTAAGATATAAATTAATCTAAACAAAAGAAAGGTAAATTTTACAGGAAAAAATACATAAAATCTGGCAGGTTTTGAGAGTCATAGTCTCAAGTTAAATATATTTTGAAATCTATGGATTCAGCAGCTATGGAGCCATGTATTCTTCCCCATCCTTGAGCACAGTGGTTCCCAACTTTCTTAATGCTGCAACCCTTTAATACAGTTAAAACAGTTCCTCACATAGTGGTGATCCCCCCACAACCATAAAATTATTTTCATTGCTACCTCATAACTGATTTTCACTACTGTTAAGAATAGTAATGTGCTTTTGGTGCTCTTAGGCAACCCCTGTGAAAGGGTCTTTAACGCCAAAGAGGTAGTGACCCACAGGTTGAGAACTACTGATAGCACCACCTCTTTGATAAAGAAAAGCTACTTAGGGAAAATAAAAAATTCCTGATTAAACAATTTAAGTATCAAAATAATGAAATATACTAATTCTAACATAATCAGCATTTAAATTCCTTGAATTCAAAGAATTCTTACTCTGCTCGGGATCCCCCAAGTAATCTAATATCTTCAATAAACATTTATGGAGAGAAAAAAAAGAATTGTTTTAACTTACTAATTCCTTATTTTTCCCCTAAAGGAAGAATTATCCACTATGAATCTGAGGCCACAAAAATAAAAAACGAAAACAAATTATCCCAAGTATTTTTACTTAATGTTTATGGCAAACTTGAACTTAAAAAATCAAAATTAACCAAGAAAATGGATTATTATCACTCCATATTCACAGAAACATCTGTCAATCTTAGCATGTGTTCACATGTTACCTTACTACCGATAACAAGTGTTCACAGTGTAACAAGTGCTTCCAGCCCATTAGCTCTTCATCCTCCCAGTCGTTGGCAGGAGATAAGGTTTCAAACTCGTTTACATGCAGTGAGAAAGATAATTAGAGTGGCCACAGTGATGTGATGTGAGGTCACAGCTAGGGAGGCAGCTCCAGGCCGCAACACCAAAACCACAGTATAACCTGTGACCACTTAAGCTGGGAGGACCCACCAATACCTGTTCCGTGAGCAGGATGGAAACGTTGCTGTATTTCTTGTTGGTTTCTGACCCCAGCGAGGCCAGGCGAAGCAAGAAAAGCAACAGCGCTGTTTCCCAGATCAAGAACTCCCAGTTGTAAACATCATTCAGGAAGGTTTTGTGACCTTGAAGAACCTATCAAAAAACCAGGAAAAGCTCAGGAGTTGTCTTAACATCACAGATTTATTCCTGTGTCAATATTAAAACATTACAGTAACCTACAGTTTGAAGATTCAAAGGAGAAAAGTTCAATATTCATAAGGTATTATTTTATTTACTTAGTCATTTTGTATTTCTCCAAGTTTTCTAGGTTTTTTTTTTTCTGTTCTTGAAAGATGGCAAAGGTCTACAAGGAGCAAAGGTAAGAAATGATGAACTTCCGGCTCCTTGGATCAGCAGTGTGTTCACAAGGACATGGTGGCCACTACTGAGAGGATGAACTGCATCTGTCTAAGGAGCTCCAGCAGTAATGACCCTCACTCAGGCCAGTCCATTTTAGATTTTAGGAGTCAGATGATAACACGCAGCACAGCTGCACTGAGTGCCTACCATGTCTTCAGACTTTATTGCTTTAAATTTATTGACTTCAAACTTAAAAAAAAAAAACCCTTCACTCAGGAAAGTTAGAATAATTTCTTAAAGAACTATCCAGAGAACTCTGGCAGAAGCCAGATGCAGACTTGTAATAAGCAGGCAAGCAGGAAATCACCAAGCAGTTACACAAATTCCTCCCATCCCTCCTGACTGACTCTATGGTCTCACAGGACCCCATGAGCTTCCACTAATGCCAGCCTTGGTTTGTTATTGATTCCCATGGCCAGAGGGACCACTCCTGATCTCTCTAAAACCTGTCACCAATATCTCAGGTTCTTAACTCTGATTCTGAAAGAGCAAAGCTCTTTAGCTAAGTCTGGGCTGAGGTCACTAATGTCAATCAGCTATAACCAGGATTAGGAAAGTCACACCTGGAAGCAGCTACTGGGCCCTTTAAGAAAGATGAGCCTTACACAATTCCACAAATCACAGCTAAATGTTACAGACCACCCAGAGTCAGGTGTGGTGACATAGGCCTTTAATCAGACCTAGGTGGGAGCTCTGTGGGTTCAAGACCAGCCTTCTCTACAGAGGGAGTTTCATACCAGCAAGGACTAATTACTGAGACTCTGTCTCAAAGGAAAAAAAAGGATAACAAAATCCTAGAAGTACTGAAAAGAAAAAAAGGGAAGAGAGGGGAAAAAAAAAAAACAACTAGCTGGCAACCTAGGATTCTATTCCCACCAAACAATATCTTTCCAAAATTAAAGGGGGGTTAACTGGGGGCACCCACCTTTAATCCCAATACTTGGAAAGTAGAGGCAGGAGGATCAGAAGTTCAAAGTTATCCTCATCTACATAGTAAACTGGAGGTCAGCCAAAACTACATGATACCTGAGGCCCTGTCTCAAAAAAACTAAAAGAAAAAAAAAAGACATTTCAAATGAGCAAAATGGGAAAGAACTCATCTGCAGCAAACCAGGACTGAAAGAGTACTAAGGAAGAGACTCAGGCAGGAGACAGCCCCGAAACAGACATAAATGGGCAATGGGGTGTGCAGATGCATCCGAGAAGTTACCAGCTACACAAAATAATGATTACAGTTTTCAGCCTTAAATATATTTGTATAAATTTTAAATAACAGATAATGACACAAAAGAAGAATGGATAAATGAAATAAAGTGTTCTAAGACCTTGTCATTAGGGGTAGAGAGATGACTCATTGGTTTAGAGCACTGGATGCTCTTCTAGAGGATAACAGCTCAATTCTTTTGACACATAACAGCTCATGACTGTAATTCCAGTTCCAGGAGATCCAATGCCCGTTTTAGGATTCCAGATGTGATACACAGACATACATAGAGGCAAAACACCCATGCACATATATTTTTTTTAAATCCTGTCATTATCAAGGAAACTATGCATTAGACTATACTGAACCAACCATTTAATTAGACTTTACACTAAGCTAATTTCTGAGGTCACTACTCAGACAATAGTAAACAAATGTAGAAGCAACAGAGAAGACCAAATGGAATATTAATATCAATAAACAAAAGACTGAAAAGAAAATAATAAGTAAGCCAAACAGGAAGCAAACAGTATCTGTAGTTACAATTATTATTCTATACTTAAATAGATCAGGTACTACAAAAGACTAAGACTATGACATTGTATAAGAAACAGGTAACCAGGGGCTGGCAAGATGGCTTAGCAAATAAGGCTACCTGCCACTAACCCTGGGGACCAGACTTCAATCATTGGGACTTACATAACCCAGGCTATATAAGGATGGCCTCTCTGAACTCCTGATCCCCCTTCTTGCCTCTCTCAACTGCTGGGGTTATAGACATCTGCCACCATTTGAGGCTATTCTGATTTATATAATAAAAATGTGTCTCAAGCAAGCAAGGAAAAAAATACTTAAAGTATAAAGTGGCAACAAATAACTCCACAATCATAATGAGTTTAAGCACACTTTCATCAAGAACAAAAAGCAATCCCAAACTGAATACATGACTTGAACAATGTAATTTGTATACCTAGAGAAAACAGTATTTAGAGAACATTGCTCTCAGCACTGGCAGACATAATCTAAAGGGATAATGAAATATTTAATAAAACGAAGCAATGCCAGGGAATAAATGAAGCCTCTACCCATTTTAAAGAACTGAAAACAGTTGAGTCTGTTTTCTGACCACTACAGTTACCACTCACCAACTGGGAAGATATGTGATAAGCCTATAACGTCTTACAATACAGAAAGAATAAAAGTGCTTAAAAAGAAAGTAAATGTGGGACAATTCAGACAACAAAACTAACAGATGATAGATTATAGCCCACTAGGTAAAATCAAGGACACATCAGCTCATAATTTAATAAACAGATAAGCAATAAATGAATGAGAAAGGTCAGTCTCCCGAGAGTGAGAGCGAATGATGCTGAAGGAAGAATGTGGGTAAATACTACTTACATCTATCAGTGTGACAGCTTTACAGCCAAGGTTTAAGTTCATCTAAGTTTTCAATACTCCTACTTCAAAAAGTCAAAAAAATAATAACAGGTGTCCAGACTATCAAAGGACACATTTAAAATCCACGGCAGCCTGCTCTAAAACAAAGTGGGCACTGCAGAGAATTACCCCTTACATTAAAACAGACAGGAAACCTTTACCTGTGCACAACAAATGAAAGCAATTGAAAGTGTCAGCAAGAAGACAGATGACACAACCACATCCACTGAGCGCTGTGGACCCCGCCTCTGTGGAGCAAGACACATGTTAATGTTTAGGATATGACCAGACAGCAACAGCCCTCACACCATTAGCTTTGAGCTGTACTACATTTCTGACAGAGCATTTTAACCATTTCAGGCATCTGCCTGAAACACTAAAAGCCATGTTTTTCCAAATTAAGAGGTTGATTCATTAACATATTTTCAGCCTTATAGGATATTTCCTGACCAGAAAGGCATGTGATTCCCAGCTCTTTGTCCTAGGCAACAGCTCTTCTCTTCCTCTCCCTTCCCTTACACGCCATTACTATCTTTTCAGTACACCATGTCTCACATGGCATCCAGCAACTCTGTTAGCCACTGAATGACCAGTGACAAGACATTCCCACATACTTAACAACTGTGGCCAGAATCATCAATGCACATGTTTTCCATAGCCCTGCAAATAACCCATAATTAATCCAACAGCTCACCTTTAGATAGGAACGCAGTGATAACCATATTTTAATGTTCTCCACCTTTTTAAGTCTGAAATGAGGTATTTCATATTTTCTGGCTTTCCTGGCAGAAGTAATATGGCTGAAGAGTTTTGCAAATAAAAATCTCTAAAGGAGATTTAAAAAAATCACAAAATAAAATGTACATTGTTTAGGTGCATGTTAAATAACCATCAATAGTATTCCTGGTATATTTAAAGTGTTAACACAAAATCAAAATTCTTATCCAGTAGTTCCCCAGGATAGCGGTGTCCACTTCAAAGTCCATCCCACATGAAGCACCTCTTCCAAATACAGCACATTCTCAATGCATGCAAGGAATATTCTTTGGAAATTTTAATGAATCCTTAACTTTCCCAGCTGCTAATGTTCATACATAATTCTAGCTGACTCCAGAATTTATTTCCAGTCAGATATTACATTCCTTGTGCACATCCCCAATATAGGAAATCCTCTATACATAAAACTCATTGTATTTCAGTCCATTTCTTTCCTTGGCCATTTTTACAAAACTATTATGACTCTGACACTGTACTTCTATGGATAAAATGCAAGGCCCTGATGCTGAGCAGTCAGCAACATATACTACTTGTTTCTACATACAGGCTTCAGCAAAACTTCAGATGACATGGCGTTGCACTCATGGCTGCATAAGACCGGACAAGATGGAGAGCAGGGATGGGTAGTTTTTCATCTGTGGTGTACCTACTGAGTTGTCTCCTTCTAGTTAATAACCCTATACACACACTCATGCAAACAACCTAATAAAACTCAGGCCATTTGAAAAAAAAATGGAAAGGAGACTTGGTGAGAAGAAAAGGGGGTTCTGCAGGAGTGAGAGGGGAAGATAAGAGAGGGTAACAGGTGAATTGATCAAAATATGAAGCCGCCAAAAAACAGAACATTAAAATATTTTTAAAGATTTCAGATTATAACATGTTTTTCAAATGTCAACAATATGAACATTAAATGTACAAGTCTCAAAGTCGAAGGAATAAAATGACTCAATGGAGTGCCAAATGGAGGCAGAGGGGCCAAATGCTGTCTGTCCGTCCACTCACCTGCTTATATGTTCTCTCTGCCACACACATCATGAAAAAAAACATCCAAGTAAGACACAATCTTTCAAAAAAATTAATTATAGACAAAATAACAACAGGTGTGACAGGTGGTGCACCACAGAAGAGGGTCAGGACCTCCTCTGCTGAGATGGACTTTAGTTGGTCAAAACTCTTCTCTCTGAAAAGCCGATATAAAAATGGGAAAAATGCTAAGCCAATGGTGATAGCATTCCCCAGCATCTGATAGCCGGCTCCTTGCTGGTAAGCATTGACCTGAAACCCGATTTAAAATGTCCATCAGTACTACACAGGGAAAGGGAGTATAAGTACCAGAAGTATTTATCAAATACAATTTAGAATATTAAAGATGAATCTTAAAAAGGAATATACATAAGATGACAAAGATTTGGTCTGGCATTAGAGCTAAACATGTCAGAGGCCCTGGTTTCAATCTCCAGCACCAAAGAGGGGATGATGTCAACAGACTCAAGACTTGCTACAAACTAGGCTTCAGTCAATAAGTAATGACAGCAGAGCAAACCTAAGCATCTAATGATGCAAAGTGTAAAGTCCACCAACAAAAGACTACTTCAAAATCTGTTTCCAAATCAAAGTTACAAGTTGTCTTAATTAGGGTTACTTATTGCTGTGATGAAACAACATGACCAAAAGCAAAATGTGGAAGAAAGGGTTTACTTCCCCTTATACTTCCAGGGAAGTCAGGACAGGAGGCAGGAGCTGATGCAGAGGCCATGGAGGGGTATTGCTTACTGGTTTGCTCCTCATGGCTTGCTCAGCCTGCTTTCTTATAGAACCCAGAACCATCAGCTCAGGGATAATACCATCCACTATGGGCAGGGCCCTCCCAAATAATGACTAAGAAAATGCCCTACAACAGGATTTTATGGAGGTATTTTCTTAATTGAAGTTCATTCCCTCTTCTCAGATGACTTTGGCTTGGGTCAAGTTGACATAAAACTAGCCAGTGCTGTTAAATAGATTCTCACTGAACAGCCCATTCTGTGAGTGTGTTTTCAAGAAATCAGAAGCACATACTCTTACCCTGCTCATGATGATGCCGCTTATCTCCAACACAGACATGTCCATCTTTTTGCACTCATTTCCTTCCCAGATTATTGCACTAACTCGCTCAGAGGCAGGACTTGAATTCTGAAGCCAGAATAAATGGTTCTAGGAAGAAAGTTATAAAACAGTCTCTATCCATTCCATCTTTCCTGATAGTTCTTCTCTCTTTCTATCCAGCTTCCAGAATCCAGGATTTAGTTTTATCAATACATTCATTCTCTATCTCAAAACCTATCACTCTGAGAAAGACCTGTGTGGCGGTCTCATCTGGAGAGCTAGGATCCTGGATGTCCAAGGTCACTGGCTCTCTAAAGGTATGAAGGGCACACGGTATAAAAGAAAGCACCTCTAGAGCCACACACTGCACTAGGAGTAGCAGAAAGTGAGGAGGCCGTACAAACAGCTGGGATATTTTGAGGCCTTAAGGACAGGAAAAAACATAATGGCCCAAAGTCAGAAGTGGTAGTCACCATGACACCATCCCCACTCTCCTCTGCTGGGACTGTCTTATTGATGGGTATCACTTCAAGAGTCTTTTCTCCAACTGGTCCTTACCACACCCTTGAGCCCAATTTTTCTCTGAAATCAGAAAGTGTATCATCCATACCATTGTGCCCACAAGCTAAAGTGAAGCTTTAGAACAGGAGCACATGGCAGGTATCTGCTAGAAAGGGAGGACATGTGGATGACTTCTTTTTATACCACAAGAAGATGATGAACATTTACTGATTTCACTGATGTATTCACTATATACATCAACTGTTGTCAATATCCACCAAGTACCTGCTGCAGGACATGCTTCAAGTCAGGATACACTGCAGCACTGCATGCCTGTAATCTTAGGACTCAGGAAGCTGAAGCAGAGGATAGCAAGCTTAAGGCCAAACTGGGCTATACAGCAAATGCCAAGCTAGCATGAGCTACAGGACGAAAGGACATATGGCCTTGCAATCTAGTCACTTAAAGACTACTAAAGGAGACACAAAATCACTAGATAGCATGCCGAGGAAAAGAGCGCATGCTTGAGAAGTACACAGGAAAGGATTCCAAAGGAGCCCAGAACTTCAACCAAGACCTGTCAAGAAAATGAGGAGTAAGCCAAAGAGCAAAGGTGCTTCCCAGACAAAGGTACTTCCTAGACAAAGAAACGGTGTGCAGAGATCCAGAAGCACATGTGGGCTGGTGCATCAAACACCAGCAAGAGGTCAGCTGAGTTACAGCACACATGTACCAAGCAGGTAAGGAATGAAGCTGTGTTAGGGCAAATAAAAAAATGACTGCTCCCCAGAAGTCCAAACATAAATGCCAAACCTTTTCCATGTCTTCATTGGCAATAAAAACAAAACAAAACAAAACAAAAAATACCCACTGCTATGTGCAAGGCAGTTTTGAAACAGGCACAAGCATAAAAACCGAAGAATTATTAGCCATTCAAGACTGCCATGAGAACCAACTGCTAATCCTTCTCCCCACCATCAATGGGGACATACAAGCACCAGCCCCAGGGCTTCAGCGGAGGTGCACTGGCCCTGAGGAGGTTCATACTCTTGCCATGCATTACTCTAGCTTCCTCGCAGTATTCCTAAAACTATTTTAGCATGTGACAAGTGGCTAAAAATAAATTCTACAGATGTAAAATGAAATCAAGTATCTTCTAAGGAATATATGATTCTAGACTAAAATCAAACCTAAGATCAAAACTATCACTTGATTTGTGCTTAGAATTGAAGAAAGCAATACTGCATAATTTTTATGAAATGTGAAATTCAATATATCATAAAACAGAGTAGCAATCAAACAATGCCACTCAGGGAAAAAGAACAGTAAAGATCAACTGAAGGAAAACGAGAAAAGTATTATGAAGAGAAATTCAGGTCAAGGCAACTGCAGAGTATTCTCAGGTTCTCATCTCAACATCCTCTCTTACAAGCTATGCTCAGCTTCCCCATCTCTAAACTGTGGATGACAACAGTACCCTTATAAGACTGCTGTCAAGTTAAATACCATGAGACAGTAGCTGACAAATGCTAAGAATGGAGTAAGTATCAGCTATCCATTCTAGTTCTTTTTCTGTTGCTGTGGTAAAACACTGACCAAAAGCAACTTGGGAAGGAAAGGGTTTATCTCACCTTAAAACTCCCAGGTCACAGTTCAAAATTGAGGGAAGTCAGAGAAGGGACTCCAAAAAAACGAAAGCAGAAACTACACAGAAGTGCTGCTCTGATACCTTTCTTCTATAACCCAGACCTACCAACTCAGAAACGGTACAGCTCACAGTACCCTTGCACATCAATAAACAATCAAGAAAATGTCCCACAGACTTGCACATAGACCAATCTGATGGAGGCAATTCCATAACTGAGCATCCCTCTTCCTAGGTGACTGTAGTTTTTGTCAAGTTGGCAAACCCTAACTAGCACACTGTTTTAATAGTTATCCTCATGTACCTGCTGAAAAACATCTTCTTTGGGGTCACGTTTCGTCCCTGAATGAAGGGTATTTACATGATTCCCCTCACTGTCACTGGTGACAGATGACCGGCACTCTGGGCCATGGAGAAGGTCATCCCATAACATATCTTCGGTCTCTGAGTCATGGCGGGTGCTTTCTGAGTCTCTTCTTGACAAGTTAAGACTCCGAGAGCCAACACTCACACCAGACCTAGAACCCTTTAAAGGAAAACAAAATAGGGAAAATACATAAATTTCAAAGTTATACTGAAACACAATTAAAACGAATCATTCATAGCAATGGCTGGCAAGGTTTTATAAGTTGATCACCATGTCTTTGCTAATTTCCAAGGCATCATATAATAAACATAATAATGCAACTTAATACTTAAATGTCAAACTCCAGTGACTCTTGATGATGACTAATCTTGATTGTCAATGTGACTACACATGGAATCAACTAAAACCCAAGATTCTGGGCACTCCTGTGAGGGATTTTCTTAATCATATTAATTGAAGCAGGAGGACTCATCCTAAATCTGGGCCACATCATCTAATGGCAGCCCAGGTAAAAGGAGGAAGTCTTGCCTTTTCCTGCTTCCTTCACTCTGTCAAGTCCATCTATTCTGTTGCTGCAGCTGCTCTTAAATCTAACATCTTTGGAATTTTAACACAGATGGAAGACCAGAAAGCCCTTCAGTCTTCCTTCAGATTCCAGCATCAAACTGGGACTGCTGAGGCATCCAGCCATATGGATGGAACAACCACCAGATTCTCAGTCTTTCTGTCATAAGACAGTCATTGATGAACTACTCAGACCATAGTCTATAAGCCAGTCTTAAGAAATCCCCTATATACCATATATGTGTATATGTACATACGTGCACGTATCTACATATATACACACATATATCATACATATATCTACTACATACACATATACTTATATTTATGGATATACATATAAATGCATGCATTATAATATATACGCATGCTATCAGTTCTGTTCCTTTAGAGACTACCTGGCAAAGTGGGACTTTAAAAAACATTTCCTCTACATAGCTAGTACCAAAACATTTGACTATTCAACTTATATGTGCTATGTGTTGAGTGATTCCTGGACACACCCTAAGGACCTGCCCAGATACCAGACTAAGCCTTTTGAGACACTCTGAGCTTCACAGAAGAGCTTGTTTTGTTCAGGGCCCAGCCCAAGCATGTTCAAAAATAACCTGGCAGAGAAAAGCAGAGATGGTGCAATACACCAGCAGTACAAAAGGAAATATGAAACTTTTTCCATAACCCCAATTGCCTGATCAAACACAGCAAAACCACAGCACCATCTAACTATGCTCACCTATAAAGATCATATTCAAATATGCCCCTGCACTCTCAAAATCAGACTCCACTGCTCCTGCCTTTTAAAGGTCCCTCTGCTAAAGTCTGTGTTCAGATGCGCCAACCCCACTAAAGATAAAACTCCATATGCCAAATGAGTATTAAGCAACCATATCACTTAAGAAACCAGACTGGAGAGATGGCTCAATGGTTAAAAGCACTTGTTCTTGCAGAGGATGTGGGCTGGATTCCCAGTACCCACATGGCAATTCCTAACTCTAGTTCCAGGGGATCTGACGCTCTTTTATGACATATGCAGGCACATACGGTGCAAAATCATACACATGAACAAAACACTTATACATATAAATACATTTTTTAAAAATTTAAAAACCAACTTAGTGAGTCTCTCTCTTCTCTTTCTCTTTCTCTCTTTTCCCCTCTCTCCCTTCCCCTCTATGTATATATGCTTGTCCATGTGACTAGAGTCCAGAAATCAACCTGTCTCTGCCTCCCCGTTCCTGGCATTACAAGCATGTGCTACCATGGCCAGCTTTTTCTTTTTTTTTTTTTAACATGGACTCTAGGGATTAAATTCAGGTCCCATTGAGTATGAGGCAAGCATATTATCAAATGAACCATCTCCATGCCCAAAATAACTGTCCTCCTGAGCAGCACCTATGCCACATCTAAAGCTTTGCTTCTTTTATTTTATATGTATAAGTGTTTTGCCTGCGTGTAACACACGCATGCCTGGAACCCTGATGCCAACAGGGATTAAGGAGGGCAAAAGATCCCTGCAACTGGAGTTATGGGTGGTTGTGAGCCACAATGTGAGTGCTAGGAATTAAACCCAGGTCCTCTGAAAGATCAGTAAATGTCTTAACCACTGAGCCATCTCTCCAGCCCATCTTTGATACTTTGAAGATTAGAGAAAAAAATAAAAAAAAAGCATTTTATTTCCTTTCTAGGGGTGAGCAGTTATCTCAAATTGAGTCAACAGAATTAAAAGCAGACTAAACACAAACTTCATAGAGTCAAAAGAAAGGAACAGATAAAGTCATTACACATAAGAAGACATCTCAAATTCTGCTCTTATAAAAGGATGCTTTACCTGGCTGAAGGCTGCTGATTCAAATTCTGATTCAGCTAGACTATCTGAATCCCATACTATATGACACCATCTTGTCGTTTTCTTTACCTGCCAAAATCAAACCAACAAACAACAGGAAAACTTGTAAATATCTTGCTGCTATCCAGTGTTTTTGGCACTAACATCCAAGCTTTGTAGACAAAAGAGAAAATTACCTGAGAGTTTAGGTGCCTTGAAAGTATTGATTTTCTATTCTTAACCTCAAAACCATTGTCACTTGACGCCCCTTCCACACTCCTACGCAATAATATCATCTGTGTCCGAGCTTCACCGTCTTCCTCGCTTGACAGATCATCTGAAATTCCATTACCCAAACACCTATACACCTCCTACAAGAGAAACAGTATCTCACAATGGACAACAAAAAAACATACTCCAGGAAGCTGTCCATGTAAAAGCAAAATTCACTGAATGGTTCCCAAGAGATGAAAGGAAATTAAACCCAAACAACAAGTTTACTTATTACTTGATCTCAACATTAATTTAATCTCAACATTTTTCAAATTTCAAAATTAAGAAAACTGTGCACTTGCTGCTTTTCTGCAGCTGAAAAGCGAGGCCGTGCAATGACAAGTTCCAGTGCAGGCTCAAGTCAAACCCTACGCCTCCGTCACAGCTCCCAGCTAGTGACTGAGGCTCAGCGTCCTCATCTCAAAAGTCGAACACAAAGTACCTACCTCCCAGGGCTGTTGTAAACAAGGAAGTCAGTCTGTACTTGTAAGGCACTTAGAACAATGCCTGACTGCAGTGATAGATTAATAAATTTATAAATACTAGACTAATGAGAGAATAGGACAGAGGAGGAGTGGGATGAAGGATAAGTATCTCCAAAGATATCTGGAGAAGCTATATAGAAACCTGTTACAAGCAACCTAAAATAATAACCAATTTTGATGATATGATGAGCTTAAATGGAGTTACTCTTCATGAGGATGTTCATATACCTCCCAGAAGCCTCGGTTCTCATTAAACAATGAGCCCAGCGCCAGGTTTGACATTCCTCCCTTCAAGTTGTTGTTGGGGGCAAAACTTGATGGTTGGACCCTACTGCTAAAGAAACAATGCGCTTTGGTCACAGGACTTGGAGAAATCGATCTGGTACTGACCTGGAAGCTTACTCCTTATTAACTAGCTCACAGAAGGTGCTATGTAGACTTCTAAGAGAGAAAAGTCATTGAGAATCTTACCCAACTGAGCACCCTGAGAACCACAATAACAACTGATCTTGCAAGATTTGCCTATTGGTGCAATACTGGTATGGATATTATGGGAACAACCTACTGGTTTCTGATTGAATTTAAAGCCCACTCCACAGAAGAGAATTCTAGTTTAGTGCTACAATCCTGTGTACAAAATTCTATAGATGGGGAGCTCATAGGCCCTTATTATCTTCCTAAGTGGACATAGTATCAAATTGCCTTCTAAATATCTCTGTATCCAAGATTAATGAAGTTATCAGTCCTCATCAGAGAAGCTTCCTTTTCCAATGGACATCTGTTAATATAGACTCATAAATGGTCAAAGCAGACTAAGTGTCTGTGGCAAGTACAGCCATAAATGGACTGTATATATCACACCACCCTCCCCTCAAGGCTCAGGGACCATTACTGAAGAGAAGGCAGAAAGAGGCTAAAGCCAGAGGTGAGAGAGGACTACAGCAAAACAGTATCTTCTGGACATGACAGGAACACTATACTGGTTAACTTATAGCAGCTGTGGCAATGCCCAAGATCAAAACAGTCAACACTCCAGCATGATGTGGGAGGGACATTAGCTGACAAGCTTCCTGTAGATGATGGTTGCTGGAAAGAAAGCCTGTTTTCTCTAGGGCTATGGTCTCTGGGATGTTACTCACGTGCCTATGCCCATGTTCACACTGGCAGTACTAATTGGACTCAGTGGATTACAAAAGAAGAGGATGTGAATGATAATGACATAAAGCTAGGAGGGAAATATGGGCAAGGGGGTTAGATATACTCAAAATATACATGTACACACATCAAATCCTCAAAGAATAAATACAAATATTGTATTTCTTTAAAAAATAAAATGCCCAGGAATAAACCTTAATAAAATAAGTATTAGATTAAATGCCTCAGTTCAAGACTAAAAAAAATTCAAAATGACAAAAGTATGTAGCTTTAGACATAGAACAAACCATCTACATTAGACCTAGAAATTTCCCAAGCCCTTACTAAACTGATCACTACCTCTAGGAAGACAAGGTCCCTCTACACTGCTCTGTGTTCTTGCAAGCTGCCCACCCACCATGAAGGCTGCTAGTAGTGGAAACAGTAAGTTCTCGTATCGGCGCATAAGTTCCAATCTGCTTGTAGCATTTCCTTGTTCATAACCAGTGGCTTTACTTACTTACAGTTTGTTGACAAACTGACACACCTATGGGTATATAGTTGATGTCTCTAACACAGTCTCAGAACAAGAAAATTTTACATAGGACAAAAAAGATACTGTTATGCTCATCTAGATCTTACCCTACGGCACTTTTCTCCATCCGAAACCTTCGCTTTCTCTCTTGCTTGCCACATTCTGATCTCTGGTCGACCCTGTCTCTTCTTAATGATAGAATGGAGACAGCCTGAGTCATTGTCAGTTTCAGTCCCTTTGTTAGATACTAATTTCACCCTTTTAATCCTATTTTTTAAAAAAGAAAAAAGTTACTAATTACTTTTCTGAGAGCAGTATCTTTCATGAAATAAAACTTTCTTCTATGGAGTATAATATATTACTCTGAAAGTCAAGAAAATTCAGAAATTGTATTGTTCAGATCTTTAGCTTGTGAAGGGTATTCAAGGGCAGAATATTCACTCACTCATAAAAATAAATCTCTCTCTGCTCACCTCTCCAAAGGAACGCCCATTTCTATCTCATACTGCCCATCAATGCGCCTCACAATACCTGTCTATAATATTCGCTGTCCTAAACAATAACCATGCTTCAGTACCTTAATCCTTACTCATTCCAATAAGCTATGTGACTACGTAATGCCTGCTAAGCTGCATGCCAGATGCAATCACCCAAAAGAAGTTTACCTTACTGTGATTTCACCTTCCTACTACTCCCTTCCTGACTATGACAATCACTTAGGATATGGACCGCACAGTATCCAGCATAACTCAAACACTTTAAAAGAAAGAAGAAGAAAAGAAAAAGAGAGAGAATGTTTCTCTTCCTTTCCCTCACCTCTTCTCTCTTTTCAGAGGATGGTGCAGAAGCCAGGCCTCAACAAATATTCACACTAGGCAAGTGTCCTACAATGATGTATATCTATACCCTAGCCATAGAATACTTTTTCAAAACCATTTCTGAAAATAAATGCTAACAAAAAAGTAGTAATTGTCCTTTTAAACATACTGTATTGAGGGAAAAAATGTCACATGGAACCAAAAAAGTAATAAGGGGAGTGAATACATCTCTAGAACAATGTGTGAACATAGTTCACATTCAAAAAGGAGATTTATTTTTAAACTCACCATCCTTAATATAAGAAAAAACAAGTGCCTGAGTCACCACACTGGTGCTCTTATGACCTGCATAATTATAAATGAGTTATAGTTTATCTTTAATCCATTTGTCTTTCTATCCTACAGTCCACCAACATCAGGCTTCTCACCACATCCCATTCCTCATGGGTATCAACTCTAAGAACCCCCATCTTTTTTAAATTCACTTTTCTGTAAAATGTTGGCTAAGGCCTTTAGCCTTTCAGGGGGCTTTTTGCAATTGTGGTCTAAAAAGTCATTAAAATCAAATGCAATGAAATGCTGAGAGCTGATTACTAGTTTTATAGATAACATGAAAGACAGTAGAGATAATAGTTTAAGTGAACAAGTCTTTGCAGACCCTTAAAACTCACAGAACTATAAACCAAGCTCACCCTATTTACATCTACAGCCCAATTATCATACAGACCCTGTCAACAGTAAAGGGAACACAAAATCAAGTAAAATTCCAATAAAAGAGACTCCCACCTGTTGCCAAAGAGAGTCCCCCAAAACCCACCAACACTGGGTGCAGACTCCAGAGTTTCTACTATTTTGACTTTATCAGAGTTGTTTCCATTGTCTCGGCTCCCATCACCATTTACAGCTTTTCGTAATTTCCTACAAAAAAATTCAATAATTTCAGATTATTCAAGACCTTTTCTAATTATGCCCATAACATGCATTCAGAAAATTATGTTAACAGACTATTTCCTGAAATCAAACGTAGTTAGACTCATACACCAAGGACAAATGACCATAGGGCATTTTCTGATTTAAGGACAAAGCAGAGTCAAGATCAAAGTCCTGTGCTATCAATTTGTTCATCCACTGCAGCAATGGAATGTTGTCCAGAACGGAATAGAAGAGAGTATCATACATGGTCATGAACTCTTCAAGCACCCACCACACCAGCCAAACGATAGCATTGCTGTCCTTGTACATCAGCTGTCTACCCATCTACCACATTTAATCAGGAAACAACCAGCAACGGCACCTATCATTCCCACTGACATTCTACGGTGTTAAATGATTTACATACATGACAAGATTCTACTGCAGACCCCACCTACAAATCAATGAGACACAGCACAGTGATTGGTTTCTTTAGAAAACACTAAATTTATAGAGACTCTCTTTAAAAGCAAATGTTCTGAAAATAAAATTAAAAAATAAATGTGTTAGAATTCACTGAACCAAATGTCAATGTCTTATTTATTAGTTGCCTAAGTAAAGAAATCTAGAAATAGTCTGAGGAGAGAAAACAACTTTTGGAAGCTAACACTGAACCTACTCAAAGAACTTCAATACTCCAACCCCCCTATAATACCACACAAGCAACAGAGCTGATATCTAAACAAGTCAAAAGAGTGGCTTGGGGTTGTTGTTTGTTTTATTTTTGTTCTTATTATGTAAGTCAGGTTGTCCTGGAACTCAGTACATAGACCAGACTGGTCTCAAACCTGATGCAATCCTGTCTCTACTTTCCAAGTGATAAGATATAGCATGTACCATGAGGTCAAGTTTTAGTTACATACTTTTGAAAGAGGTCAAAATGTTGGTAGTGTTAGCCTAATGTGCTGAAACCTTTAACTATAGTAAATTTTCACATTTTTTTCTTTTTGATTATTTTGAGACAGGGTTTCTTTTTCTGTGCAGTGTTAGCTGTCCTAGAGCTCGCTCTGTAGACCAGGCTGGCCTTGAACTCATAGACATCCACCTGTCTCTGCCACTGAGTGCTGGGATTAAAGGTGTGCACCACCATATATTACCACCAGTCAAATTTTAAAGAGAATGTTTCTCAGCCAGGCGGTGGTAGAGCCAACCTTCAATGCCAGCACTCGGGAAGCAGACACAGGCAGATCTCTAAGGTTAAAGACAGCCTGGTCTACAGACTGAGTTCTAGTGCATCCAGGGCTACACTTGTCTTGAAAAACAAAACAAAACAAACAAAGAAAGAAAAAGAAAAGAAAGAGAGACAGAAAGAATGTTTCTCTCCCTTTTCCTCGCCTCTTCTCTCTTTTCAGAGGATGGTGCAGACTGAACCCGGGCCTCACACATGTTCACACCAGGCAAATGCCCTACACTGATATATCTATACCCTAGCCAGGGAATACTTTTTCAAAACTATTACTGAAAATAATGCTAATGCCAGTGGTGGTGGCTCACGTCTTTAACCCCAGCACTCAGGAAACAGAGGGAGGCGGATCTCTGTGAGTTTGAGGCCAGCCTGGTCCACAACAGCTAGTTCCAGGACAAGTTCCAAAGCTACAAAGAAACCCTGCCTCGAAAAAGAAAAGAAAAGAAGAGAAGAGAAATATTAACAAAAAGTAGTAATTTCCTTTTAAACATACTGCACTGAGTGAGAAAGAGGTCACATGGAACCAAAAGGTTAATAAGGCTTCCTAGCATGAGGGGAAGTGATGCAGCACTCATCTGTAAGTCAAATGTGCAACAAAAAGAAAGGCCACCACTCATCAACCTCCACCCTTACCTTCTTCTCCTATTCCCGTTGTTCCCTGACGGCCTGGCTATCTGAGTCGACACAATCTGACAGTGGACAGTTCCCATGAGGAGCATAAGGCACAGCGGTCCGAGCACTTCACTCACGTTCACAATAGGCATCATGAGATACAACACAATCGCTGTTACTGCAGAGGATTGAAAATGTAAAGTACTAAAAAGCACACTCTTGTAATTATGCATGCTGCTTCCACAAGCTGTCGTTTCTAAAAGGACTAATAAAAACAAATAATTTCCTAGATATCATGCACTTGGACATTAGCTGAGTAAAAATTAAAGTCACAGATTGCTGGGTAAGTAAAAAAATAACCTACCGGAAGTATTCTGCAAACTGGTAGCATGATAATCCAGGCATCCCTAAAGGGCTTCCACCACAGGATAACAAGATGCCACAGGCAGCAGTTAGTTTTAGGTGTTTTAAGATTCATTTTTTACTTATGTGTAAGAGAGAGAGTGTGTGTATGTGTGAGTGCATGTGTGTGTGATTGTATGAGTGTGTACCTGTGTCTGTGTCAGATCCTCTGAAGTGGCTGTGAGCTGCGTGTGCAACACGAGTGCTGGGAACCAAACCCATGTCCTCTGCAAGAGCAGCAAGTGCTTTTAACTGCTGAGTTCTCTCTCCAGCCTCCAAGAAGACAGTTCTGAATTACTATTCAACTCAAAGAAAAAGTATTTCCCAAGGCCCAACAATATCTGGAAAGCAAGTACCAAAGCTGGGATTTGAACCCAGGAATTAACTACTGTGCTGATTTTCAAATAAATAAAAATGAAAAGTAGAGTAATATCAAAATTATCTATAGAACTTCCACTACAAATGATTTTACAGTTCTTCTAAACTTTAATGTATGGTAACTCTCCTGATATTGAGAGTTAGTTGCTGGTGGAGAAAAAGCACTAACCCAATGGATGAATATCCTTGTTGGATGAATCTTCAATAAATTCTACCAAGGCTAAATTTCAAAGAGATGCCTAACCCCAACAAGCTAACAGCAGAATATTCACTAACTGCATCCTTGCGGATTTGTGAATAGAGATAGATTCTCTATAAACTCTAGAAAGCAAGCACCACACATACACAAAATGGAATTTCATCCAGGCATCTTGAATTTTTTATTCCCTATTACTTTAACTTCTGCTCTTGCAGATGTGTCTCATGCTGCTTTGCCTTGGTATTGCTCAGGCCTGTTTTGTATGTTTTTCACTCAGTTTACTGTGAGGCATTCTTCAGCATACTCTTCAGCCACACCTCATACTTTCCCTCCTATTCTTGCATCTTGACTTCTTTCTCTCATTCCTATCACCATCCTCTTTTTTCTTTTTATTCATAATCTTCCATAGATTTAACAATTCATCCCTGCATCTGGAGGGGAGAGGAAAGAGGTCTTAACTAGAGGAGGTGATAGAACACTTGAGATATGAACAAGGGAAAGGGACTGAAAGGTTTGTGCAGTATGGAGGACAGAAAAAGATACGAGAGAAGATGTGGTGAAAGTGATTTAACCAAAACAAAGTTTGCCGGTGCTCCACTGGATGGCCCCAGACCCAGGCAATAAAGGCAGCAATGATTGGATTGGGTTTAGCAGGTTTTAAACAAGAAGAAAAAGATATAAAATTGAAAGAGGTAAGCACTGAAGGGGACCAAGGGGGAGTTGAATGGAGGGAGGGATACGATCAAACTACATAATATATGTGTATGAAATTCTCAAATAAATAAAAATGTTTTGTAATATATATAATATATATGTGCAAGATTAATTATGTAAAGTTTAAAAAACACAACTATCTCATTAGTATTCAATAGGCTTTCATTTTTTATTTTAGTAAGTTTATTCTTTTAACAAATTTAGACACTGTTTCCTATATAGAAGGCCCCCAAAATAAAGAAGAATACACAAGATAGCCAAAAGTAGGTTACAGCAATTTACTTCACATAACAACAGTATATCTCAGGCCTAGGATTTTCATCAAATATCAACAAAAAATTTTCATTTTTAAGACATTGTAAAATTATATGTGCATATATACCCACCAAAGAATTGTTTTATAATACATTTTCTGACTTTTTCCTTTTTCTTTCAGTGGGGCTTTTATTCGTTTATTTGGTTGGTTTGGGTGGGGGGGTGTTTTTTGTGGAGGAGGAGGAGGAGTTACAACAGTGTCTCGCCACATTAACTATAGTTGGCTTGAAACCAGGCTGGCCATGAACTCATAGAGATCCACCTGCTCCTTCCTCCTGAGTGCTGGCATTAAAGGTGTGGGCCACCATGCCTTGCTAAAAATTTTTTTTACATTTATTTATTTTGTTTTCTGTGAATGAGTGTTTTGCCTGCATGTTTTTTCCACATTATGCTTGCTGCCCAGAGTTATGAACAGTTGGGTGCTGGGAACTGAACTAGTGCTCTTAACATCTGAGCCAACTCTCCATTCCTTCTTTCTGACTTATAAGTAGTAAATGTTTGGTTTATATACTTATTTTATATATCTATATATCCAGTGTGGTGACTAAATTTACATCAACTTGAGGCAAGATAGCATCATCTGAAAGGAAGAAACCTTGATTAGGAAAATGCCCCCATGAGATCCTGCTGTAGGGCATTTTCTTAGATATTGATGGAGGAGGGCCCAGTCCATTGTGGGTGGTGGCATCCCTGGGCTGGTGGTCCTGGGTTCTATAAGAAAGCAGGCTGAACAAGTCATGGAGAGCAAGCCAGTAAGCAGCACTCCTCCACAACCTCTGCACCAGCTCCTGCCTCCAGGTTCCTGCTATGAATTCCCGCCCTGACTTCCTTCAGTGATGGAACGGTGTAGACATGTAAAGCTGAAATAAAGTATTTTTTCCCCAACTTGGTTTTGGTCATGGTGTTTCATCATAGTAATAAACAGTAACCCTAACTAAGACATCAGGCATATAAATTTTTTAGGGAAAAGAATTCCAAGTGGAAAAGGCCGAAAGGCCTGCTTTAAAGACCCTAATGAAAGGGTGAGATTACAGTACGCCTCTGTTGAGTACAGAAAAGCAATCATAGTTTACTCCATTCTTGAGTTACCTTGCATGAGGTAAAGCAGCAGCAACCAAACAAAGATTCTGAGAGAGGTAACCTGAATCCACCAACTGCTGAACAACGGGAAAAACACCACTCGAACAAGCCCCTTCCGAGTGAGGGACGTCCATGGAATCTCAGGCTTGGCTTTGGCGAATGTTGAGCCTTTAAGCAGTCAATAAACAAAAGATTACCATTATTAAAATGCGTAAGAAACACATACATGCACCGTACTGATGCCCAATTGTCAACTTACATTAGAAATGGGGTGTGGGGTAAAAACCAGCACATGACATGCTGGCAAGACTTCTGAGATGCTCTCACCTCAGGCACAAAGACAGGTGCTCAAAACAAGTCAGGCTCACCTGAATGGCAAACAATACATTCTCCTAAATGGCACAACAATAAATCTCCAAATCATCTCCTTTTCACCATTACTAAAACTATGTTATTTACATAACCAGAAAACATTAAAGCAAAGGAACAAAGTGCAAAAACTTAAATGATAATGGAGAAATGTTACTTTTGAAAATAATTATGCCACAATATATGAAAGATGCCTAAAACTATTCTATGGTACTGGAATGAAATGACATAGTAACACGCTAGGTGAGGTGGACTTCCTGCAATTCCAGTACTTGGGAAGTTGAGCTTGAAGCTTAAAGAGAGAGCGAGGACAAAAAGTGGGGGAAAGGGAAGAGCTGAGGGAGGGAGGAAGAGAGGAAAGGGTGGGGTGGGGAAGAGTACTAGTCTGGTTTCTATTGCTGGAATGAGCACTAACCAATAGCAACTTGGGGATGGAAGGGCTTACTTCACCTTATCACTGAAGAAAGCTAAAGCAGGAACTCAGTGAAGGAACCTGGAGGTAGGAACTAAAGCTCAGACCATACAGGAGTGCTGCGTACTTGGCCTGCTCCCTGGGCTTGCTCAGCCTGCCTTCTTATATAACCAAGACCACCTGCCCAGGGGTGGCATCTCTCAAGGGAGCTGGCACTCCCACATCAATGATTAATCAAAAAATACCCCAAAGCCATGTCCACAAGCCAATCTGATAGAAGGGTAATTCCTCAATTGAGGTTTCTTCTCAGGTGACCCTAGTTTGTCAAGTTGGAAGAGGAAAGAAAAAGAATGAAAATATGTAATATGTATAGAAAAATCAATTTATCAACTCACCTCTGATTAAGTCAACATCAATCAAATCTGGCTTTATGTGGCCCATTTTTTTTGGTTTGTTTTTGAAGCCCTATGATAAAACAAAACAAAAATGGAAATGAATCCAAAAAAAGTTCTTTTAAGAGTAAAAGATAAACAGTTTTCTTTCTTTTGTAGAGGTGACTGCCAAGCCTATGGGAGCATCTGAGGGGCTGCTACTGTCCCATCTCCTAATCTGAGCACTTTTCAGAGAGTTCCATTCCTTGGGAAACTCAAGCTGTGTGCTATAATTACCTTCTATGTGTGCACATTATCATTGGTTTTTAATTTACCAAAGTACAGCTTACAGACTCAGGGCTTCATGGTAGAATAGTTACGGCTGATCATCTCCTTTACAAAATCTCCATGTGTCAATACCAGAGGTGGTTTTCCTGGAGTCTCAAAGAATCCTCCAAAATTTTCCTTGTTTGGGAGTAATAGGGTGGAAGATTCTAGGTGGGAGTTTGCAGATTAAGCTAAAGGGCTTTATTATCTTGGTTTATAGTTAACTTTACCTCCCCTGAAGACTCTCCAATGCATTTTATCCAAGGAAACATCCCGAGCTTCCCATCTAAGGGCATTGCTGTGTATTAAGGTGTTGGGGGATGGGGGTCTAATTTTTCTGCATACAAACTTTACCCAATTCCTATTTTCAGGCCCAGAGCTCATCTTTGCCTCAGACAAAATCAAGTGCATGCAAGGCACCAGATTCTCGGGAAGGTGTTGGGCAAGCTGGCTGTCCAATCAGCATTCTCCTCTGAGATCCAAATACTGCTGGAATTTATCATCTGCTAAAAGGTTCCTCTTCAGTCCTATTTCTTAATATTGTGATGTATCCGTTTGAGAAAATCCCTTTATGTATCTACATTATGTAATTTAGCAAGGAATATTTTTTCAGAGAATGAAAGAAAAGGCTTTCTGGGCCTTGGTCTTCTATCATTTCATATTAAAGTAGCTTAATCTGCAGATTTCTGTATGTTAATCCACTTATCTAAGATCAATATGAGAATTCTAGAGTCTTTGTTGCATCCTCAACTTTAGGATAGTTCTAAAATTGATCACTGTTGCTTCTAAGAGATGGCCTTTCCTATTTGGTTATGTTTTTAGAAGAAAAACTGAGAATCTGGAAGTCACAATAACCTTGCCATATAGTAAGTATATATTTATGAAATTATCTTTTAATTTTCTTTCAATCTTTTGGTTTGTTGAACTTGCTATTAATCTTTTTAAGAGATAAATTCTAGGTAGAATGATGGCTCAGTGGAGAAGGTGTTTGCTGCTTGAGTGTCAGGATCTGATTCAGATCTCTAGAACCTATGGAAAGCCAGATGCAGAACACAGCTGTATAAACCCATCACTCCTATGGTGAGGTGGGAGACAGAGACAGGAGAATACCCTGGCATACATACACATGACTAACAAGAGACCTTGTCTCAAAGTGAAAATCAAAGACTGATACTTGCTTGAGGTTGTCCTTTGACCTTCACACATACACTCTTCCAAGTAACCAGGCTTTAATTCCCACCACCCACAGGGCAGCTAACAACCATCCACAACTACAGTTCCAGGTAATCCAGCACTCTCCTGGACTTCCAAGGACAGTTACTGCATGTATGTGGCTTATAGACATATATGTAGGCATGATACTCATACACAAAATAAAACTTTAAAAGAGAAAGAGATGAATTTTAATTTCATGCTCAACTAGAACTTGCAGGAGCTACTTCTTACTAAAATTTTTAAATCATATATTTAACTATCAAAGTTAGTGCAAAATATTAAGCATGTTTTCTCTGCAGGCATAAGGACCTGAGTTTGAATCTCCAGTTCCACATAAAAGCTAGGCATGGCTGCAGGTGCTTTTAATCCCAGCATTGGGAGACAGAGACACAGATTCCTGAGAGCTCAGCAGCCAACCTACTTGGCCTATATAACAAGGTTTCTGTACAATGAGAGACCTTCACTGAAGCTGATAAGTCAGGGAATGAGAGCAAGACATCTAAATTCCTGCTGGGGTCTCCTGATGCACACACAAACACAACATACCCACACAGTCACATGCATGCACCATACACACACACACACACACACACAAAGTTAATTCAAAATCTTGAGGTTACAGTAATTTGCTATTTTTTTACTCAAGAAATAGAGGTAGTTATCGTTGGCTCTTTTTAACTAAATTGATGGAGTCAAACAATTTTAAGTGAACCCTACACTTCAATTCAACTATAAGTTGTAGATACCACATACAGAAAAATTCCCTAAGAGCCTAAATTACAATAAAACTATACAGTAGTTTAAGAGAAAAAAAACTCCAAAGAAGTATGTATTGTGTGTATATATATATACATGTAGTACAAATATATGTGTGTATATATTCATATGTGGATATATATGCTTGTCATAAAACACTATTCAAAATCATAAATTACAATTTAAAAATAAAAATATTGCTATTTTATACTCTAATAGAAATAGACCTTGTAGTCATTCCACATATGGGAGCTTCAAGTCTTTGTTTTCTACATTCTTTACCTATTATGTTAGAAAAACAGGACTAGCATTAAGAAGAGAATTATGTAACCCTCACTGACAGAAACATATTTAGTTGCTTAGGCAATAAATATTTAACATGCATCTTCCATCACACATTTTACCTGGATAGATATAAAGTAAAAAGTGAGTCAGTGCAGGTCTGTCTTCAAAGAATGTATAGTAAGGCAATGTATAAGGGCGGACTGTCAGGAATAAGCCCCTGAACTCCCCTATCTATCATTTTTCTTTCCTAAGGAGAAAGAAGTCATTGATAAATTCATGACCAGTGCTCTTAAGGGAAATAAACAACACATGGGGCACAGTGGCTCACACTTGAAATCCCAGCACTTAGGAGGCTAACACAGGAGGATAACCATGAGTTTGAGACTTGCCTGAAGTCCACATAGCAAAACTATTTAAAAACAAAATAAGTTACCAGTTACCACATACTTTAATGCATGTTGAACAGATCTTTGTGCTGAAGATCTTTCTGCTATATCCTGTGTGTGTATATATATATACATATATATATATATATACACACACAATGTAAGAGGACATATGTCAAGCACTTTGCGAACACTTAAACTAGCTCTTCCGTGACTCTGAAAACCTCATTGTCCTCACTTTATAGCTAAAGAAACCAAGCCCCAGAGATCGAAACCAAGTCTCAGTCTTTATCATCATACATCCTTTATCCTGCTACATGGAACTAAATGCATCCCACAACAAAAGGAGTTTTTGTTGAAAATCAAACAATATGGCTTAACCTTGAAAGCTTTAATGAATAAATCCTGGGAGCTGTAAGTGATTTCCTCATTAGTTACACAGCCTCCATCCTAGAAGGGAAAGACAGCAGGAGGGAAGTGGGACACTCCTGCACCTGCTGCCTACTTGGCAGCCTAGACTTCTGCAGAGTCCCCTAACATAGTAAGCTCAAAAAAAAAAAAAAACACCGTGATAGCGTGTCACAAGTTTGGAAACACCTTACAAAAACCCTGGCAGGTTACTGCAATTGGGACAAAACCCCTGACATGTTGTTGCCTTAAGGAAGAGACAAAACACTGGACATAACTGCTGCAACTTCAGTGGGCTCTTGTCAACAGTGAATAAAAACAGTAAGTGAAGCCTGTAATTCCTATTTCCCACTGTGTTGAACTTTCATTTTATTGCCACTAAAAGAATAAATCTACAATAAAGTCAGGCACAAAAGGGGAAGTAACCTTTGACTTCCTAGGACACGCTGTGCACACTGCAGCTGTAATCTGAGATGTTCCCCATGCTCACCTGCTAGTGACAATATTTAGGGAGGCTGTCGAAACTTTAGGTGGTGCCTCATTGTAGCAAGTCTCTAGTGACGTGCCATTGAAGGTTATACCTGATCCCAAGTATCTTCCTGACTCTGCTTCCTGTCCACAAGGCGTGTCCTCTCCTCCTCATATTCCTGTTTCCATGATGTTGGACCTTACAAGGAGCCCAGAAAATGGAGCCGAAGAATCATGAGAAAAATAAATCATTCCTTTCTGTTGCTTTATCAGAAATTATGTTAAAGAGATGAGAAAATAGTAACAACAGAGGGCATGTTGCCAACAACCTAAAGCAATGACATAGCAAATATAGCACTGTAAGGGCGTATAACATACACCTAACTCACATTTAAGAACTGGGGGGAAAGTCAGTGAATGATTTCTCAAGAAAAATAATACCTGGGACTCAAACTCAGAACTTCGGGCTAGGTGACAGGAGCCTTTATCTGCTGAGTCACCTTACTGACCCCACTTCTTGAGGTTTTTTTTAATTGTTTTCTTTCATATTGCTAAGAGATCTGGTAGCAACTTTTTTCTAATTTTTCTACTAAATTTATTCTGAGAATTTTTTTCTTGCTCTTTTATGTGCGTGAGCAGGTGCTCTATCACTAAGCAACATACAACCCTACCCCACATTTTCCTCTATAACATCTTTTTTACCTTTTGGTTATTTTTTAAAGACTGTTTAAAGTTGGTAGATAAAACTTTCTAAGTTGTTTTAACAAGTGTTCTACTTTTACAATGGAATGGTAGATATGATAGGTGAGTCTTCTTAAGGGTGATAGGTAAACATGTTTTGACAGATATATATGTGCAGATGAGTCCTAACTTAAGACTGTTCACTTTCAGTATTGTAATCTTTATAACAGCAGGAAACAATAAGTCCTCCACAGAAGCCATACTTCAAATGTGCACTTTCATCTCTTCACAGGCTAACAACATGCAGTACAATGCTATCTTGTGACGGGGGTAGTAACAGCTTCCAGTCACCAAAACATTACCAGAGTAAACAGTCCATACCATACTATGGACAGCATTGCTAAGTTTGGCACCCAGATTAGGTGTATTAACCTCTGATGGTATTTTCAGTTTATGATAGGTCTGTCCAGAGCTATTATATTCATTGTGGAATGAATTAACTATTCATTATTAAGTTATACAGTTACCATTTTGTGAGACAAACACTTATACCCACTCTTAGAATTTCTCAAGAATATATGAACTATAATCAGCATGTTATATGACACATCTCTTGAACAAACTTAATCCAGTCTTGTTTTTTATAATATCTAATTAGTTACATATATTCATTACTATTTTTCCCATTTATTTAGTTAGTTTGGGTCAAGGTCTTGGTTTGTAGACTAAACTGGCTTCAAACTTTAATCCTCAGCTTCCCTCGCAAGTACTGCTAATAGTCATGTACCATCAAACCATCTTAATTTGCTTTTACTTCTTCTGTGCTCCTTTTCCTTTTTTCTAAGTTTCAAATATTTTATGAACTTTATCCATTATTATTTATACACAGAGGCATAGATTTACACTAACATGCTAAATTCAAGTCAGAACATTGAATATGGCTTTCTGAACAGTAGACCGCACTGCAGAGGGCCAGCAACCATTTCATTCTTCTGTATCTTGACATCTTTGCTCTTCAGTTAGTTTCTGCAGAAACTGCACCTTCCTCTTTAGCAGTAACAGCCTGGCTGCCACGCTCATTTGATCCTAGTATTACGGCATCACACAACCCACATTTGTTTCTGGTATAGAACACAGAACTGTTTCAGCCTACCAGAGAGCAAGCCTCAATCTTTCTTCTATGAGAGGAATACAGTAATTATATGGAATAAGGTGGGTAGGTCTACTATTGCCACCACGCATATGCTTCCCAAGTCAGTACTCCACAATGACCTCATGAATCTAGTTAAGTCTTTCAGAAACTGAACACAGAGCTTTTCCTGGTTTCTTACTGGCTTTCTCTGCTGCAGGTATTCAGATGATTATGTGTTCTTCACTTCCCATCTACTTCCCAACTTTGAAACTGCACTGATAGCTCTCATCTATTGTAGCCTCCTCTGCTGTTCTCCGAGTTGAGCCCCTTTTCTTACTGCTATAACTGCAGACATTTCAAGACAAGACTCAGCTCATCTTTAATGAGGTTCATGACACCCTTCAGCACTAAGAATAAAACACAACGAACACAGCCAAATTAGCCTCTGAACTTCACTAGCCTTTCTTTTCTAGAGATGAAGTTATGTCACTCATAGTTTTTGTTCTTTTTAATATCAGCTAGAAAAAAATTTTCAAAACAAAGAAAATATTCATTAGAAAGTTTTGTTCATCTTCGCAAACAGCATGTTAAATAACAGTAACAGAAAATATTCTTGGTTAGTCTTATTTTCAAAGAATAAATTTATCTTTATCACTAAAATAATAACAAACATACTTAATACAGTCTCTCAATTATGATATTGGAAACTAATTAATATTATAAAGTATATGTAAATATTTTGTATATTACATATTTCCTCTACCGTGCTATATTTTTGAAAAATTGTTTTACTGAGGTATAATTCATATACTGTTAAGTTCATCCATTTGAAATGTACAGTTTTGAAAAATTAGTTTTAGTAAATTCATAGTTAATCATGATTATACTCATAACTATCACCCCTAAAACTTCCTTTGTGGCCCATACATCAGCCAAATTTTCATTACTGTAATGTAAAGTCTGGGCAGCTTTATTTAAAGAAGTGGGGAAGAGGTATTTGTGTACAGGTGGGAAGAGCAAGGCCTGGGGCCCACAACTAGAGACAGCCTTCTTGTTGTTGGTACCCTCAAAGCAGCACAGAGGCACCCATGGAAAGAAAGGCATGTGTATATGCAAGTGCAGCTTTCCTGGTTCTCATCCTAATACGCCCCCAAAGGCCCCACCTGCAAACACCACAGGAGGATCACCTTTCCACTTTCCTAAAACCTCACAATGAGGATTAGATTTCAGCACATGAAACCCTGGGAAGGACACTCAAACCACAACAGCCTGTCTGCAGAAATCCCTGTTCCTAAGAGACAGAAGGCAAGCACTCATCTGTTTTCTATCTTTATGCATTTCTAGAAATTTCCTGTCAGCAGACTCATGTAAAACTATTTCATTGTGTAGGTCCTTCACTGGGCATATTATAAAGGTGCACTCCATCTGTAGATGATACACATTCCACTGTACAGGTAGAAGATATTGGTTAAAACATTCATCAATTTGGGATGAATTTGTGAAGAGAGCTACTTGTTTCACTTGTCTTGTAGATAATCATGTGAAAAGCATACATTTACCTTTTAAGAGGCCATCAGGCAACTTTGTTTTCCATGCCAATCAATAGTATCTACAACTCTAAGATCCATCTTACACCTGTAAGAATGGCCAAGATCAAAAACACTGATGACAACTTATGCTGGAGAGGATGTGGGGTAAAGGGAACATTCCTCCATTGCCAGTGGGAGTGCAAACTGGTACAGCCTTTTTGTATATCAGTATGGCAATTTCTCAGAAAATTAGGAAACAACCTCAAGACCCAGCAATACTACTTTTGGGTATATAAAGGATACTCAATCATACCACAAGGACATGTGCTCAATTATGTTCACAGCAGCACTATTTGTCATAGCCAGAACCTGGAAGCAACCTAAATGTCCCTTGATTGAAGAATGGATAAGGAAAATGTGGTACATTTATACAATGGAGTACTACACAGCAGAAAAAAATTATGACATCTTGAAATTTGTGGGCAAATGGAAGGATCTAGGAAACATCATATTGATTGAGGTAACCCAGACCTGGAAAGACAAATATGTACTCACTCATAAGTGGCTTTTAGACATAAAGCAAAGAAATACCAGCCTACAATTCACAACTGCAGAGAGCCTAGACAACAACAACAACAAAAAATCCTAAGAGAGACATACATGGATCTAATCTACATGGGAAGTAAAAAAAAAGACAAGATCTCCTGAGTAAACTGGGAGCGTGGGGAAACAGAGAAAAATATATAGCTTAATAAAGACAATTTTTAAAAAATTGTGTCTGAATTCTTGTTTCTCCATACCTTTGTTTGGTAGGGCTGATCTTTTTAATTTTAGCCATTCTAATAGGGGTATAGTGGAATCTCATTGTGTTAGCATGTGCTTCCCTGATGACTAATGTAAAGCATCTGTTTATGTGTCTGACAGCAATTCACTGATTTAGTCATTGATAAAATGTCTAAATGTCTGCTCAAGTCTTTAACCATCATTTAAGTAGGTTTTTCTCCTTAGTTCTTTGTATATATGACTTAAAATTTTTTTCACATTTTCTTCAAAACTGTAACCATCCCCTCATCTCAGAGGAGATGGGGTCTTACTCTATTGTCCACACTGGCCTCTAACTCCTAGGCACAAGATACTCTCTTGCCTCAGCCTCCCGAGTAGCTGGGACTCTAACAACACTGTGTCACTGCATCCTCTCTTTCATTAAATGATATGCCTAAGGGTGAAAGCTTTTCATTTTGATAAATCCAATTGCTACTTATATTTATTAATATGCTTTTGTATTACTGAGATGCCACACGAGAGTGTGAAATAAAGAACACAACTTGAAAGAGCTAGTTCTCTCCTTTCCACCATGTATCCCAGGGATTGAACTCAGGTCGGCAGGCTTGTCAGCAAAGAGCCTTTACTGCCCGAGTCATCTCCCTGACTCAATTCAGGGACTGCTAATGCTAGGCAAGGCCTACTACATAGCCCAAGCTGGTCTTGGAACTTAAAAGCCTCCTGTCTTAGGCTCCTGAATACTGGAATTAAAGGCATACATCACTATATATATGTTTTTTTTCATAGATGTGCTTCTAAGAAGCCTTTGCCCATTTAAAGGAGACAAGATTTCTTACATTTTCTTCTAAATATCTATAGTTTCTTTTATTTTTTAAATGAATGAGGCAATTTATTAACCCAGCATCCTTTGTTCTAATGTTTCTTATTGGCAGCTGTCACCTGTCCAGCGATCCTGTCCAGATCTCTCTGTCCCTAAGCTATTCTCTTCTGGCTCCCATCTTGGTCCTTTTCCACCATTTTCAGTCCTCCTAGGGTTTTGAGGACCCAGCAGGCCACACTTTTGGAGTCTCTGTAGAAGTGACTAGGCCTGACACTGTTCTTTGCTGTCCTCTGTGGACCTTGGTCATGGAGCCAACCCCAGCATGACAGCAGAGGTACAGGTGCAGTGCTGTGGAAGCAGCTTGGATATAGAACCAGTTCTCATCATAGGGGGCAAGCTCTGTATGTCTGGCCAGCTTGACTGTCCACCCATTCAGGGACTCTCAGCTTCCTGGACTTTTTGAGGAAGGCTGCCAGAGCTCTGATGAACTCCTGCTGGTTAATGTCTTTTACAGAAACTACAGGCATCATACCACCTGCAAGGCATTACCCAGGGGAAAGGGAATGTCAGGGTTTCCTGGGCACACAAGTTGAGCTTCTAGTTCAATTTCTTATAATTAAATCTATAATCAAGTTTTGTTATACGAAGAATTAAAAATCAAGCACCTCCTACTGAAAAGGCCATCATTTCCTCATTGGATTTTCATACTGTCTCTTAATCAGCTTCAGCTGTCCCCTTGACACAGCCTAGTCATCTGAGGAAGTCTCAATTGAGCGATCAGCCAGGCATCTGCGGCCCTGTTTTAATTGATGACACTAATGTGGAAGGGTCCAGCCTAGTGCAGATTGCACCATTCTGAGGCACGTGGACCTGGAGCTTTTTAAGAAAGTTAGGTGTGCATTGGCCTGTGAGCAAGCCAATAAGCAGAAAACAATGTTCCTCACAGCTCCTGCCTTGTGCTCCCGCCTGACTTTCCTCAGCAATGATCTGGAAGTATAAGCCAAATAAACTTTTTCTCCTCATGTTGTTTTTGGTCAGTTTTTTATCACAACAACAGAAAAAAAAAACTAGGATGGGCATCTTTGTTAAAAATCAAATTTATAGCAAAGCATAGTTAACTTATGTCTGTCCCATCACTGACAAGACTGAAACAGGAGGATTTTGAATTTGAAGGCAGCTGAAACTAGTACCTAGAGAGCCCCATGCCTGCCTGGGTTACATAATAAGACCCTCAAAAGATGAAAATCATTCTAAAATGTGGTAAAGAGGGTCTGGAGAGATGGTTCAGTGGTTAGGAGCACTTACAGCTCTTGTAGAGGACCCAGTTTCCAACACCCACACACTGGCCTACAACCATCTGTAACTCCAGTTCCAAGGAATTCAATGTCTTCTGACTTCCATGGGCACCAGGCACACATGTAGTACACATACATACATGTGGGCAAAATACCCATGCACATAAAGTAAAAAAGAAATATAAAAAAATTTTAGTTAAACAAAGAGGTAAGGATTTTCTAGATTTTTTTCTATTCCATCAATTTATAAATCGTACAAATACAATACTATCTCATTATTTTATTTACTACAGTTCTGTACCGAATTTTAAGATCAAATTATATGTCTTCCAATAATAACTTTTGAAAATTTATTTTTAATATTCCACACTTTGCAATCATACCAATTTCAGAGCTAGCTTATTCATTCCTAACCCC
>LOEQ01001210.1:196558-215070 GCA_001685075.1 Bramus lutescens
CGTGCCGCCAGTAACCCTAGACGCTTAACGGAAAATCACCTCAGAAACGACCGTCCCAGCGCTCATCGATCTCTGGGAGGCTGGTCCGATATCCCAGAGGCTCCTGTGCGGGTCTGTAGCGTTTAGCGTGGTGTCTACTTCATATCTGTGTCCCCAGGGTGGACGAAGTCAGAAACGGAGGTGGGGAGGGGTCCCGAGCCCTCCGCACGGCTTCTCCGTTCTTGCTGATGGGCAAATGTTTGTGCCTTGGCGCTGCCTGGAACGCGGACGGCGGGCGGGGGCTCAGCGAGTCCTCCCCTAGGCTCTCAGCCACTCTGGGACTTGGGCTTTCTGGTGCCCACACAAGCCTAGGGGAGAATGAATGCACAGGACTCGAACCGCCCTGGGACAGTACCCCAAATCGGAGAAAATAGCTGTAGAGGCTGTTTTTAGTGTTTGAAGCAGGTCAAGAGAAATGGCAGTTGCACTGCGATGTGAATATCGGGGTTTCTAAGCTGCGCTCCTCTTTTCTGTACCTTTTGTGCACCATTAATGACTTATTCCCGAGGGCCACTGTCTTCAACTCACTTCAATCTGTATCCTTTCTTGCCATGGGCACAAAGCATTTAGGTGCTGTAAGATAACAGCTGTCACTTGAGACTGATAAGAGGCAGTCTCCAACCTATAGGCATTCTTATAAACCATTAAAAGTTTCAAATGAAAGTTTTCCATAATGCAAACCTACTAAAAAGTAACACCCATAGGAATAATTTTTTTAAATTACTTCACCATTGGCAGTGGTCTCCAGTTTTTACCCCTTAACTGTTAAGGGGTAAACTAAAAGCTGGTAAGCCTCTTCAGTACTGCTGAACATTGTAATTCTAGGGAGCAACCAACTAATTGGTAAATGAAAAAAAAAGTTTAAGACCTAAATCAACACTATATTAGTATTGAGTTCATTGCTGAACACACAAAAGCGGTTTTCTGAGCCGTGGGCAGTACGTTGGGAAATAGAATTAGTGGTACAGCAGCAAATCACTTTCCAGCTCTGTTAAAATGTTTATTAGATGCTGCTGTGTAAGGCAGAACTTTGAACCCAAAACCACATTTAACGCCCTGCTCCCAATAATGAACTCCCAGTGACTTTAGGAAACTGATTCTCCCATGTTGTCGAGATAATTACCGTGGCAACCACAGGTGAGATAGCCTGAGATGAGGCGCCTACTGAGAACGAAGTGCTGTCAGGGCAAGCACCTCAACTAGAGTTCACCCAAAACTTCAAGAGGAAAAGAACCCCCTCTGTTGTGTCCCACAGCCCACACACATTTGAAAACCGAATACCATCTTCATCATTATGCCACGCATTTTCAAAAATACCTACAGTGACAAAATAAAAGCTTAAGACAGTTCTAAACACATGTAAATGTTTTAAGCTGCAGTAAGGATAACTGTCACAAATGCAAGCTTCCCTTTTCTTCAAAACTAGTTGCACCTCAATCAGGATGTCTCTGACCTTTTCTTTGGGAAAGAAGAGCTCAAGGTTGTCTTCAAACGCTTAAAACTAATAGGGCACAAAGGAGAGGGGCATTAGTACTTAGGTCCAAGGCAATGAGAAGGCCCATGTGCTATTCATTCTGTGATGAGACATCAGTAAAGGACAAATCAGACTTTGTTTATTAAAAAAATACTTTACAGGAAAAAAAACTATGCATTCCATTGTCCTATTTTACAAAGAAATAGCTTAACAATTTAACACACTTAGACAGCTACAAAAAAGCACTGTGTTAAAAGGATTATTATTCACACAAATTTAGATTTAAGACTATTCATTAAAAACCTTTTAAAACACTTGTTAATGTCAATAAACAAAACTAAGGCCACACAAACGCAAATAGTCCGCCAGGCAAATTATACATTTCATCTATATGCAAAGACCTCTTAGATAAATTAAAGCCACAGGAAAAAAAAAGTCTTAGCTGCCAATCAAAATGAAGTTTAGTCACAGAAAACACTATTACATGAAAATTTACATGTGATAGAAGTAGTACATAAGTATTTCTTTAGAGAGAATTGAAAAGTGCTATATTTTAAGAGACAGTGGTCTCAACTACATGCACGAGTGGATCCTAAAAAATTTATGAAGATTTTTAAAATGGAAGGCCATTAATATTTATGGATACTTGCTTTTAAAGCAACAGACTTCCAGTATGAGGATAAGTACTTTATGCACTTAATACTGGTGGTGTGCATCTCCTCTGCTTGCATGACCAGTAAATACAGCTACAGCTTGCCTTGAAAACATGAAACTTAGCACAAATGTGAGCCTCTGGCATGTGCTACTGGAAGGATGAAACAGACTTACTAGAAAGACACAAACTCAGTAATCCTAATGGTCCTCAATAAATACAAATAAATTTTAAAGGCAAATACAGATGAAAATACAATGGACTAATATTAATGATAAAGGATATATTCACTAGGAATATATTTTCATGGATTTTGGACTCCTATATTAACTCTCCTTCTAGACAACATTTATACAGGGAAAAGCAATATGCAAAAGTTTCTCAAGTCATGAGGTGAGATCTTTATGCCTGTTAAGACTGATACATCTTTTCCTAAAGTTTAGAAAATGATTTAATAAGCTCCTTTCCCCATACAAGAGCTTGTAATATTAGTGAACTTATAGTTCAACTGATTAAGGGGATAGGGCACTTTCTAAAAGTCTTTAAGTAAAAATAATGTATCAGCAAAACTTTTAAATACTGAATAAGAAAGTACAATTTAGCCTAAGAATTCATTTTCAACAGTTAAACTTTGGAAGAGGGAACCAATATGGAGGTTATTATTATTGCTTCGTGAATTTGGGACACCTCTCAGAATTGTAACCCTAACTCCTAACCTATCTTGATAAGTATAGAATGACCTCTGGGGAAGGGGAAGACTTTTATGCTTTTTAATGGTTACCATAAAATCATTATATTTGCTGTTAGGAATATTTGTTTATTAGGTCCTTTCCATAAGCATATTTTTTAAATATCCCTCTGATCCACAAAGTACTAAAACATTCTGCAAGTAATCTCAAGGGTTGGCACAACAGATAACATACCAGAAAGGAAGATCAGCTTCAATTTCAGTTACAACTTCACTGCCATCGCTACCTTACAAATCAGAGGATGCCAGACTGCTCCATGCCTCACTCCACCAAACCAAATAGTTTAATGATTTAGAAAAGTTGTGATCATTTGTATCGCTCAACTAGGACAGCTTTGAAAGCAGCAAGAAACTCAAAACTTCTGCTTTTATATTCATCAGTCTTTAAAGCATGCTATCAAAATCTAATACTCACATAGGACATTCAGAGTTTCCAGGTACATGACTAGCTAAATGTTTCGTTTCATTCTATTGCAATCTAATATACAATGACTTCATTAGTACATGATTTTCAACATTTTTATATTCTTTTAATATGTTTATACTGGAGGTGAGGGTAGACTGTTTTGCAAAAAGGAAAGTAGAGATTTGCGTTTGATTGTAGGTCTTTGCAGATCCGCTGGTTCCTGAGTCATTACACACAGTGCTGGCTGTCAGGAGACAGTCTCCTTGTTTTTAGTAGTGACCAGCTTAGATGACAGATGGCATCTGCTGGATGGCAAGTGGGAGATGGGGAAATCGGATCTTGGAAGACAAGAAAAACAAAAATAAAACTTTTTGCGTTAATAACTTTTTCTCTTCACGATTAGTTTTAAAAAGCAATGTTGCCTGAGAAGAATTTTTCTTTGCACAGCCTGGTAAAGCTCTATGAAATTCTTCTGGACAGAAAATAGAAATAAGAAATAACCCAAACCCATTCATTTTGTGATAAACCCCTTCTCCACAAAGTAACAACAACAAAAAATACCCTCAAAGGTCCCTTAAAAACTAGTCTGATAAACTAGAATTTATACATAGGATTTAAAAACACCCCTGTAATAATCACATTACCTTTCATACCATTCTAATTACCTTATTTACAAAGATAACTAAAAGCAACATCACTTCCAATTCATAAATGGTTTACACTGAAGTGTTTCCCTATTTATTTGTCTTCATCCTTTGTAACAGAGAATACATACATATACATATATATAAGGAATAATACAGATTCTAACTAATCACTGTAGTATTTGCTGATGGTTACTTTTCTATTGGTTTACACAGTGACCTCTATACTTTGCTAATATGCATTTAACTACACAACAATATTGCACAAAGTAATATTTATATAAGATTTAACCTATTTCAGAATATTTTAGAGAAAATTCTTATTTGATATTTCCAAAGATGCAGCTAAGTTCCATGGTGACAGACATAATAAAGCAGCATCTCTTTCTTTTGCCTATGTTAATGGAAATATTTCAAATCTCACCATCCAGGAAAAAAAAAATCAAATTGCACTGTAACCAGGTAGATACAAGAATCTGGTCTTAGGTATGGGGAGTACTCTTCCTTTAGTAAACAAAAGGCCTACTGAGTAACTAAGAGAAAGTAGAATGCACAGCACGTGAACATTCCAAATAAGAGAAAGTCCACACTACTTAAATGAAGGAGGCCTACTGAAAAAAGGCCTATATTGAAAACAAAGTAAATATCCAGACCCTAAGCTTCAGCTCACCTGAAACTCTAGGATGGAAGTCTACTGCCTGTTACTAGAAAATAGCAACACAGATGAACAATGAACAAACCCAGGTATTCACCAGATAAAATTATGAAGTGTTTCAAAAGTAGATGCCAAGTCACAAGAATAGTTTCTTTAGTTTGATGCTCAGATATGGCAGCCCTCATCAGTGAGACCGGTGTGCATCTCTGACTTTGATATTTGTCATCCGTTTAGGGCAAGTATCCACAGAAAATGTGAGGATACTAGGAAGCAGAACAGCGGAACAACATTATTTCTTTTGCTCAAAATAGCCCCCATGGTTACAATATATCCTAGAAAAAAATTAATGAGCCATGGATAATGAATAAATAACCAAGAACTATCCATCTTTAGATTTTTGTTTAATTAAAATATCCACTGGGTTTCAAATAATGGACACAAAAAGACAGCCTGGATCGGTAAGAGCTGTGCTTCCTCTTTTGCTAAGGACCAGAGAGCCATTCAATTTTCTTTAGAAACTATGTCTTCTTTGTGGCTGGAACTAAATAATTCACTTGCCCATGTACCAGATGCAGGAGCCTTTCCTGCAACCAATGCCATTTTACTGTGGAAACTGACGAGGTGCCATGAAGACACAAATATTAAACCATAAATCTTCTTTCTACCACATAAAGCAAATATGGTAAGAGACAAGGAAAGATAAAACCAAGGGAAGTGAATCATTACCAAGTGAGAACCTGCTAATCCAGAGAACTCTGGTTTTGATTTGAAGAAGAGATTGAATTGTTACCTCCCACCTTAAAACAGAAAGTAGCAGCAGACCCACTATTACATACTGTACTAACGGGATAAGATACAACTCTTAGCTTTGCATAATCTGTGTAAAAAAGATATGCTTGACATTTGTGGAATGTCATTTCTCTTTATAGAATTATAGGCAAGATTTCTCCAATAAAACTTAACTTAAGCCAGTTATAAAACTATAACTTCACATCAAAATTTAAAAAAGTTAAAAAATGTGTTTGAATATGTACATATCACACAGGAGTGCTTGGATGTTCCTGCAGACTGTGTTGCTGGTCAGAGTCCAGTCTACTTTCCACCTTGAAAACTGGAACAGGCTGAGTCTTCAGCTCCTGCAGATGAAGCTCTGATGGAGATGGAAAAGACGATGGAGTAGTTGTCAAAACCTGCATCTCTGTGCATGTTTCCTCAGATTCAGTTTTTATTCTCACACATTGGGAGTCAACTTCTAATTCTCGCTTTCCAGGTAAACCACAGTCCATGTTGGAATTGCTTTCTGTGTTTTGAGGGGTTTCCACAACAGGGTGGTACTGTTTAAGCCTGATATGCCAGGCTAAGCTGCACACTGCTGACACCGTTTTGAACTGATGAATGACATTTCTAGGGATGAAGTAGATATCATTGTCGCAAAGCTGAATTCTAGCATAGCGAATTCCTTCTCGCCTCATTTGGTTTAGTTTTGCTTCATCCACCCACTGTACACACTAAAAAGAAAGGCAAAAGAAATTGCATGAGACCTTAAAATATGTAATGATTCAAACAAAATATTATAATTCACACAGGAAAACAGTATGGCAAACTGTTCTAAAACAAAAATTAAATCTTGACGGGACAAAACTGTTGGGAAGCCCTTTTCTATCATATATTTTACAATTCTTAAAGATAGCCTACGGAATCATTACATCCTTGAAAGTGCAGCTAAATATCAGTATCTTTTTTTTTTACCCCTCAAAACAGCATTTCTCAGTGTATTCTTGGCTTTCCTGAAACTCACTCTGTAGACCAGGCTGGCCTCGTACTCAAGAGATCCACCTGCCTCGGCCTCCCAAGCGTTGGGATGAAAGACATGAGCTACCACTGCCAGCTATATCAGTATCTTTATCACACATAAAGGCAATATTTAATCTTCCCCTTCATATATTCTAACATTTTGCAATTGAGGCCACAGCACAGTGAGATTACTAAGGGAGACTGCTTATGGTCTGAAGTGAACAGCTGGGTCCTTCTTAAGCCATTTTAGGCCCACCCTCCATCCCAAAGATTTTGCTCTCTACCACACACAGAATATAATAAAAATAAAGTTAAATTTAATATCTGTGACTCCAATTATAAATTAAAATGCCTAATAAAATGGACTCAAATGCTGTTTCCAATGTATCACTGAAAGAGTAATGAGAATGTGAGAATTATTACCTGGGAAACTGGAGGTTCATGAAGGTCTAACTGGAGTCTCTGTACAACATCAGTAAAGTCCTCAGCATGGAAACAAATCACATCTTTGGTTATGCGAGGTTGGTCACTCCTAATATTAATAACACAAAATTTAGGGACTAGCATCCACAATGGAAAATGACAATTTCACTTTTCCAGCTTCTAGAATGCCACATTTAGCAAATAAGCAAATAAATAAAATGTCTCTTTTCTAAAGATTTAGAGTGTACTTCTTTAGTCAGTTTTCAAAAAAAAGTAAATCAATAGAAGGTTTTTAAAAGACAAAAATCAGGGCTGAAGAATGGCTCAGTGGTTAAGAGCACTGGCTACTCTTCCAAAGGACCTGGGTTCAATTCCTAGCACCCACAGGCAACTAACTGTCTGTAACTCCAGTTCCAGGGGATCTGACACCCTCAGACAGACATGCATACAGGCAAAACATCAATGCACATAAGTAGAGTTAAAAAAAAATGAGGTAAGTTGTTAAAAACATTCAAGCAATAATGACTAAAAAAAAAATACTTTTATTCTAGTCTCACAGCAACCTTTCATGCTGGTGCATACCCACAATCCCAGCACTTGGGGAGCTGAGGCCAAGAAGAAAGGATCTTTAGTTTGAGGCCAGCCTGACCTACGTAACAAGTTCAAGGCTATGCTGAGCTACACAGTGAGACCCTGGATCAGAGGATTTGGGGTTTTTGTTTTGTTTTATTTTGTTTTTTAAGTTTTATTCTAAATGGGATGCATTTGCTGTTGTCTCATTAGGGAACCTGAGCTGTTATAATAAAACCAGGCTGTCACCAGGCAGTAGTGGTGCACTCCTTTAATCCCAGTACTCAGGAAACAGAGGCAGGCAGATCTCTAAGTTCAAGGCAAACCTGGTCTACAGAGTGAGTTCCAGGACAGCCAGGGCTACACATAGAAACCCTGTCTTGAAAAACCAAAATTAAAAATACTTTAAAAAATAAAAAAATATATAATTCGAATATACAAATAAAACCAAGCTCTAGGTCAGTGTAAAATGTACAGCCACTACAGAAAACATTACAACAGTTCCTCAAAATAATAAAACAGAATTGCCATATTATCAAGCAACTCTACTTCTGGGTATTGAACACCAGGGACATAAGAGATACATATACACCTATATTAACAATCAAAGAGCCAATGGTAGAAGTAACCCAAACACCTATTTAGTGAACTAACAAAATGGTATACATGAGTCTGTGTGCATGTGCATGCACATGTGTGTAAAATTTACTATACCTACCTTAAAAGGAAATAGTCTGATACTTGCTACAATATGGGTAAACTATAATAGAAATGGCTAAGTTAGAAAAAGAAGAAAAAAACTGGAACTGTCAAGTAATGGTGCCTGCCACCAAACCTAACGACCTGAGTTCAATCCCTAGGACCCAGGAGGAGAGAAGCAACTTCTACAAGTTGTCTAACTGCTACACAACTGCTGTGGCACACACCTCTCACTCACAAAATAATAAATAAGTGTAATGCTTGTACATATGCATATACCAGTGTGTGGAGGTCAGAGTCCTAGGGACAGAACTTGGGGAGTCAGACCTAACCTTTAGTCCACTAAGCCAGCTCACTGGCCCACTAGGATTACTTTTCTTAAAAGGAGAAGGGCAGGGGAAGTATGCTTTCATTTCTATGCAAAACCAGAAATGGTAGGCGACTACATAGTGATGGTTCCCATGATCTACATCTGGATGGTGAGGTGAAAGTAGGTGTGAAACATCAAGTTTCAGTTTTGCAAGATAAAAAGTTCTAGAGCATAGTTTTATCGCAGTATAGTTACAGTTCTATCATAAAAATGTTTAGATGGTAAGCTATGTTATACATATTTGACCACAATCTAAAACTTTTAAACAGAATCCATGTTTTCTTAGACATTATCCAACCCTGTAGTTTGGGTCCTTTAACTTACCATTCACCAAATTGTACAGCCTTCAAAACCCCAACAGCAGCCGTACTCTGCCAGTCAAACCCCTGACCTACATGATCAGCATGAGCTCTTGTCCTGTCTTCAAAGAGGACTTCTCGGGGTTCACTTGTCCGAGGTAGGTACTGAAGATTTTTAATTTCGTTCATTGATCTATAGTTGATTTGGTTGTGAAACAAAGCAAAGTATGAGGCAATAAACAGCAAAATTGACAGCAGTAATGTAAAAAGGTCTTTAACAATACTAGGCATAAATGAGGTTTGAGATGAGTCCAATGATTAAGATCATTAGCATTATACTATATACTATATAATACACTATATAAAATGATGACTAGTATTTCCTCTTTCCCTATAGACTATACCTTTATTAGGCTCAAATGACAACTCTGAATGCATGAAATTTCTCTAGACAAGGACAATATGATTAAAGGTTTAAAGCTCTAAGCTTTTTAGCTTCACCTCAGTTACTCATTTACAACTATCAAAACATTCTACTAGGACTTATATTCCAGGCAGCAAACAGCACACGTTTGATCTCCTCCCATCTGAAATGGAACTAATACAGACAGGAGAAGGAAATGATTGTCATCGAGGGGAGTTTTGCAGTAGACATCCTGATCTGCAAGTTGGAGGCAGAGAATCGGGGGGAGGGGGGAAACTGGCCTAGGGTGGTCTTTTGAAAATCCCAGTGACACATTTCCTCTAATAAACTATATGTTCTAATCCTTTTCAAAACAGTTTCACCAACTAAGGACCAAGCATTCAAATATATGAGCCTATGGGGCAGTTCGCATTCAAACACCAGTCATGCCGGGCAACGGTGGCACACTCCTTTAATCTCAGCGCTCAGGAAACAGAGGCAGGCAGATCTCTGTGAGTTCGAGGCCAGCCTGGTCAACAACAAGAGCTAGTTCCAGGACAGGCTCCAAAGATACAGAACCCCGGTCTCGGAAAACAGTAACAATAACATCAAACACCAGTTATTATTGGCTTGCCTTCCTCAGTTTTACTTATTTTTTTGTCCCTTATCACTACTGTGCCTGCCTCCTTTGATTCCAGTTTCTCCAATGTCTGCTGCCTTTTTGTCTGCACTAGCTGCTCTTCTAGAGGGTCTGGATTCAGTTCCCAGCACGCACATGGCAACTCACAACTGTCTGTAAATTCAGTTCCAGAGGACCCAACACTCTCATACAGACACAAATCCAGGCAAAACACCCATGCATATAAAATAAAAACAAATTAAATATATATTTAAATTCTGGATGTCTGAAATTAAAAGGATTAATTTAAAAAGAAAAAGAGAAGGCACTTGAATCAAGAATGTTATTCTTCAGCTAAAAAGAGTAGGAGGGTGGGGGGGGGAGAAAGGGGAGACAGAGTAAAGAAGGAAAGGGAGGGAGAGAGGGAGAAAGGGAGTGGAAGGGATACACATACACTGAGCAAAGTAAATTAAGCATGTTAGAACTCCCAGAAATAAAAACAGACAAGAATCTTTAAAAGGACCTATCCAGTGATAACAATAAATTGGAAAATGCATCTCCACACTCCAACTAAATTATCAATTAAAGTTAATGACAGAAAAAGAAAATAGAAGAATATGCTGACTCATCATTATCCTCCATTTCATAGAATGTTTCTTGAAAATGTGTTGAGTAAGTAAAGGAAATAAACCTAGGAAGACAACAGCCACTGGCTGGTGGAGTAAAGACTTAACTGGGTTTAGGGTTGTTTAATGAGCCTTCCACACTGAGCAGAACACAGACCTATCTATCTCCAAAGGTGCTCAAGATATAAATGGTATATACAAAAAAGCTTCAAGTTTATCAGTAGCACTAGAGGCAGGGAAGGTTAGCAAAGAGAGGGGATAAAGAGACTGGAAAAGGGAAACTATAGAATTAGATAATAATTCTACAGTTAGATTACACAAGTAAGTTCAATTAGATAGACCATTCTAGAAGACTTTTCTATAGTGCAGTAAAGTGAATAATAAAATTTATTTATGTTTCAACGTGACTAAAAGAGTGGAAAGATTTTCAACATAAAGAAATGAGAAGTGTTTGAGGGGATGGAAATGCTAATTACTCTGATTTGATCATTATATACATTACAGATATATACCAAATTATCACACAGGATTTCATAATATATATAATTACTATAAGTCCATTAAATATAAACAATAAAACTGATAGTATTATAGAAACTCTAGAAAGATCTCATGATTGGAGGTGGGGATCTGGAGAAACGACTCTGCGCTTGCTGTGCATGAGAACCTGAGTTCTGACCTCAGCATCCATGTAACAGGCCAGACATGGCCACACTTGTGCATCTGCAACCCAGTGCTATGAGGGTGGAGAAAGGAGGACCACTGGACCTTGCTGGCCACTAGTCTAGCACCTTTTTCACTGAGAGACCCTGTCTCAAAGGAATACAGTGAAGAGAAATAAATTGAGACATTAAACATCCTCCTTTGGTCAATGCTCATGCACAGGTAGGTACACACCCCCACACACAAACATGCACAAATATCATACACATACACCAAATGCATAAAGAGAAAAAGAAAATACTTCATAATAGCTATATGTGGAAGTCACACAGATAGTTCCAGAAGAATGTAAACTTTCCTAAGCAATATACAAAAAACTAGAAATTATACAGAATACACTCAAGAGAAATATGTATCCTACCTCAAAAGGAATAATGATAAACTTTAGTGAAAACAAAATTTTTAAAAAGTATGACCCAAATATAAAACTAAATTGTGACATGAGAGAAAAATCTTTATGTTCCTCCTGTGAGTGATAATACCAGGACTTAGAATATAATTTTTAGCCTACCACCTGAATCTTTAGTAATTACATCTTATATATCAGTAAATATAAATGTCATTGCTATCTATCCAATTTTAGAATGTACCTATTGATAAAGCATTAAAAACCTAATGATGATTTTAAAGCAGAATAAATTAACTTCAATAATGTGTGAAGACAGTTGACAGAGCTGGAAGGAACAAGCTAAAATAGGTTTCGTCTAATACTCACAAAGTAGGTGAGAAAAAAGAATACCCATTTAGCATAGCATGTCTGCCATATTTTTAATCTTTTTATCCTTTTTAAAAACATTTATAATAATCAAGCATTCATTTCTCTTTGGAAATATACAGCAAAATGCATATAGTACTTAAGAATTTAGAATCTTAAGATCCATCATTGTAATATATAAAAACTGTTGTAATCAGCTAGGCAGTAGTGGCGCATGCCTTTAATCCCAGCACTGGGGAGGCAGAGGCAGGTGGATCTCTGGGAGTTCAAGGCCAGCCTGGTCTATGGAGAGAGTTCCAGGACAAGCTCCAAAGCTACATGGAGAAACCCTGCCTCGAAAAAAAAAAATTAAAAAAAATTTACTATAATCTAATACTGTGCAAAACTTTTGATTAATTAATTATTGGGCTTTACATACTGCATTAATATATTGTGTTTGTGAGACAGGTCTCATATATCCCAGACTGGCCTCAAACTCACTATGTAGTTGGAGATGTCTTTGAACTTCTGATTCTCCTGCCTCCAGCACACCTGAATAAGAGGACTGACTACTAGGGGTGGAATCCAGGGTTTCCTGCATGCTCAGCAAGCAGTCTGAGCTACATTCCCAAATTTCATCTTCAAGTTTTTACCATGGTTTTCATGGATCATCTTAAATGTCTAAAACTATTTTATCATTTAGTAGTGTTCTCCTGTAAGTTTTAAGTTAAAGTTAAAACTCATTTTGAGCTCTTGGGGTTTTGTTGGCTTTTTTTATAGTATTTATTTTGAGATAAGATCTCAATTGTAGCCCCCAGTAGCCTAGAACTCACTATGTAGATCAGGGTGGCCTCAAACCCACAGAGATCCACCTGCCTCTTTCTCTGGAGTTCTGGGATTAAAAGTATATGCCACCATGTCCAGCCTAATTTGAAACTACTATTTCCATAGCCCAAGGGGATGTAAATTATTTTTAATCTACTGAATAATATTTTCTAAAATAAAAGAGTAAATCTACATTTGTTTTATGTGTATGAATGAGAAATATGTTAGCACATGATTTATCACAGCTTTATACAATAATACACATTTCACTCAGCAAACCATGGTTTCCTACAATGAATCATGATGACAAAGATAAATAGAACAATCCCTAACCTCAAAGAGGTCAAAATTTATTAAGAAACAAAAACTGTAAAAAGATCATCAAGGAACCATGTTGTAAGACCAAATTAACTTGTCCTAAGCTTCATAAAGGTGACATTCAAGGTAAGTTCTGAAGCTTTACTAAAAACCTGCTAGGCAAAGAGGAAGGTGGCAGAGGGGTGAAATTCCAAATAAAAGGTCAGAACAAGAGCAAAGGGCGATGGAAGACGACGGTTTGGAAACTGAATTTAGTATAGTAGGAGAAAATGAAAGCAGATAAAAAGGTTCTGTATTATCAAAGATTTGTACAGACCACACTAAGGAGGGTTTGCTCTTTTAACCCTATAGGCAGTTAGAATACAAGTTTTAAGAAAAATCAAATAATTTCTCAGGAAACTGATGATTATGTAGCAGGTTAACCGAACTAGGAAAATGATAACTTGGATTTTACCTAAAGGAACTCTTCAAAAATCTAGACAAGTTTCCAAGCCATGCTCAGATGACGATCATTTTTATAAGCCACTCAATAAAAAGGATGGTTTTGCTTATTTGAGCAAAATTGATGTTTACTTACCGTCGTCTTTTGAAGGGTGACTTTGGCATATCTGCTGTAGGGATCATTTGTTCTCCTGGTCTCACCCACATTATAGGCCCATCATCACTCTGAGACCTACATTGTAGATGAAGGCTAGAAAGTGTACCCCAGGGCAAAGTCATCTAGAAACCAAAGAATGAGTCACATTTTAAAATTTTAAACTATTTACACATTATTTCCATTCAAATAAAAATACTAAAAACCATTATCTCATCTATATATGAAAAAATAAAAGCTGTATTTCAGAGTAACATATAAAAAACTGAAATATTCAATAACAATACTTTTCTAAACAGTTCTTTGCCAACTAATGCATAAAATTTGTTTTTAGTAAGCAAGAATAATTTAATATTCTAACACTTGAGTGTCTAATGATCACCAGAACATTAATAGTCTAAATAAACACTCACTTTCAGAAATGGTGATTCTTCTAACATATCAAGGAACTCGGGGAAATAATCACCAACTTCTTCATCGACTGCTCCAACAAGACTTATCTGCCGCATAGGACCTGCTCGGTACGTACCACAGCAATATGTCCTGTTGACCTGGATAAATGAAAGAGAAAGAAAAAGGACTGAAATGCACTAAGAATGAGAACTGAGTATTGTTACCAGTATTAATTTCATCTGCATACTGAAAATTCAATGGTCAGTTCTTTCGACAAAGTTAACCATTGTAGTCACCCAATCATACTGTAAAGTCAACCACAAACAGAAATTTTTTAAGATGAAGGTTAGCCTAGAAGTTCAACACCTCAAAGGAAGACATTAAGACAGACTTTGCTAAATAACTATTCAATATTGGAAACTAATTTTTTCTGAAGAGAAAAGACAGAATAAGCAATAAAACTAGCAGGACTAAGGGGGGGAAATGCCATAGCCACATTAATCCTTCATGTCCATTGTATATTCCTTAGCTTAAACTTCAGGAAAGATAGCAAGCTACCACGCTGCTCTTAAGTTTACGTAATTCAAACACCATAATATTAACAGCACCCAACTTACCCACAATTCAAAAATACTGGTATCTAGGCCAACAGATAGGATGTGAATAAAGTAAAGCACCCTTTCCTGTTTGAAAAGAGAAAAAAAGAAAACCTACAGGGAAGATGGAGTGAAGAAAGGCAGATGAGAACTTGAGTATAACCAAGTTTATTTTCATTCACATAAAGAAAAGCTTCTTGGCTTATCAGGACCTTCATATTTTATAAGGCTCATGCTTTTCTGAGTACTAATGCTTACTTCAAATAACTGCCCAAAATTAATATTATTATATAGATTTTTACTTAGTGGCATAACCATGATCAAGTAAGAAAATGTAAAATTCTAGAAGCAGATTCTGAGCTCTGTAATCTTTAGTCTATCTGGAAAATTGTAACTAAGTTAGCATAACTAGAGAAAGGCTCTGGAACAACCACAGCCTTCCCGCTTTATCAGCCTTCCCGCTTTATCCCTTAACACTAAATCAAGCCTCTGGCTTTGCTTTATCTCTGTTTATTTCTGAGTCTCAGCCCTCCTCTGGCTTTAAGTTTCTTTTAGATCTAGCTTAGACCTCAAGGTCTACCCTCATTCATATTCTATCCTAGTCCTTGCACCAGATGCCTAACAAGCCCTGAGTCTGAAACATTCAAAGCATCAGTTCTATCTCTGAACACTTTCAGTCAGGAGCCAACAAATCCCTTGTCCCTTAAATCCATTTGTAATTGAGAATCCTACAATGTGTTACTAAATGTACCCAGGTATACCTTTCCCATATAAGCATACTGCTTCAGTAATATCTGTCTCTAGTTCCTGTTTTTATCAATTCTCCTCACTTTTTAATTCACTTTTCATATCACTGCAATCTGGCTTCTGCTCACCCAAAAACAGATCACTAATGACCCCCCACAGACAAGTCAGTGTTTTCTAGTCGTAGGTAGCCTTAGCTTCCTTCCAGGCACCCTCCTCTAGTTGCAGAGTTGATCTATTTCTCTTTCCGAATTTATTATACATACCTTGCTATATTCTATCTAATTCTCTAAATAAAACCTGTTCACCAGAGTCAGCTCTGCAGGTACAACTCCTCTCGGTCAGACTGTGGACACTCAAACGCAGTGCCTACAACACTGAGCACATTTTCTTCTAAGCTTTCCTTCTACTCCTAAACTTGTTTGTTGAGAGGGAGGTGATAGTTCTACATTTGCTTCACCAAGCAAAGCTAATCATTTTCTCAATTCCTGAATTAGAAATTTATAAGCCCTTTTCCTCATCCCTTAAATAACAAATTTTATCCCTCTAAGTCATGCCTTAATGCAAGAAATAATCATTTATCTAATTGCAAAAATCTCACAATCACTGTCCTTACATGGGGTATGCCATGAGCCATCCTACATGGTGCCTACAAATGATCTCCTAAGGAAAGGATACTTTACCACTCAGCTTTCCTCTTCTAAATGCTTCAAACAGTTCCTTTAAGTTCAAAATCCTCATGACTGATCAAGTTCCTTCTGATCTAGCATTCCAAAAGAACTGTATGATTTGCCACATCATATTCTAACTTTTGCTGGCTTCCAATTTTCACATGGTATTACTGTCAACCATTATAATTTCAACTTATTCCTCTAGGTAAAGTAAATAGGCCAATGAGAAGACAAGTCTATACAAGGTGTGCATACTGTGTGGTTTGAGTAAGAATGGTCCCATAGATTTATATATTTGAATGCTTAGGCACTAATAAGTACTACCAGGCACTACTTGGGAGGGATAAGGAGGCATGGCCTTGTTGGAGGAAGTGTACCAAAAGGTTTAAAAAGTCGATTTCAAGCCCATAGTCTCTCGTCTTCCTGCTGTCTGAGGATCCAGATGAAGAACTTTTTTGTTGTTTTTTGTTTGTTTGTTTCGAGACAGGGTTTCCCTGTGTAACAGTCCTAGCTGTCCTGGAATCAGCTCTTGTAGACCAGGCTGGCCTCAAACTCACAGAGATTCACCTGCCTCTGCCTCCCAAGTGCTGGGACCAGCAACGTTTGCCACCACCGCCCAACTTAGATGAAGAACTTTCAACTACTTCTCCAGTACCATGAATGCTTGCATGCCACCATGCTCCCAACTACGGTTAGAACATTGAAACCTCTGAAACTGTAAGCCAGCCCCAATTAAATACTTTCTTTATAAGAATTGCCTTGGTCATGAAGTCTCTTCACAGCAATAGAACACTGACCTATTCTTATTGGTGTAAATAAGGACGAATATTTAGAATGTATTTAGGAATTATGCTGGGTTAGTAAAGTGGCTGTTATAAGTTCTCCAAGATCCATGCTTTCATTATACCCATCTCAAATAATTGTAAAAGCCAGTAAGGTAAAAATGGATGGGGGAGGAGAGACGGCAATGCTCTGCATAGCAGGGTAGAAGTGATCTGAAGGAGGGAAATAAAATAAAGGGTGCTTTAATTAAGGACAAGAAAGACAAATACAGATGGAGGGAAACAGGTGAGATGACAGAAAGGATATCTGGAAAGTTATAAGGCATTGTATTATTATCTACCTACCTAAAATTACATATAATACATACTGTGTTTACATATGTAGTTTAAAATTTCCATCTGGGCTGACAATGTTCCTCCCAAGAGCCATAGACTATGTAACAAAAAAACAATACCAGGGAAAACCCCTTCTGAGTTTTTGGTCAGTGTTGTCCAAGAGACTCTTAAAACTTTTATGGGTATTGTTGTTGCCCCTTGGTTGCCTCCCAAAGGTTGAAGGCAAGTCTGTATTATTGGACACCATATACTCCAGGCATAGGACCTGGAAAATCAAGAGATACACCTTACCTGACGGCCTCCTTCATATAACCAGAAGTCTCCGTGAAGATTCCAAGGGAGGGAAACAACCAACAGTCCTACCTAGCTATGACACCTAGGAACTACAACAACCAGTATGGCAAAATATCCCTAAGGGTGCAATAGAGTAGCACACACACTTTGGCAGTAACAACTCTCTAGTTGCATTTAAGGCCTGTTCAACAAGAAGGAAATCATGCCCCTACTAGACACCTAGCCAACTCCATGGGTATAATGAAAGCATGGATCTTGGAGAACTTACAACAGCCACTTTACTAAGCCAGCATAATTTCTAAATGCATTCTAAATATTTGTCCTTATTCACAATGATAAGAATAGGTCTCACTTCTCATCAAAGAAATGTCTCCTTACAACAGATGTAGAAAATTATAGAAAACCACGACCAATTAAATGCACAGAACAAATGATACTCAGCTCCAACTTATATATCTATAATGCAACTCCTGCACTTAAGGCTCAGGGATCATAGCAGAAGGATAGAAAGAACAGGAAATTTTCTGTGACACTGTGCCTCCTAGAAATATCAGAGAAGCTACACCTATGAAATATTACCAACATTTACAACCTAAATAAGATCTGAATAAGCATAATATCAATAGACAGGCTAACATGGAAGGGTGAAATCTCATGGGGCCTAAACCCTAGACCTGAGGACTACAGGCAACAAGAAATGCTGAGAGCAGGAGAAATAGTCTTTTCCAGGAAAGAGTCCCCAATTGGTTACTCAATACCAAGTAGTCAAACCTGAAATCATATACATACAAGTAATAGTGTATGAATTAGGAGGTTGAATTTACAATTTATAAATGCTGTGGGACAATGGTCTTGTATTGTTTTCATAAAACTCTGATTGGCCAGTAGCTGGGCAGGAAGTAGAGGTGGGGCAACACAAACAGGAGAATTCTGGGAAGAGGACTCAGTCTGCAGTCATCATCCAGACACAGAGGAAGCAAGATGAGAATGCCTTGCTGNTGATAAAAGGTACCAAGCCATGTGGCTAACACAGACAAGAATTATGGGCTAATACAATTTATAAGAGTTAATAAGAAGCCTGAGCTACTAAGCCAGCCAGTTTATAATTAATGTAGACCTC
>LOEQ01001210.1:226976-241421 GCA_001685075.1 Bramus lutescens
TGAGTTCAATTCCCAGAAACCACATGGTGGCTCACAACCATCTGTAATGAGGTCTGGTGCCCTTTTCTGCAGGCATACACACAGACAGACCGAAAAAAAAAAAGAATGGAAATGGAGTGTTCATGAACTAGAGTGATGGCTCAATGATTAAGAGCACTGACTGTTCTTCCAGAGGATCTGGGTTCAATTCCAAGCACCCAAATGTCAGCTCACAATTGCCTGTAACTCTATTTCAAGGGCACCCGACACCCTCACACAGACATGCATGCAGGCAAAACACCAATGTACATAAAATAAAAATAAATGAAGGAGGAGGAAGAAGGAGGAAGAAAGGAGGGAGAAGAGGAAGAAAGTATCTTGAAATACAGTCATAGAAAATTATTAGTTATATTATTAAACAGTGAACATACACACAAACAAAAACAAACAAAAAACAATTTTTATTTGACTTTATTTAATGTTTAACAGAAGTTCCTAAGACTATAAAACAGAGTTTCCAAAATATCCCAATTGTTCAATTAATTCCCAGAATCTAAGTATATTTGTTTAAAAATATTAAAAGCAAAGCTTTTTCTACTTTAAGATGAGACACAATTTTAACTTCACAACCACAATGTCTTCTCCAGTAGTTACAGAAGGAGTCAGACAGCCTTGATTTCCATCCTGACTCTTCAACTTTCTAAATTTATGACTTTGTTTAATTAACAAATGAACAGTTTCTTCAATGGACAGCAGAGATTGATTGCTTACCTACCTCCTGGTTGTTGCAAATGCTCAGATGTGAATGTGAAAACATTTCTACACGCCATGAATAAATGTGAACATGTTAGCCTACTTTTCCACATCCATCAAAGATTTACAAATGCAAATTTCAAGTTTCAAGGCTATACGAAACTTAAGTTCCTGAAGACCAAGAGAAACAAGACTCACAATCTTCAATTCTCCTGTGTCTAAAGTAGTAATATCTAATTCCATAATAATCTAACATATTCTTTAAGAGTACTTATTTTATAAACCACAAAGTGAATCTCATGGTAATTTGTTGGTACAGTCATTTAAATATCAGCTCCATTTAAAGAATTAGCTGGAGGACAAAAATCAGCAGGGAATATTATTTTGAGATGTCTTAATTAGTCTGAGTACTATCTGTTGACATACAAACTCAACTATAGACTAATATGAACGTTGAAAAGTCACCTTTCCAAAACCATTATCTCCCCCCACAAATTTCTAACTTCTTTTTCAGATATGCTTGCTGGTCTGTCAGAATGAAAACTTATTTCTCTAATATAAAAAAAGTGATGGAACATGTAAAATCCGCTCTCAGCAGCACCTTTTTTGTTAACTACATACTAGTTTAGAGCTGTTTCTTTTCTCTTCTGCAGTATTTATAAAAGTAGGATTCTTTAACTTTCAAAGGACAAAACTCCTTTAAAAAAGAAAAAGAAAGGCAAATCTACTACAAAAGTCTGTACTTTGGTACCTGATTGTGGTAACAAGGCCAAAATCCAAGACGAAGCCCTTTACTGCACATCCAGTTCCAACATCTTGGGCAGACTCATCTTGCGACCTCTACTGCAGAGAGAACTTCAATTAGAAAAATTCTGAAGTCCATACACCTAAATTGGATACTCCCCTCGTTGGAGGCAAGGATGGTAAGGCTCACTAAAAAATTCAAGTCAGAGGAGGGTTCAGGCAAGTCTAAGTGACTTGAATTCACTATGATGTAAGTAAGCAGCTGAGAGTCGGATTATGTAACTTTATTTACCTCAAAAAAAATTTAAGGGAAAAGAATGGCAGTAAATCACTATAAAACCTGAAAAGGCAGACTATACAATCTTTAAAAAGTGACACCTAAATCACAGTGTCTACAGAATAGCTTAGTACTGCCCCATTCACATTCACAATCTTTCTGAAAAAAGCAAGCAAACCAAAAATTTTTAAAAACCTTCAGACTCATTATTGTTCTTTTTTTTTTTTATCTCTACAATAACCCCACTGAAAGGAACACTTGGCTAAAAACATATTAGAAAGGAACAGTTCCCTGCTGACTTAAGCCTAACTGCCCAAGCAAGGCTTCAGAATACCCTTTATCTACAACAGTGCACAAGCAGAAGGAGCAGAGGTAATGGCGGTCTCTCCATTGGCATTCCCAAGTCACACACTTGGGGTGTATTTCCAGGACAGACTACCAACAAGTTACTAAAAGAATGTAAGCAAAAAACCTGGTAAATAAATAAGCCAATACCCTTAAGTGTACTATCCTGGTATCAGAGTCTTAAGCTAATGTTATCCTGAGGCTATTTATTACACTAAATTATAGTCTACAGTAGTATTACCTGAGTATGAAGTCTGGATTCATTTTCAAGCCAATTTCCATAAACTCACAATGATGTATAAAGCATTTCTTCAAGCAAGTAGCAAGTCCTACACCAAAGGACTTCAGCAATTAGGAATTACAATTTAAAGAACAGTCTGAAGTACTTTTATTACCAGGAATTTTTATGTGTGCAGGTATATGCTATGCAACACAATGAGGTTAATATTGTTTAGACACTATATTTACTATCCAATTGAACAATAATTTTACCTTACCTGAGTGTGAAAATTTGAAATGGTGGTTGTTTCAATATCTTTCTTGCCCAAAATTTCCATTTTCACTGGAGTGTTGGGAAAATTGAAAGCAAAGTAGTCCAAAAAGTCTGGGAGATAAGCAGCCGCTCCATGCACTATTGCTAAAGCATAGTAGGCAGCGTTTTTCTCATTCTCACTGAATGTCAGAGCAAGAAACTCCTCAGAAAATCTCTCCATCTCCATTGGAGACAAAAATGAGAGTTCGTCCATGTAAGCATGAAGGACAAAAGCACCACCATTGGACTGGTGCTCTTCATGAATAAAGTTGCTAAATTTAGTACCTGTTTTTAAGAAATTTCTGCGAATAGAGTGTTCTTGGTGCGTTGTAAAAGGTGTCTGTACTCCCTGGGGCACCCGATATTCTTGCATGCCCAAATTTAATCTGCACAGCTGTTCATCCTTCAGATATCTGAAGGACTCCTTATTAACTCCTGAAGTGCTATTTAGCTGTCCTTGGGTGAGAATTTCCTTGCTGATGCGAGTCAGGCCGGCACAGACGGTTTGTACTTCCTTATTATACATCTTAAGGCGTCTTCCTCGCATATCTTCTCGGTGTTTCTTTTTCTTTTTCTTCTTTATTTTCTTCAAGACAAAATCATCAGCTCTCTGGGTTTTACCATTTTCATCTGCTGTTTCTGGCCACAATAATTAAAAATAAGTTAGTTGCTAGGACCAGTGTCAATATACATGTGTCTTAAGGTATTTGATCTAAAATTAAATAACTTCTCCTTAATTTCTGAGACTTTGTTGTTACATGTTTTATCATCAGAAACAAAAACGACAAAGATCTTAAAATACAGTAATATTCTGGGTCAAAGATTATACTAAAAAAACTAATAGTGAGGTACTGCTGGAACTACAGTTAAGTGGTATGCAACACTTATGTGCGAGGCCATGGATTCCCTCTGCAGCAACACACACACACACACACACACACACAGGATATATTTAATATGACTTGTAATAAAGATAAAAGATTGGAGTAGTATGTACTACACTATATGTTTAGTTACTCAAAATCTAAAGTGAACTTTTTTGGTTCCTGTCTTAGTGTCAGTCTATCAACTATTATAGTAAATGTAGTTAGGTCAAACAAAGACAAATTAAGCCATAAAACATTTTTTCTACCTATCAAATTGGCTTTTTAAAATATATGTTGTCTTACAGGGGTGGGGTAGGGATAAAAGCAACTCAATATAGGAAATATAAACTGATGACAGGTTGCCACCCATGCTCTCACTGAAGCTTATTTTACAGTTCACCTTGCTGGTCCTGCCTACCATTCTCCACAAGTATTCTTGTTACTCCCAACTTTTTTCTCCCTTTGTCTTACACCATTTTTGTCATCCTTTTTCCTGCAGTCATCAGTTTTCTTCAGAAACATATACTTTACAATATCCTCTTGAGCCTGGTATGGTAGCACACACCTGTAATTCAAGCATCTGGGGGGCTAACAAAAGATTAAGAATTGGAAGCTAGTCTGGGCTCCATAGCAAGACTCTTTCAAAAAGGAACTGAAACAGAAGCCCTTTTCTTCTTCTCATGGGAAAAAGTAAAAGAAAGAAAGGCAACACATACACAGCAGAAAACAGAGGCAAAACCCAGCAAATGGTGACCAGGTTTACTCTGCACCAGGTTCTATACAGGGCACTCTTCACAGCATTTCATTTCCACATCCTAGCTGTGAAGTTATTCTCCACACTGTTTCACGGAGGAGCAAAATGAAGTGTAGAGAGTATACTTCTTGGGTAGTATATAATAAGTATACAATAAATGTATTATAGTAAGTATAGAGAGTTTATAATCTTGCGTAAGCCGTTTTACCCAAGATTACAGATAAATGATAACTAGAAAATCTTTAGACCCCAAAACACTTAATACTCATCAAAGAAAAAAGGTAAAATTTTCTCAAATGACAATTTGGTGACATGTACCACAAGCCTTGAAAATATAAACTCCAGATCCAGAAAATACAGTTCCAAGTCAAAGTTATCTAAGAAATGACTAGAAGTCTACAAAGATAGCATTGACAGTATCTTTTAAAACAACAAAAGTAGAATCCTCTAAAACGCCTATTACAGTGATTAAATTCTAATAGTTACATACTACAAATATTTCTTAACCATTATAAATTATGGAGTGAGGGACTGGCATACATAATGTCACCAAATGCTCATACTGTCACTCTTCTAGAAAGCCTGCACTGGTAACTTCTCAACCTAAGTGTGTAGGTAACAAAAGCAGAAAGGCTGCACTTGCCAGCCACCACAGCATTTCCCACTCCAGATTCCACATAGTTAATCTTCACCTCTCTCTAGACCACACGTAATCTGCCTAGAGTATATGTTACCTTTTATTCCATTTCTAGTATAGTGGTTTAGTTTTCCCATAGAAAATGTATTCAGTAAGTCTCTTTCTGAATTATTTCTCCACAGTGTAAGAGCTAAAACTTACTGTCTTCAGTTCCATTGTTGGTTTCTTTATTATTTACTACTATTGTATTATGTGCATGGGTGCTTCTGTGGAGGTCAGAGGACAACTCTATGGAAGTTGTCTCCATCTACCTTTATGTGTGTTCTAGAGCTCCAACTCATTACCAGGTTTCTGCTGCCATATCCTTTCCGCAGTGAGGGGTCTTGCTGGCCCCTCATAGTTGGCCTCTCTCCCTATCTTCTTGTGCTATTTTGTTTTTGCAGTGACAGCAATTTAAAGCTACCCTTCTTCGCAGAGCTAGGCAGATGCTCTAGCCCTCACATCAGTTTTTAACAGCAAAGAACCAAACTGTATTTCACCTATATTAAGGAAAGCTTTTACGTATAAAACTGAAAATATACAGAAAGCATGTCATACTATAGAGAAAGACGGGGACGGTGATCTGAACAAAGTTGCTGGCTCCCTTTCAAAAGGTCATTACAACTAACTTAGTTACAAAAAATTATCATTTAAGTCCTCAAATTAACTAATATCATCTATCATCAAACAGCCTATTTTACTTTTAACATCACATTAGTTTTCATTACTGCAAAAAAAGATTAGAGTAAGGGGTAGGATATAGCTCACTGGGAGAATACTTGTCTAGCACTCAAAGTTCTGGGTTCAGTTTCCAGGACCAGCATGCACACACACACATTGTGCAAGCACACAAACATGCACACGAGTGCACACACTTGAAAACTATTCCTAACTACCATGGTAGATAAGCAAACAATTGTTCATATCATAAATTATCATAAAAACAATAATTGTTCATATCATAATCATAAAAAAACCTAAAATTGTGTTCTAATTTTTTTTTTTTTTTTAGTTTTTGTTTTGGAGATAGGACCTTGCAAAGTAGCTGGTTTTAAATTGAAAGTTTGTTTTACCTCAGTCTCCCAAATATCAGAAATACTGGGGGAATAAATTCTTTGTGCTTCTCTTGAAAGTAGTTATAATTTTATATAAAAACCAGATTTAAATGGGAAACCAAAAAGTGGCTCCTTCTGAAGCCCAGTTTTTTGGAGTCACTGTTTTCAACACTGTACAACACACCCTTTTATGCTAAATAACAGCTAGCTAGGTAGAAACCCTGTTCTGCCACTTCCTAAGACTGCACTGTTTTTTTCACTGTAGAATTAAGTTTTGTTTGAAAGAGGGTCTCACTATTTACCCTAAACTGGTCTTAAAACTATCATATGGCTCAGGCTGGCCTTGAATTCCTGATCCTCTTACCTTAGCCTGTTGGATGCTACCATTACAGTTACACGAACACATTCAGCCCAAAACATCATGTTTGGTGTTTTGTTTAGTTGGTGCTTTTTTTGTTTGTTTGTTTGTTTGGTTGGTTGGTTGGCTGGATGTTTTCTGTTTCATTTTTAAGTTCTTAACAAAAGTGACCAAACTGTACAGATTTCCCATAGACCACTACTAACAGGCCCTACCAGAGCCATACACTTGCTACCACTGAACATACTGACATTATCTTCTTCACCCAGAACTCACAGTCCAAACTATGATTCGCTCTTGGTAATGGACATCCTTGGCTGAACAAAAGCAAATGACACGGCCCACCATTGCAATATTATATGGGGCAGTTTAATGGCCCTAAAAATCCTGTGATCTGACTATTCACAAGTCCCTCCATCTTAATTATCAGCAGCCACTGACCAGTTTTTTATTGTCTCCATGAGTTTGTCTTTTTCAGTATTACATAACTGGAATTGCCCACTATGTAACCCTCTTAGACTGGTGTCCTTCTATTATTGCAGTATTAATGCATTTAAGGTTACTGTCACTTTTCAGAACTCAGTTTGTTTTAGAGCGGCATACTATTCCATTGTGGATGCATCACAGTTTGTCCACTGATCTACTCAAGAACATCTGAGCTGTTTCATATTTTTTGGCAATTATGAATAAAGTTCCTACAAATTTCTATGTAGGTATAAGTTTCCAAATCCTTTGGGTGAATACCAAATAATATGTGAAGCTGAGCAGTGGTGGCACATGCCTTTAATCCCAGCACTCAGGAGGCAGAGGCAGGCAGATCTCTGTGAGTATGAGGCCAACCTGATCTATAAGAGCTAGTTCCAGGACAGGCTCTAAAGCTAAAGAGAAACCCTGTCTTGAAAAAAAAAAAAAAAGAAAGAAAGAAAAAAATAGTATGTGAACTATCATATCACATAGAGTACATTCAACTTTGTAAAACACTGCCAAATGGTCTTCCTGAGCAGCTGTTTTTGCACTGCCACAATGAGGTAGCCTCACCTTTTGCAAACTAGTATCTCTGTTTCTCACTGATGAAACGGAGGAAGGGGGACAAGAGTATTTTCCTATAAAAATGTACAGAATAAATTAAAAATGCATGTAAAATACTTGTCATATTAGACTAAAACAAATAATAAATGTTAATTACTAGTTTCACCCTGAAATGGTGGAAACATAAAGGCAGATTGTGCCATTTAAGAGCAAGCAATAGTTCTACTGGTGAAGTACTTGTTACACATGTATGAGGACCTGAGTTCAATCCCCGACAAGCACCTCAAAAAGCCAACCATAGTGGCAAGTGCTTGGAATCCCAACAATGGGGAGAATCTCTGGAGCTCACTGACCAGTCCATCTAACAGATGAGCCAAGTCCCTGGGAGAGACTGTCTTAAAAACAAAGTGGAAGTTTCATGAAGAGTGACTCCTGAGACAGAACTCTGGCCTCCACATGCATACCATACCAATAAGAGCATGAACACACAAACACATACAGTACAAGCTGAAGCTGGATATTTACATGCCCTGTAATCCAGAAGCCACAGTAACGTAGGAAAATTGTGGGGTCAAAGCTAGCCTGGGCTATAGCACAACAAAAACAAACAAAACCAAAAGTGCCCATCTGGGTGCTTCACAGTAAAGATTAAGATTCCTATCTCAGCTCTGATGCTTATTAGTCTCTGGATAAACCCAGAAACCCCCAAACCTTTGTTTTCTTGCCTTAAAATAGTATTAACACTCATGTTTATCTTTAGAGCCATTGCAAGGGTTAAAGAGAATGAATCTAACACATAAGTCTTCATCTTATAATCATGAGGGTTGAATAACATTCCTTGAAATACTTGTCAAGAACTCTGGGATATCAGATTAAATCTAGAAATTACTGGCCCAGAGTATGGGATAGTATACCACAAATGAAACATAAAAGTGGAGAAAGTCTGAGGGAAAAATAGATGACTCACTAAAAATGTCTATTAGTACCTTATTCGTTATCTCATTTTAATCCAAAAATTCAATCCAGTAGACAAAGAAATTCTTTTTCAAAGATTAAAACAGAATCTGAAACAAGATGTAACTTTTATTAGGTCATAAAGCTAACTGCTGACAGTCAAATTTCAGATCCATCTAACTCCAAAATTCAGTCTTCCACTACAATACAGTATTCTTTCTTCCTTTCCACCTCTCCTACCCACCTCTCCCTAAACACTCTGGCAGATTATTATCTAAGATTATCCAGTTATTATCCATTAATTACAATTAATGGACTTCAGATACTAGCCTATATGAAGTCCCAATATAGAAAAATATTACTGTATTCACTACATATAATGCCTTTACAATTCATGATCACAAAGACGGCATTATTATGCCTTACTGACAAGAATATTTTCCTCTCTGGTAGATAGGAAAAAGCATTTCCTGAAGTTTCTGACAACTGAGACTGTGTGTGTGTATGCGCGCACGCATGTATGTATGTATGTATGTATACACACTCAATATAATCCCAATAATTCTCCATTTCTACTACAAAAACAAATCACACGTTTCTATCAATATCGTTCTATTTTCTGAGACAGGGTCCTGTTACAACTAGCAATGCTTAGTCAGTTTCCCAAATACTGGGATCACAGAAATATGCCATCACACCCAGTATCTTTTGGGTATCACAGAATACTTCCACATGATAGCACTTAAGGGGGTCAAAACTGGAAAACAGAAAAGCTGACTATGAAGGCTCATAGAAGAGCAAGTCTGGAGTTTGATGATACTGGAGCTGAGAGCAGGCAATCATCTTCCTATTCTTTCCTTAATAAATTAAGATCACAGTTATTAACCAAGAACAATTAAAAAGAAACTATTACTTTTGATGGAATATCTTTGGTTTATGCTTCTATGAACAATAACAAACAAGAGAAAAAAATTAAGATCAGGTAAAAAGGATTAAAAAGGATACAGGTAGCTATTTAGGTAGTCTGAAGCATACTGCTTACAAGACAGAGCAAATCTTTTAATATTTCTTTATAAAGCATTAGCCAGCGTACAGAACAGAAAGAGTGAAGTGGACCCTGAGGTGTTTTTTTCTTAGGAGCCCAGTGTTCGGTTCCACCATCAGAAAATTTCAAGCATGTTACTTCACCTCTGAAAATCATTTTATGTCCCACTCACATGCCAAGTTTTTCTTCTAACTATTTATGAGTCATGCCAGGTGTCTGAAGTATATCTGAAATTAGCCTATACGTGAATTTGGACTGAGTACTGTTGGGCTGATGTGCAGGAACAGGTAGGTCTCTTAGTCATGTTCCAGGTCTCAAGTCAGAGGTAACCAACTTTCTCTGAAAAGAACCCAGCAGGCTTTGTGGGCACATGGTCTCTGCCTCAACCACTCCTACTCTGCTACTATAATGCAAAAACTTGTATAGACAGTTGTATTCCAATAAAACTTTATCTGTGGACATAGAATTTACATCCCACATGGTTTTCATGTGTTAGGTTTTTCCCATAATCTGAAACATGAAAACCAATCTTAGTAACTTGTGAAATAAGAGGAAGAACTGATTTTTGTTTTGTTCTGAGACAATGTCTCAGGGTCCAGGCCAGCTTCAAGTTCACATGTGGGAAAGAATGACCCTAAACCTCTGACCCTCCTACCTCCTCCACCTTTTAGGTGCTAGAATTACAACCAGTGCTACCACACCCAGTTTGGGGCAGTGCTGGGGACTGAACCCAGGGCTTTGCAAGCTAGGCAAGCTCTCTACCAACATAGCTGGCTGGGAACTTGCTCTGTAACCCATGCTGGCCTGAAACTTTCAGTTGTGCTGGTTAGCTTTGTTAATCTGGTATACAATAGAGCCACATGGGAAGAGGGAACCTCAATTGAGAAAATGCCTCCATCAGATTGAAAGTCTGTGGGACATCTTTTTGATTAATGATTGATGTGAGATGGCCTGGAGAGTACCAAACCTGGGCAGGTGATCCTGCATGATAGAAGAAATCAAACAGAGCAAGCGCCAGGACGCAAGCTTGCACCATTCCTGCGTGGTTTTTGCTTCAGTTCCTGCATCCAGCCAGGTTCCTGCCTTGAGTTCCTGCTCCTGATTTCCTTTCATGATTGACTATGATGACCTGTGAAGTAAACTCCTTCCTATTTTGCTAAGGTCATGATGTTTATCATAGAAATAGAAAGCAAACCAGGACATCATCTGCAGAAGTGATTTTACAAAGGCCCAGAGAGATTCAATGTAGGAACAATAAGCTTTCAATTACAGGTGTCCCAGTGACTGTTTACCTAGAGAATGCTCCCTTTCGGGGGGGGAGCATAATCTTACACCTGTAGGAAATTAACTCAAATGGACCACAGATTTAAACGCAAAAATATAACTAAACAGCTTCTAAGGGGAGAATGACACCCAAAAATGATTCATTAAAGAAAAGAGTCAACAAAACATTGCTAATTTTGCAGGTTGAAACATCTTGTTAAACCAAGGGAAAAGCAAACAAGAGAATAATTTGCAGACCAAACAGTAGCTAAAGAAATTGTACTTCTAATATACAAATAATTCTCAATAAAGAATTCTTAAAAGTACTTCTTAAGTCTAATTTGAAAATTGGCACCAAAAAAAATCAAATTTAATGATGAGGCTCTATAAATGACAAAAAAAAGTTGGTTAATGTCACTAGTCATGAGATCTTAAGATAATCACCTCACAGCTACTGAAACTGCTAAAATAAAAAATTACATTCCAACACCAGATATTGACAAGGATGTAAAAAAAAATTAAGTCACTAATGGGAATGTAAATAATACACTCAAGAAAACTGTATGGCAACCTGATAAAATAAACAACCCCTAAATATATACTTACCACATGACCTAATAATAACATTCCTCAAAGAAATAAAAATTTGCTTCTGAATGGGAAAAAAATAACTCTGAAAGGGAAGATCTATTTCTAATAGTGCCGAACTAGGCACCAAATGCCCTTAAATCCAAGAAATTATTGTATACCCTTGCTGAGAATACTATCCAGGACGGAAAAAGTGAGAGCCATTGACACATGGATGATCTCATGCTGAGTTTAACAGGCTAGCTTCAAAAGACCCCAAATACATCTCTATTGACAACATTACAAAGATAGAGAACAGACTAGCGATTCTTACTGGTCAGAAACAGTAGAGAAGGTAAGGAGACATTGCCTAATGCTGCAAAAGGAACGTTCATGAGAGCTCTTTCTGGAGAGTTTTGTGCCTTGTTTACAGTGGTGGTTACAGTAATCTACATATGATAAAATGACACATTGTGCCAATGTCAATTTCCTGGTGTTAGTATTATACAATAGTTATGTAAGACACAACCACTGAAGTAAACTGGAAAAGGAAATGGACTTCTCTATGGTATTTTTTGCAATTTATAATTATTTCAAAGTAACTAGACAATTCCTAAAACTCTTAGCATACACAAAAGGATGAGATTCCTCTGTAAACAACAATATACTTTATTAGAGCTGTTTACAGGACCAAGTAGTAAAAATAACAGCCAGCTTTAACTGCCTACCATGAGCCAAGCCCTATTTTAAGTGCTTTCCATACACTGCCCCCTCTTCATCCCTATAACAATCATATGAATGGAGTACCCAACCCCATTTTACAAACAGGAACACTGGGGTTAAAGAGAAGAGTAATTCAATCCTAATCACACAGTAAATACTAGAACCAAAATTTACTTCCAAAGTCATCCCTTCTGAACCTGAGGGTACCAAAACTAAACATACTGATATTTACAAGTATTGGTGCAACTCAGCAAAAGGCTGGTAATAAACAATGTTAAGCCAGTTTCTTTTCAGCACAAGCTTCAGAACTCTTAAAATGCCAGTGCATTTCAGATATTGAGACCACTACAGTACAGGTTTCCTCAAATATATCTGATCAGAGGGTCCTACTTCCTCCAAAATATATATAGTTTGGGTATGCAGCAATTCAATTATATCTAAACCAAAATAAATAATGTTCAAATGGCCTGATTTTAACCTATTTCTCTTCTTCATGAATTGGCAAAAAGCTGTGCAGTCCAACATAGTAGCCATGTACATAACAAGTTATAAATTAGAATAAAATTTCAGTTTTTCAGTCACACAGCCACATTACAAATCTGCTTAAGTGCCACATATGGCTACCATATTGGACAGCACAGTTATAGAACAGTTAGATCATCTGAGGAAAGTCTATCCAGCAGTATTAGAGACTGATTTTAAAAGAACACAGGCCTGTACAGTCCTCAGAGAAGCACACTGTGAATTACTACACATGTCAGCACCACCTTCCCCCATAAAGAGAGACTGATAATTTCTAGTCAGCCTACTGACTGCCACCAGAATGAGAATTTCAAAGCACAAGGAAAAGGCAAGCAAAGAAGTGGAGAAAAGGAAGCAAGGGAAAGCAAAGCTGGCCAGACCAGAGATGAAGCTTGAACTAACATTTAGGAGCCTGGGTTCTATGATTTTTTTTTTATTTAAATTTCATCTTTGGTAATGAGACCATGTAGGTGAAGTCTCTTCATCATTTTGACACTGGTGTTCTCTCCTGCAACACAAATTTAAAAGAAATGATTATTCAAAATTCCCTGTAGCTACATCTGGACACACGCCATGGAGTGGGGGAAATGAGGGTAAAAAAATAAGCTACTCTAATATGCAAAATAGTTGTAGATTGGAAACTGGCACACCAGCCAGCCTGCCACAGCTCTACTTCCTGAGAATATCTGGACACCACCGAAGGAAAAATATGCAGTTCTGTCCAATGAAAACTTATTATTTACACCTAAACACACACACACACACACACACACACACAAAATGCAAGATATTCAAAACTTCAGGTTTAAAGACTAGTTCACTAACATGTAATAACTGAAGGAGCCCCAGTACTCAAACACATATTAAGGTGTTAGTATGTTACTAAGACTACAAATATTACAAGTTATAAATATCATATACAAAGTATAAATCCAACATGACCAAAACTACACTTCATTTCTTCCACGAAGAATATGAATAGCTGCTACAAGTATCTGGCAATAGTAGACACCAATTTTGGCCAACCTAATTTCTCTCAAAACCACACTTAGTCCTATGTATTCTATGTGAAATACCTTTAAGGACTGCTGAAATTGCAGAGATTCTCAAATAGTGCTCGGGCAGAATGAAACAGAACGAAAATCTGCATTTACATCCTACTGCACGCTTCCTTCTCTTCAGAGAAATGGTGGGTCTACTTCCTAAGATTCAGAGGGCGATAAAAACCTGCCTCGGACCAATCCTATGCCATACTAATAACTAAAAAGGCTAATACTAATTTTTTTTAGCTATTTTTACCTCGTCCAGCTGAAAAATACCATAAGTGATTTTTTTAACCTCGCTGAAGCTAAGGCAACCATGAGTTGTGTAACCTCTTTTTATTTAAGAATTCAAACTCAGAGCCCAGAATCAAACCTGTGATGGGTGCCGGGGATGAGAAAAACTAAAATTTCAAAGAAAGAAAACAAGAAGGGACTTTCAGTGACAAGCGTTTACTTCAGTAAGGCTAGTTTTAGTACCCCACCTACTAATCTGATGCCCAGCACCGCGAGGCGCGGAAACCCTGCCGAATTTGAAAATAAACGTTGCAAAGGCTCCGGGGGACTGCAAACGGGGATGGAAACTGACAGCTTGGCCTCAGAGAGAAGCCTCAAGTAGGTCAAACTGTGGCAACCGTCTGCAATCCGGAGTCCACTCCAGTGGGCTCAGGAGTAGAGCGGCGTCTTTCAGTCCTAAAGGGGCGGGATATGGGCACCGAGATCTAGAGCTCGAGCCCAGGCGCTTCGCCTACTCTCACCTCTCTTGGGGGCCTTGATTAGAGGCACCCCTCCGCTCCTCTCGCCGTTTTCCTGCTTGTCCTTGTGCTTGAGATCGCCCGGGACGCAGGCGCCAGGGTCACCATCGGAGCCGCGGTGGTGATGGTGCTTGTGCCGCTCCTTGTGGCCCTTATGCTTGGGCCCGGCCGCGCTCACCGTCAGGGGCGAGAAGGTGAAGAGGGCCGA
>LOEQ01001210.1:241453-253132 GCA_001685075.1 Bramus lutescens
TGAGAACCCCCGCTGCTCGCCCGGCGTTGCCGCTTCACTCCCCGCGGGGAGACCCCAACATGGGGTTTCTCCTTCCCTTCTTTGTCCAGCTCCTCCTGCGCCGCCACCGCCCGTACTACGCGAACCGCTCCGACCTGCGCAGCCATTTCACCCACAAATACACATTTAAATGGCCCGACCGCCCCCCCGTCTGCGATTCGCGCAAGCGTCGCCCGCGCATGGCCCGCTGGGCATTGGAGTCTCTCCTCGGCCCTGCACTGCTCCGTCCTTCTCGTAGAGCTGAACATGCCGGAAACGACAGTTCCGGCACCTCTCCGCAGACCTCGCCAACCGAGCTTCTATTGTAAAGCGCCCTGGACGCGCAAGGCCAGGCGGGAGTTGTAGTTCCATCGCCCGCCGTGTGCCCGGCTCTCTGAGTGGAGGAGCAGAGAAGGAGCGTGCGCCCAGGCACGCTTCAGGGTGCGACGCAACTGCCGCCGGCCGGTGAGTTACCGCCAACCGCCTTAACGGCCCAAACAATGTTAATAGCTTTCAGGGTCTGGCAGTATGTTAAGGCGGTCCTCTTGCAGTGTTCCTTCTTCATCTTGCCCGGAGTAGGTGGTCTCCATAGTGACTTTTCAATTTCATATTTCTCTCCTAGCCTTTGTGAGGTAAAAGAATCTCCAGCCTTTACCCTTGACCAACGACGAGAAAAAGAATTTCAGAATGTATAAAATGACGATTTTGCTGTAAAGTATAGCGGGGTTGCTATTCAGGGGGAAAAAATAGAAGCGTTTTCAATGGCATTGCTGTGGTTACAGCTACAGGCTTAAGGCAGGTGCTAGGACTGCCCTGAGCGCAGCCCCCACTTTCCCTTATGTGCTTGAAAAGGTATAATCCAGCATTTATGTTGAACATACAACTATACTTAACGAAAAGTTCTCGATAGAAATCGTTTGATTTTTTTTCAAGCCATAAATATAAGTTTGTAAATGTGGAAAAGCTTTGTCAAGCTGACAACACTTAAAAAATCGTCACTGTTCGTCAGGAAATAGTGTTTCCTCAGAAATTTGGTTTAATAATTGGCTACAATGATATACTAAACATATAAGAAGCACTACGGTTTAACACTAGTTCCCAGAGAAGTAACTTAGGCAGAGTGAACTCATGCAATAAAAGTTATAGCTTAAAATAGCGTTCTTGAACACCTACTGGGTATGCATTGTACTACAATGAGCAAGAAACAATACCTTTCAGTTAGTCCTAGCATTGAGTTTCCTAACGGAAAGTATTAAAGCACAAATAACACTATTGCTAGGTTGTATTTTCTTAAGTAAAAATATCCAATGGAATGGGAAAGTAAAGTGAATCTTTTAAAACAATATCCATTAACTTATTTACTGTGTAAATGTAGATTTGAAATTTACGTAGGAGAATCCATAGTCCTACAGAAATACATTTTCAAACTACCAGCACCTTTAAATAATTATGAACATAAATTGTGCAGGCTTATATGGGGGCTTTTCTATTAAGAAAACACTATCAAAAAGAATTCAAAATAATTTTAAAGTGCTAGCGAAAAGTAACTGCTGCTGATTATTTTTGTAGAATTGGTAAAAACTTACATGGAATATAGTTGAACACTGTTATAGCAATATAAAAATGGTCACTGCCATTATTTGTACATTATTCTCTTTAATATTTCTTTTCCACATTTGGGAAGGTGGGGGAGGTATGCTCCATTTAGACAAAAATAATACCCTGGGAACAGTCATTGCCACAGCAGTAATTTTGTGCTGCAAACACAAGGCAAGAGTGTTTTGTTTCTCTTTTGTTTTTTTAATGAAACCTTTAGGCAGTCATAATGGAGCACACCTGTAATGTCAGCATTCTTCAGTTTGAAGTAGGAGAACCATTAGTTTGAGGCCAGCCTGGGGCTGCATAGCAAGACCTGTTTCTTAAAAAAGAAGTTTGCTATTAAGGCAATGTAGAAAGATTGGAGAGATGGCTCAGACAGTTATGAGCACTTACAACTCTGCAAAGGACACTGGCTCAGTTCTCAGCACCCACAAGCAAAGGACCACCTGTAATTCCAGCTCAAGGGGATCTAACTCCCTCTCCTGGCCTTGGTGTGCACTACACATAGGTGGTATATATCCATACTGCAGGCAAAAACACTTGTAACTTGTAACATAAAAATATTTTATAAAGAGAACTTTAGTTAATATCAAATTCTTACACACCTATATTAAAATGAATGCTTGTGCAGGGCTTGACTGCGTGCCTTTAATCCTAGCCCTCCAGAGGCTATAACAGGAAGATTACCTTCAAGAGTCAAGATTAACATAAAAAGACATCATCTCAAAACAAAAATTTACATAGAGGGACTGGAGAGATTTTCAGCAGTTAAGACCATTGGCTGCTCTTCCGGAGGATCCAGGTTCAACTCCAAGCACCCACATGGCAGGCAGCTCATAACTCCAGTTTCAGGGGATCTGACATCTTCACACAGATATGCATGCAGGCAGGCAAAACACAAATGCTTATGAAATAAAAATAAATTATAAAATAAAATAGAATAACTTCCAAAAGCGAAAAATAAATCCAGTTTGAAACATAAGTGATAAACTTTATTGACAGTTCCCAACTAAATGTCAAACATGAAAATACAAGGTTTTGGAAGTTGTTTTACATATAGCTTCCCTTTTGAAAGCTATTAACACACTATATCTTAATTATTGATATTATTATTATAGCAGTATTCTAGTCGTTTTATTTGTAGGCACAATGCAGCCAATATTTTTATAAATTCAGTGGTGTATTAAATATTCCAAGTTGATGGTGGGTTCCTTGGTCCTTTGGGTTTTGAAAAACGATTTCCAAAACCTGGAGACAAAAAAAATTGAATGAAAATAAGTACTTTTATGTGGAAATGTGGAAATGAATACTTGGATTTTAGAATACATCATTGAAAAAGTTAAACACCCTCTTTGATCAATTTAATAATAGACTGGAAAGACATTATAGTAGTTAAAATTTAAATTAAATAGAATATTCTTTTTGCTATACTAGAGATCAAACTAATGGCCTTGTTATATGCTAAGGCAATTACTCTGCCACTGAGCCACACCAACCCAAATGCTACTAATATTTAAATTTAGACCATTTACAATTAACTAATGGTAATAATTGTATGAAGAACCATGATTATGGTAGCCTTCAATAACTGAATATATAGTACTGTTTATCTGTTTTATTCACCCACCATGGATGACAAATTTCACTTTTATAAAATTAAGCACTTATTTATGTGCTATTATTAAATCAATCTATATCTATGTAGCCACAGAAATTTCCAAGTCTACTAAAATATGTTTCCAAAACTTGGAAAATATAAAACAATCCTGAAAGAAATAGTTGTTAAATAAGTTTTAATTACTTCACTTCCTGAAATGCACTTCCCTTGCCTCCAAAAAAAAAAGAATAAGAAAAAGTTTCACATAAAATAAAGGCTATTAGTAGGTGTTTTCAGAAAGAAATTCAGACTGGTGACATTTATTTGTCTTTTCTTTTGATTGTGGTAGATTTCAAAGCATCTGACACTTAGCAGCTTTGGTGCCTTAAATTAAAAAATAGAAGGGTTTGAAACTTAAAGTGAGAGCAGAAAATGAAACATTAAGATATTCATAATATCTAATGTCATCACTTTTCCTAGTAATTGTTTACATATATGACTAAATTTAAGTCTAAAAACAAAACTAGAGTAGGCTAGATATGGTGGCAACTGCCTGTAATCCAAACACACAGGAGGTTAAGATAGGAGGATCACAAGTTCAAGGCCAGCCTGAAATACATAGCAAGACACACACACACACACACAGTATGCCAGAGTTGAAAGAAACCTGAAAGAAGATGTTTATTATCTAGTGATTTTAAATGTTAGAAGAGGTGTACAGAGCGTATTTCATATACATGTCATTCCACTGAAGATAAAAGAGAAGGAAAAATATTCAGGTTAAATAGTTCACACATCAAAACCATCTCCTTAGCACAAGCACCTTAACTGTAGTCCAGTATACTGGAAAAAGGCGTGAGGACATGAAATGTGACTACTTAGAACAACTAAAATTTCAAATGCCTGTTTGATCTGATTTGCTATCCAATTCTTAACACTTTAGAACAGATTTACACTGCTGTTTTCTCTATGGGTCAATTCAGGAAAAGTAAACATGAATCACATGCTTTTTTTATTTCAACTTGGGGAAAAACTGAGATAGAAATGCAAGCCCAGCCTGGTCCCTAAGTCATGATCCTCCTGCCTCAACTTACCATATGCTGCAATTACAGGTATGCATCATCAGAGCAACTGAAATATTTTAATAACATGATTTTATAATTTATATTGCCATTATTAAAGGGAAATGAAATATGTGTTGCTTTCAACACAAACTGTTGAAATCTAGGCATGTGTGAGAAGAAGCAACATGAATGCAGGTAAGGTTTCATGCCAGAGCCACAGCAATGTAAAGTCAGATGGTCCATACATCACTCAAGGGATTCAGGGAAACGGAGAAAGCAGGAAACTTTTGTAATCAAGGAAAAGTTGCATTTTTTTCATAGTTCATACAATGTTCCATATGAATGTTTTGAACTAATTTTATACAAATTTTCACTTTTAAATTGTAACAACTGAAATATTGAGTTAAAGAAATGCAGACCAGATTTTATAGTTTTAACTATAGAATAATAGAGCATTTCTTTTTTTTCTTTTTTTTAAGATTTATTTATTTATTATGTACACAGTGTTCAGCCTCCATGTATGACTGCAGGCCAGAAGAGGACACCAGATCTCATTACAGATGATTGTAAGCCACCATGTGGTTGCTGGGAATTGAACTCAGGACCTCTAGAAGAGCAGTCAGTGCTCTTAACCTCTGAGCCATATTTCCAGCCCGTAATAGAGCATTTCTAGTAAGTATTTTCTCAAATTAGACAAGGACTATAATGACAGAGATTGCTCCCTCATTTTCTGCTTCTTCCTCTGAAATAAAATTATATTTGAGCAACTGTATATCTACCTAGCAGTATTACATTTTCTGATCTTCCTACAATCTTTAGCATTAATTTATTTTGCGTGTATTGGTGTTTTGCCTCCATGTATGTCTGTGCACCATATGTTTGCAGTGCCTTCAGAGACCAACAGGGGGCATCACCAGCTCCTCTGGAACTGGAGTTAAAAACAGCTGTGAACCACCTTAGAATTGAACCTGGGTCCTCTGAAAGAGTATCCAGTACTCTTAATTCACAGAGCCATCTCTCCAACACCAATTTATATACATTTTAAACTATGCTATAAAATAATACACATACCAAAATTCAGAAAGGAGCTGGAATTTTTTGGCTGAACACATTCTGCTGGCTTGCTTAGTGGGGAAGAATTACAAACACCTGTAATCAGAAGAAATTATGTTGGGTAATGAATGACATCAGATTTAGATTATCATTTATTTGCTTGCATGATTATTGAAATTAAACATTTCCTCCCAAGCAATTCTCCAAAATAAATATATCAGTATGACATTAAACATGTTCTAAATGGTTGAAATTATATTTTTATATTATAATTAAGATAGGGAGGGGGAAGCTCTCAGTCTGTAGGCCTGAACTCATTATGTAACCCAGGCTGGCCTTGAACTTGTGGTGGTACTCCTGCCTCAGTGTCCCAACTACAGATATTACAGGCCAGAATAGCCATGCCAAGCAAGATATACTTTATTTGCAAACAGAAAATGTAAGAATATGTGTCAAAGGAATGGTGATGTGGAATATTACTCTAACTATATAAAGGGGTATTGCATTTGATTACACTGCATTTGCTTAATTATGCAGAGATGTGTTGCTGTTTCACCTTGCCAGCCTAAGGTACATGATTGGTCTAATAAAAAGCTGAATGGCCAATAGCTAGGCAGTAGAGGGATAGGCAAGACTTGTGGGCAGAGAGAATAAGTAAGAGAAGAAATCTAGGCTCAAGGGATGAGAGAGAAGAGAGAATGGTAGAAAGAGAGAGAGAGACAGTTGAGGCCAGAATCCAGGCAGCAGCTAGCCAGACAAGGAGTAAGTTATATAGAATGAAAGAAAGGTTAAAAGCCCTGAGGCAAAACATAGATAAAGAGAAATGGATTAAAAACAAGAGCTAAGATAAGACCAAGCATTCATAACTAATGACAAGTCTCTGTGTCATGATTTGGGATCTGGTTGGTGGCCTATAGTGGGAATTCTAATTCTGACTTGGTATTTATTAAGAACTAATAGAATTCAGGCTAAAGTGGCCCAAAAGAAAATTCACATTCAGCTTTGGAATTTATTTTTGTCCTCTGATCAGTTCATAGTATGCTTTCCACACCTCACACTAGTTCATCTGTGCAAGCTGAGGTTTCTCTTACATTGTCCTCTACTCCTAAATTTCTTTCTTGCTTTCCAGCAAATTTTTTCCGCATAGATGATTCTAAGTTCGGGCCATAGCCTCCCAAAGTCATTGTTATGTTGCTTGGTTTGCTGTTGTATTTAATATGCGTAGGCCTAAAAAGGTGTGTGTGTTCCTAACACCTTAATATAAATATGTACCAGTTTCTACCAAGTTTTAAAAGGAATTCTGTAAAACTGGATCTACATTTTATATGTGCCTAGTCTTACAGGAATAAAGATTTCTCAGGTTTTTGGAAACTTTCTCTGAAACAACTTAAAAGTAAGGAGAAATTACTATATACTCTCTTTTGCTTATTCTTAACATTTCAAAATGCAATGTGAGAACTGCATGCATGTGTTTATACATAAATATGTAATATTAGGCTTCTAGAAACATCTAGAACATTTCCTTTCTGGAGGATACTTGAGTAGTAATCACTAGAATACACAGTAGATTCCAGTTGTTTCCAATTAAGTGCATACTTAGTACTGTGTGTCAAGAGCTGGGCTGGGAACTGAGGATAGACAGTAGCACACTGGATGAAGATGGGTGGGAAAGAACAATAATATTCTCTACATCTGAACTGAGAGAATATATTTGTCCCAAAGAAGATTACTGTTTCTTTTCTCTTTCCTCTCTTTTTCTTCTTTTTTTTATAAAGACAGCAAAGATTTAGCAAATATGTATTAGAGGGAACTGTTATTTTACCTGTGCCTTGTCTCAAGTTATTTTTATTCTGCCTGCTCAATGTGTATTCTTCAGATAAAACAGCTTCATTTTCTCCTTTACATCCTCCCCAATTTTCAGTTTCCACTCAAGTGGACCTATTTCTACTTACAGGAGAATGAAATGACTAATAACTTGGGCTGACTTCCATTGTTCATACATTGACACGGTCTTATGTCATTACTAAGTAATCAGTGACCATATATAACTATGTGGCTAAATATAAGACACATTATCCTAATTGGGATGTTAAATATACTGGTAAGAGTTGATTCAGGCAGAGGCAAATGAACCAGTCCAACATCAGACCAATTTTCACTAGTCATCAGACTGTTGCTTAAGCAACCAGGAAGAAACTAATTTTTTCCATCAGAAGCCTGAAACCACATGGTAAAAAAAAATCTGTCTATGAATAAGATTATAAACGAAGCAAAGCTGTGGTAGAGGGATGGCTCATTTGGTTAAGTGCTTGATGAGTTAGCATGAGGCATTGTGTTCAGATATCCAACACCCAGGCAAAAAGCAAGACATGGCTGGCAGTCATGTGCCTATAATCCCAGCATGTGGGAAATAAAGACAGCAGGATCCTTGGGGCTTGCTGACCAGCTAATATAGTCAATTGGTAAACTCTAAATTCAGTGAAAGATCCTACCTCAAAAGTAAGGTAGATACATGGTTGAGGATGATGCCTGACATCAACCTCAGACCACACATGTGTGCAGATGTGTGTACACAGGCAAACACAAATACATATACAAGAATGACACAAAGCATTATGGAATGAGAGGTTAACTACTTCATGAATTACTTGAATTCTTAGTTACAAGACCGTTAGTTTCGCTTATGCTCCAGTTAGCCTAAACCGGACATTTTATGAGTTGCAACTGTAGTATTTCTGAGCAATTACAATGTCTCACTAGGGCTTATCTGGTAAAGGAGTTTACCATGTAAGTCTGAGGACCTGAGCTTGTTCCCTAGAACTCATGTAAAGGTAGAAGGGAAAAACAAACTCTACAAAGTTGTCCTCTGAACAAGTTGAGGCATGTGCCCCCACCCTATGATGCATGCATGTATGTGTGCATGCTCACGAGCACGTGCGCACATACACAGAGTAACAAAATTTACTTGAAATTTTTTTCTGCTCAAAGTAGGCATCATGGTTGGCAAGTTCCATTTTTGTCACCTCTAATCCACTCTCCATACAGCAACCAGGATAAAAACAGATTGCATAGCATCTCTGTCTAAACCCTCTTATGGTGTCTCATTGCACTTAAACTCTACTTAGCAAGACCAATAAGAATGTAACTACTCTCCTGTCTTTCCAGCCTCACCTTACTGTTGTAGAATATTGGGTTAAGATGTGTTACATTTGTTTATGCTGTGGAACATTTGTTTAATGATGCAAAGATGTATTCCTTTATGTTACATTTGTTTAACCCCCGTGAAGCTGTGTTACTTTGCCTGTCTAAAACATTTGATTGGTCTAAAAAAAGGCTGAATAGCCAGCCAATAGGCAGGAGAGAGAATAGGCAGGACTGGAAGGCAGAGAGAATAAATAGAAAGAGAAAAAGAGAAAGGGGAGGGAAAAAAGAAGAGGACTTAAGGGGCCAGTTACCCCGCTACACAGAAAGCCAGAGAGGAAGAAGTAAAGAAAGGTGTATAGAAAGATGAAAGCCCAGAGGCAAAAGATAGGATAATTTAAGAAAAGCTGGCAAGAAACAAGCCAAGCTAAGGCTGGGCATTCATAGGAAAGAATAAGACTCCATATGATTGATTTGGGAGCTGGGTGTCAGGCCCCCCCAAAGAACAGAGTAGTAAAATGACCAACTAACCTTACTTTTTTCATTCTCTCATCATTACTTTTGTTTCCTTTAATAGCATCCATCATGTTATTATGTATGTGCTTGGGAGCTCACTTGCTTAATTTTTGAATACCTCACTAGACTTAAGTTGCACAAAATCCTAAGAGCCAGCCAGTATTATCTTATCGACCACCATACACCAGGTGCCTTCCACAATGTCTGGCCTATAGCAGGCATTCAAAAAAAAATCATAAAAATAAAGAAAAAAGCAGCCAGAAATTCTAGCTTAAAGTAACAGATAAAAATGCTATTTTCATTAAAAACTTAACCTCAGACCAATGAGAGACCCAGATTGGGAAAGAACATAGGGAATTCTTCAGTCCTGAGTACTTGGAAGGGGTGGAGGACAGGTATACAAGTCTAAGTTAATTCAGGTCTAAACTCCAGGGTCAATTTGAGGACTTGATACAGTTCTTAGCAGCCAAAGAATATAGATTCAAAGTAGCTGAAAAACAAAAATACAGGCTAGCCTATATTTAGAGGATGCCCTGAGAGTTTTTACATAAAAAAGGCTCAGTCTCCAACCATATCCCAAAGATCTGCCAACATAAATCTACCTGAAGTTACTGTTTCTTTGCTCTCCCCAAAATATTGTTATATCTAGAGAAAGAAAAGTGAGTGTTTCCTAAATAAGCTGATCCAATAAACTTCTGGCTGACTGTACAAATCAGTCCCTCATTTGTCTTTGTCTACATCACTTCCCCAGTTACTGTAATTTCCTTTTGAAATGTTAAAGTCATTCTTGACTAATTCTAGGGGGAAGGCATATTTCCCAAACAGATGTTAGCTATAGTGTATAAAGATGATCTCAGAGGTCAAGTATGATGATAATGATGGCAGACTATTGAGGTTATAAACTTTATGTATGAAAAAATAAAGCCTAGAAGGGTAAAGTAGCACTCAACTATCTACCTGAGGTTTGCTTTCCAAGTTTCCTTGGTGTTCTTCGTCCCTCCCTATTGGACCAGCATAATATCAACCATTTAGTCCTTCCTGACTAACCGAGTGGATCAAATTTCTAAGAGTCATATCATCATGTTTTATAGACCTTGTAATTGTAAATAAGGTGTCTAAGAGAATTCCAAGAGTTTAAAGAACTCATGGGTTTTTATTTTCATTACAATACAGCAAAATAGTAAGCAACAGACTTTTACTGCTGGTAACCCATGTAAAAATGGAACTGTGTCAATACTTTGCTTGTTTCATTAAACCAACACATTTGTTTCACAATATGCTTTGCTGTTACTGTGTTCAAAGAAAATGAATCTCAGGTTAGACTGCTAGGAGTTTTAAATAACATTTAATCTAAGCATCTTAGTATGGGTAGAAAATTCCAAACATTGTAGTAATTATAATTCTTTCTGTAAACAGATACTCCTTCCCAACATTATCCTGCTGGAGCCCAGTGAAGTCAAGGCTTGGGTGATTGCTCCAACCCACAGTTCTGTTTGGGAATAATATTGTTAACTTCTTTCATAGGATGATTATACCAAAAATTGTGTAATTTCAGAAGTTTTGGATACATTCGAAAAATAAATACAAATGAACTTACTTTTTTTCATATTTCTGAAAATCTTTAAACTCTATAAAAAGTGAAAAAAGATGGAAAGTTATGTTTTCTTATAAAGTTCAAAATGCTTCAGTCAACTAAAAATACAGACTTAACAGAACTAGTTTCCTGAAATAATAGCCATGAAAATGCAATTATTTTTTCTTACATCTTAATTCAGGACAAAATTACCGCTTTGTTCTATCTTACTATTTTACCATGTGTATCATAGTAATATCTAGAAACAATGCCAGGGTCACGATGACAGTCCTTCTCTTCCTTTACTGGGAGTATTCCAGAACGGACAACAGCCTCTGAAGATTGCTTTGCTTTTCAGTCATGTACTTTTTGCCCATTTTTACTTTATACTTGTGGATTTCTAGCAATTCATCATACATTAGACAAATAGCCCTGACTACAGTGCCAGTTACAGGCATTTTTCTCTCCAATTTGGTCTTTAGCTTTGATTTTTAAGTAACTTTCCTTCACTATGCAGACATTTTTTGTTTCATCTAGTGGAAAGTGTATATCTTTTTCCTTAAGGCCTCTGGAGTGTTATAGTTACAAAGGCCAGTCATACTCCAGAGTTATGAAATTTTATCTTACCAAAAAGTATTCTTGTAACTTAGGAGTTTTAAAATAGTTATTATTGAGTCCTTTGGGGAGGCTATTTTACATTTCATTTTTAGATTTTTTTTAAAAATTAGATTGAGTTATTATTTTATGTGCGTAGATGTTTGCCTACTTGTATATCTATGCACCGTGTATATGCCTGGCATCCGATCCTCTGGAACTGGAGTTAGAGACAGTTAAGATCCTCCATGTGGGTGTTGAGAATTGAACTCAGGTCCTCTAGAAGAGCAGTCAATGCTCTTAATCTCTGAGTATCTCTCCAGTCCTGTGTAGTAGGTTTATGTATATTATACATTTTAACACTTAAATCTTTTAGCTATCTAGACTATCCTGATGTTGATATGAATTGTAGATCCTAATTTTTCTACATTATTACTTATTTAGACCAAAAATTTTTTTAAATATTTATTTATTTTTATTATGTATACAATATTCTGTCTGTATGTATGCCTGCAGGCCAGAAG
>LOEQ01001211.1:26940-38278 GCA_001685075.1 Bramus lutescens
TTTTGAGTGGTGATGTGGGATGGTTAGTAAAGAAGCTGATTTGGGCCTGTGATAGGGTAGAGCAGAGCTAGGTGGGGAAAACTAAACTAAATTCTGGGAGAAAGGAGGACATTTGATATTTTAAGGCAGGGACTCATATAACCATATAACCCACTCTAGAGTTACTTTTGCTAAATAACTGACAATGATCCTGAACTTCTGCCTCCTAAGTGTATGGATTATAGGCCATCTTGAGTCACTGAATCCTGAAATTGTACATTTCTTTTATCAATTTAAATTTACCATTTCCTTATTTCTATTATATTTAACTTCTTCAAAACTTTTGATTTCTGAATAATCTCTTTGATGTCAAAAAGACTAATTTCAGAATAATCTTTTAAATATTTTCTGAATATCTCAGAGGAAAAAGCTTAAGGTTTCCAAATACAAAATGGCAAAGGAACTTATCGCCTTGATTCCTGGATGTTGTCAGAATACATCATACACATGTGTGCATGAGGTGCCATCAGTATACATCATACACATGTGTGCATGGGTACCTTGACTACTTCATGTCATCTGTATATATCATATGCATATGTGCATGAGCACCTTGACTACATGGATGACATCAGTATACATCATACACATGTACGGATGGCCACCTGGACTACATGAATGATGTCAGCATACATCATACACATGTGTGGATGAGTACTTTGACTACATGGATGATGTCAGCATACATTATACACATATGTGCATGAGCACCTTGACTACTTCATGTCATCTGTATATATCATATGCATATGTGCATGAGCACCTTGACTACATGGATGACATCAGTATACATCATACACATGTATGGATGGCCACCTGGACTACATGGATGATATCAGCATACATTATACACGTGTGGATGAGCTCCTTGACTACTTGGATATCATCTGCATATATTCTGCATATATTTGGCATGTTTGTTTTCTGTTGCTGTGATAAACACCATGAATCAAAGCAACTTGAAGAAGAATGGTTACCTTAACTCGTAATTTCAACAGTATACATACAGTCCATGATGGTGGAGGAGGCAGGGTGACAGACAGGAAAAGCAGATGGCAGGAGTACACATGGCTGGTCATATTTTGGTTCACACACAGGAAACAGACTGAGGGGCAATGGGAATCACGTGAGGCTAAAACTCCTCAAGCTTGTTTCGAGTTACAGACTTCCTTCACCAAGCCTGCACTTCCTGAAGTTTCCATAATCTCCTGGAGAGGGCCACCCTCTGAGGGCCAGTTCACATAAATGTACCAATGGGAGACGTTTTCCTTTCAGCTGCTACATGAGGATATACCATACTGTGCCTCATAAACAGATGCAAGTATTATGTGACAAACGTTTTCAAAAGTATAATGACTTAAAACATCAATCTGATATGATCATTATTTAATGTGAACTTATACTTTATCACACTGTAGCCCATAAATGTGTACAACAAAGTAATAATATTTAATAGAGATATTAAAACTTTCAAAAATGTCTAAGATTGTGCTTAATTTGAATCCTCTTGTCTGAAGAAATGAGTAACTACATATATTTTAAAACTTGAATATTCTTTCTTGTTCACTTTTGTGAAATAAAAATAGAATAAAATACTGTTCAATATACTGATAATATGCTGTATAAATGAATGAAGTTATAAGATATATTATCTATACAAAGAAAAGGTTGGTAAGATTTACATTAACAGGTGTTATGCCTTGGGTGAATAATTCTCACCTGAAATATGAAAATATTTTGCCTTTTGGTCATTATCAGAAAATGTTCGGTATGTTCTAAAGAATGGAATATAAAAATTTATGGATACCAAAACCTATGCATTTGGTTTCACTGAAATATTTGAGCTATAATATTTGCTCTGATAAACAAACCATTTGTGCAGATAAAAGCATTTAAAGTGATTGAGTTATTTTACTGCAAGTTCTAGGACAAATTGTTGCTCTTTAGTTTCCACAAGCTCTCACATTGTACTAAAGTTTATCTTCTTAATTTGAGACCCTTGACTTTGCTAATATTATATTAACGTCATACTATAAATATAATTACACTCTGCTCAATGATAGCAAAGGATGGTTACATGCAATTTTCAAATGGTACTAGCAAGAATACTATCAAGTTTGTGCTGGATAAGGTATTGTGATTTCTCTTTTGTTTTCACACTGGAGAAGCTGTTATCAATGTGCCTTTGGTTTGCCATCTTAGAATAAAAATTCATGTACCCCCAAACCATTTATTATTAAATAAGTGAAGAAAATTAGTTGTAACAGGTCTTTTCTTATAATTCTAGTTACTTGGGAAACTTTTGTCTTTATCTGAAATTCAGTTTATGGAAAAAGTCAAGAAGGTTTTAATATTTAAATTCATTTCAGGCTATAATACCAGACAAAGAAAATAAGAACATACTTTCTCAAAACTAAGGTATTTCTTTATTAAGGAAAACTGCTAGGCAATTATGGAGGCGTCAGAAGGAGCCTAGGCGGTTGTGTGTGTAGGAAGAGAAAAAGGTGAGAAGGGAGGGGCAGATGGAAGAACAAACTGAACTAAGCAAGAATAACATATATCTTGGTGAAAAACAGGGACGATTCTTTCAACATGCTTGTAATACTTTCTGATAGTTTACATTTAACGTTTTGTTAATAGAAAATAAAAACAGAATTAAAAAATCTAAAAGCATATGAATTAAGTAACAGTATAGTATTATATAAATTAATGAATAAACTCATGTGTGTCCTTGTGTAGTTCCTTCTTTACTTTTATAAAGAAACTCAATTAATTACGCTTTAACAATGTATATGCTTCACAGTAATTAAACACATACTTTTCAACTGGTATATTGATACAGAGAGGTAAGTAATATCATTGGTTAAAATTTCCATTCTCAGAGAAAATCGGGAGAAAAAGTAAATGAATGAATGAATCTGAAGCTTTAGGGGACTGGATGAAGCCAAAAACTTGTGATGATCAATATAGGAGATTTTATACTTTAATAGTTCATTCAGCAGATGGTTTTCTCCACAGTTTCTTTTTACTTTAAGGCAAATGAATAAGCATAAAATTAAGAATGCTTTAGCTAAAGTTATACCATCATTATAAATCCTTAAACCCTGCATGCAAATATTATGAGCAAGCTTACTGGATATGATTCTTCACTGACAAAGAGAATTTCAAACTCTTTCTATAGTTAGTCATGCATATGGATGACCTTGCCTCCCAGAAAAGTTGTCAAAGTTCTATCAAGAGTTTTCATTCTCAAAAATTTCTGCTCTCATTTTGTATAGTTATAAAGATTTGATCAAAACACTCAACCCTTCAGAATTTATTTTCCATAAATCAAGCAAGTAATAAATAGCTCTTGAATTTGTGCACTGAACTATTTTCTTTTTTAAATGCTATTTATGATAAAGTTAATATTAAAAAGTTACATTTATGTGACACTGAATCGAATTTGTAAAGATGTATAAAATCAAACCATAATCTTTCTCCTATAGTAATTATGATTTGATTTGGCTCCACTGGACAAAGAGCAAACCTCCTTTTGATTTAAATAAGTCCTGGCTTAATGCATTTTTAAGGTGACAAATAACTCTTAGAGAAATTATTCTCTTCCCATTGGTGTCAGTCTCATGAATCCTTGTTCCAAAATACAGCTCAGAAATTTCTGTGAATAACATTTTGAACTGATAATGTTTTAAAAAACTCATATAGTTGCTGAACCCTAAGTTACTTCTGCTTTAATTTTCTATTTATATTGATAATTATGTTTATAAATTAAATTAAGAAAGATGTGAGTTCAGTTCCCAGAACCAAATATGAACATGTATAATATGAGAAGTTGAATGAGAAATGATGTCAGCTATCTAATCCAAAAATAATAGACCATCTTTGCTCCATTACACGAAAACCATTATATCATAGACTATTATTAGAGTTGTATCATTTAACAAATAGCTTAAGACAACACTGCAAGAAAATAATGTCTAGTAAATAGTCAGTGTTATAATTAGGAGATCCTTTTACCATTGTCATCTAAGGCATAAACGTTTAATTTTACTCCACCCATCTATCAACTATTTATTTAACGACTGTCTATCACCTATATATCCATTATCTTACTATATATATCCTTGACAAGATTTTAAAAGGACATTTTAAGATTTATTTTAATTATATGTATGCATGCATGTCTCTAGATGCATATGCATGTGTGCCTCTATATGTATATTTGCATGTATATGTATGCATCCATGTGTGTCTCTATATGTATGTTTTAATGTATGCAACTTCCCTAAGAGGGCGGAAGAAGACATCAGGTCATTTATATCTGGAGTTACATTACAGGCTGCTGTGAGATACCTGACACACATAATTGGTACATGCAGAACATAGGTCCCCTGCAGTACTCTTCAACACTGGGAAGACCTGTCTCTAGGGCTGTATAAAGAAGAATCAACACCACCTTTTTCTTTATGTTATCCTCACCAAATCGCTGCAAGAGAAACTCATGATTTCTGGCTTCATACATTTGCCTGGCTTATGTCCTTCCACCAGTCACTAGAGTCAATAAAAAAAAAATTCCTGATACCAAGAAGATCTAACTTGGCTTAATGTAGAAGGAAGAGTTTTAAAGAATGATATTTTGTTCATACTGCTAAACCCAGTAACTTTGCCACAGACTAGAGAATGGGGGAACTAGATTCAGAACAATGAATTCATTATTCATTTTTAATATTTATTTGTCCTCTAATCAAACTTTCCATCTTTTAATTACTATTCTTTTTTGATAACCTTTATATATATTGCAGCATTAAAGAAATTAATAATTGATAAAAATCAACAATAAGATCATTAGACAATTCTGATACCAAGAAGTGAATAGCTTAATGTTTATTTTTATCAAAGTTTATTTATTAATTAGGAAGAGGAGACAATTTTTTGAATAGAGGTATATTTATAATTCACACATGTTTTAATCATCCAATTAAGGAAGTGGAGTGAGCCAGATGAATGAATTTTGAAACTGTAAATTTCTTTCTGTTGGTAAAATGAAACAGATCTGTACCATTCCCTATAACAACATCAACAATAGACTACTTGATGAGTCTTGAAGCATCAAAGAATATTTATAAGATGTAATTGCAATGTTCCTAAGGAAATCTTATACCTCACCTTAAAAAGAACCCAGAAAGGTAACAGAAATCTCACACTTAACATAAGGCTGCAAGACTAAGCTGGCCTCTCTTAATACTGGATGGGGNAGGTGGGAGGAGGTGGAAATTTAGATTGGTATTATTTATAAAGTAATAAAAAAGAAAAAAATAAACTTTATACCTAAAAAATAGACTAAGCTAGAAAGCTGAAAGGAGCAATTTAAGACACTCAGAAAAGCTCTTGATTTCCTGGAGGAAAGAAGTTCTCTATTGTCTTTACCCCAAACTATTCCACAAAATGCAGACCTGTTAAGGTGATCAAAAGGCGTGCAGCAAGTATAAAGGAAAAATTATAAAAGTGTATACATACCAATGTATAAAAATAATGCATATGCTTTGATATTTTTTGTGAATGGAAAATGATTTTAATAATTTTAAAAATTAGGGGTTGGGGAGAACTGACAATGTAGTTCGTTGATGGAATGCGTTGCTCTCCTAATTTTCCAAGCTTAAGACATTGTCCTCCTAAAGGGTTTCCTTGCAGGTGACAGTACTGTCCCCTGAAAGTCTTGTTTGAGGCTTTATTTACTTCCCTTCCCTTTCCCTCTGGGCACTTTGCAAATGATATTTTCTTCATTCAATGAAACAAATGATTTCTAATTTTTAGTCACCTTCCATGAACTGTAAACTGTCCCCAAAGAAACTTTAAAAGATAAGTGAAGATTAGCATCTGGCTTCTGAGGGTCATGAGGCCTCCTTGTGATTGTCGTAATGTGGAGAGTTTGAGTTTCGAATAATTTTACAATACGATCTTTAAGCAACTCATGACATTCTTAACAGAATGACTTAGGGCTAGGAAGATGGATCAGCAGAGTGCTTTCTGTGTAAACATGAGGACCTATGTTTGGATCCTAGAGTCTAAGTAGGAGGCACTTGTCACAGTTCGCACTTGTGATCCCACTCCTGGGAAGGCAGAGACAGGACGATCCTTGTAGCTTGCTGTCCAGGAGGAGTGGTAGACTCTGCAATGTTCTAGGTTCAGGAAGAGACTGTGTCTTGAAAAATTAGATAGAGGGCAAATCAAAAGATGCCAAATGTTAACTTTCAGTTTCCATGTGCATATTCCCACGTACCTATAGACACATGTAACTACAGAGCACACACATACACAACCACAATTGTTTATGTAAATAAAAATCTTGTGTTTAAAGAGATAACTCCATAGCACATGTTTCTGTCTTAGAGTTCAGCCATCAGCACTCATATAGGGCTACCCACCCACATCTAGCTTGTGGGCTCTAGCACCTCCTTCTGGTCCTATAGACATCTGCATGTAATACATATACATGTGCATATACACACACAAACAAAAATTTTTTAAGCATTTGGAGCATGAAATTGTTATCGCATTAAATTTTGAGAAGGAAAGATGTGTAATTTTTCTAGAAAATGTTCTTTCTTACTGGGGAAAATTATAAAAATATCCCTGAGAAGAATATTTTTTCTTTCTTTTACTGAGATGTCAATTTTATCATATTGAGTCTATATTTTGTATATAAGATTTTTATGTCCTCAGAGTTCACCAGTCGTAAGCTTAAGCTTCATTCCTCTTATTTTCCCGTTTCTTTTCTTTTTCATATTGTTGTATCCCATGATTTAATGCTTTTTTGGGAGACTGATATTTTGTTCTTTTTCACTCTTATAAATAAGTAACTCGAAGATGAGCATTTAATAACCTTGTTCAGATCCAATCTTTTAAGATTCAGGCTAAGATAGATGCCAAGAACCCAAGTTTTTTCAGAATTAATATAAAGTCATTGGCCTCCCAGATACCCTGTCTATACTGAAAAGAATAGGTATTTTAGCATATTGCCAGTCTGAGTGAATTCAGAAGCAGCTGTCCCACAATTTTAGCCAATATTCTATCATCACAGACAAAGACAATGTCACCATAATAACATTTTGTAGTTAATGTTTCTAGAATTTACGGATGATGTTTGCAGTATTTCCACTGGAATTTGCACTATTTCCCTAAGAATGCTTTGCTATAATAAAATATGTCAACAGTTTGGGGCGTCGGTAAAGAATTTCTGTTCACACAACTATGAAAACTAGTGTGGGCATTTCTAAAGTTGTGCATCTCATAATTCATAACAAATTACCCCATGAAATGAAGAGTGGGGAATTTCACTATTACTACCTTTCCTGTTAGATGGCCAGTAACAGAACTGTTTTTACTTTGCATTTAGAATTTTAAAATGGATGGATACCATTCAGTAAGTTAAGCGAGGAAAACATGGAGCAGCAATGTATTGTATGTGTGCTAGCATGCCTTGAGAAGTGTATGTGTGTCTGTGTCTACATGCATGTATGTGGAGGCCAGAGGTCATGGGGTTATTTCTTAGGAGTCAACCAACTTACATTTTTGTTCTCTCACTTGAATGAGGAACTCTCCAATGTGGCTAGGCTTGTGACCAGAGAGCTCTAGGGACCCTCCTGGTCTTCCCTCGCTGTTTATGGAATTGCAAACTTACACTATCACATTCAGCCTTTAATGGAGATGCTAAAGATCAAACTTGGGACCTCATGCACTTTAGAGACTGAGCTACCCCTTAGTCATAACAAATTATTTTCTTGTAGAAAATTGTATTGCCCTATAGACCATATGAAGACATTGTCTTTGAAAGTTTTCATCAAAAAATCTCCTAGTATCACAGTGGTAAAGTTTTGCGATTCCTCAATTATTGATATTGCCACAGTTCTGCTAGGTTCTGGATACCTCTATACCCCATCATTTATGTATTGAAACTAAGATATTGACATTCAAACACAGTACTTGTGGGTATAATTCAGTCAGGCCATTATTCTCTTCTGAATAGGATTATTGCCTTTAGAAATTGGGATTCGCACCCTTAAAAAACTGGGAAGAACATCTCTGACAAAAAGGACTGTTACCAGACAACACAGCATCCTCTGCATCCATTTTTTTCTTTACAATTTCCAAGTTAACTATGAGCAGTAAATTTTCATTGCAAATTACCTCAGATTTGGTAATTTGCTTTAGTTGTCTGAACAGCCTGGCAACTCATGATGCTTCTTATAATTTCTATTTCTGTTTATCAAATCAACATCCTAGTTCTTTGGAAAGCAGGTACAATTGCAAATACAAAAAAAAAACTGATGGATTTTTGTCTCAGTCAGAGTGGAGGCAGGATCCTAGCAAAGAGGGATGCATACATCACAGCATACTGATAACCTAAAATTTCAAAAAGAATTTAATAATCCACAGCCTAAAAAGTGCTTTAATAACTAAATAACTATAAAATACTAGGGGCTATTTTAGATGAAAACTTCATTCACAGAGAATTGTGGAATTGTGCAATGTTGATTCAACTCATCATAGGTAAAATTTAAAATTTGATCTTTTTGCCTAAAAGAGGATATGGTATAAACTCTCCAAAAAGGTTTTTCTGAGGTCACAAAAGCAAAATTTGTTAACCCAATAGCTAGGAATGTGGATAATATAAAAATATTTATATAATTTGGAGACATCTAAACACATAAAACTTATTTAACATTTCCCTCCAAGAAGAAAGCTGGGTTAAAGAATCAATTCTTTCTAAATGAATCCATTAAATGCATCATCAATATGACGTATGTTATTCTTTAATTCATCAATTGAGACATTCATAAACTTGTCAATTTTGTAGAAATTATTTATCTTGATAATTTCAAATATTGCAGAACAATACCCCTGAGGACCACATTTCATTTTGAACTTTGTGTTAGACACATGTTGTTCTTGATTTTGTACATCTATAGATCACAAGACAGGGAATAATATAATTTTCTTTTGACTTGTGTTTAGAAAGATGAAACTTCAATCTGCAAGTAAGAAAAAGCTGTGAGGAAAGGCTTATTTGGGATATAAATCATCCTTGTGGTTTAATTAAAGATTGGTAATTAGGATTATTATGTGTTGTGACTTATCAGGAATTCTGATGACTGTGTTTTCTTCCCAGTTGGCTCTTTTGATCTTTTCCTTCATGCTCCAAATACTTTTACCAATTTGATTAAAAAAAACTACTTTGTGATTTGATTTATTAAATAAATGTGCTAGAGAGGTTCATGGAGAATAATAAAAAAGATGTAGCAGAAATTCTATGATAAAGTTATATTATTTGAAGTATGCGCTGCTAAAAGTTAATTTCCTTATCAAGTCTCTTTCATTTTGAGATATAATTATAAAAACTCACCGCAAATCACTCTGAACTCTGCCCAGTAGATCGTAAGGCTGTGCTAGCTTATGTGTGCTCAAATCTCACTTAACCCTTTCACTGGGATTTTTTAAGGTATAACTTATGATTTCAATAACTTATAAACGTAAAACACCACTTTTCTATTTTTAAAAGAGAAATGGGTAATGGAAAAATTTCCATGCTGGGAGGATATCAGACACTAAAGTTTATGTTTCCACTTAACCAGGGTCATTATTTGTCTTTACACAAGAGCCACTCAGACGTCATTGCAGAGACACTCTCTGAAACATGAATTTGAATGTTTATAAAATGTTGGCAGACAGAAAGACAATTATGTACTCATTCATGGGTGGTTTTTAAACATAAGGCAAAGAAAACCAGCCTACAAACCACAATCGCAGAGAATTTAGGCAACATTGCGGATCCTAAGCGAGACTTACACAGATCTAATCCACATGGGAAGTAGAAAAAGACAAGATCTCCTGAGGTAACTGGGAGCATGGGGACCTTGGGAGAGGGTTGAAGGGGAGAGGAGAGCCAGGGAGGGAAGCAGAGAAAAATGTAGAGCTCAATATAAATCAATAATAAAAAAAATAAAATGTTGGCAGATTCACAAATGCTGCGTTGGGTTTTTTGGAGGAATAAAGTTGTATGTTAGAAACATTCCTCCAAATTACCTCCTCGCAGCCCTTGTAACACAGTGGGGAAATCCCGGGCGCACTCTCAATTTTGACCTCATGGAACATTCATGACCATGGTGAGAAGTCCAAGATGTAATCTTTACTAACAAAATCAGATGGGAAAACACATCTAAGCAGCTAGTTTCTTCTTTTCATTAAAAAAATTATTTCATCTATTTTGAGCTTCAGCGTGCTTTGTTCATTTGTTTAGTTATATTTTGATATCGATATGCATTCTGCATTTCAAACTAAATTGCTATTTGCTAGGCAGCAGATACTGTCCTTGAACTTCAAAATCCTCCTGGCTCGGCCCCTCAAGTACTAGAATCCTATGTATAAATGTCTTTGCCAGGTTTGAGCTTCAGTTTTTATTTTTTTAAATATACACTCTTTGTGTAACAATTCAAAGGGAACTATATAAACTGTTCATTTTCAATATAATGAAATGCCAAAATAATACCAAAAATAAAATCATACCTCAATGAAAAATTGTTTTCTTTATGCTCCTGCTAGAAAAAAGAGAAAAAATTTACATTAAATCATTTCAATATTTCCCTCTTTTTTGTGTGTTTTCCATATGCACACATGTAGGGTGTGTGTGTGTGTGTGTGTGTGTGTGTGTGTGTGTGTTTGGTATATGTATTGGTGAATGCATGTGAGTATGTGAGTGTGTACAACTGTGCCTCTGTCCACAAACGCCTATGAACTCAGAGGCTGGAGCAGGGCCTTGGGTTTCATTCTCTATTATTTTATCTTAGTTGTCTAGGTCAGTTAACTAGAAACTCATTCACTGTTTTGGCTCAGCTGGATGAAAGAAAGGCTCTCAAAATCTGCCTGTCTATGAGAAAAGATGCATGGAAGATGTGAACTGGGCCTTCGGGTTTGTACAGCACTCTTACTCACTAGCCAAGCTGCCAGGACAATTTCAAAATTTTAAGTTTTGATGGTATTCAAATTTATTTTCCCTGTGACAGAGTGTGTTAATTCTACATTGCTTTACCACTTTAGTATATATATGAGAAAATAAGTAATATATATGCATACACACATACATACATATATGTGTGTGTGTGTATATATATATATATACTCTTGTAACATGGACAGGGCCTGCTTGTTGGGGTTTTCTGTCCAGCCCAGTACCCCATAGCCAGCAAGACTCAAAGAAAATCACACAGAGATCTCTATAAGTTATAAAGCTGATTGGCCCATT
>LOEQ01001211.1:38290-49225 GCA_001685075.1 Bramus lutescens
GATTGGCCCATTAACTCAGGCTACTTATTAGCTCTTGTAGCTTATATTAACCCACTATTCTAATTTATTTTTGCCATATGGCTCTGTACCTTTTTCAGCTGACAGGTCACATGCTACTTCCTGGGTGGTCTGTGCAGGACTAGGAAGAATCAATTTCCTCCTTCCCAGAATTCTCCTGCTCTCATTACATCATCTCTACTTCCTGTCTGGTTTTTGCTGCCTATACTTCCTGCCTGGCCAATCAGCATTTATTTAAAACATGATTGACAGAATACAGACAATTCTTCCTCACCATAGTTACTTATTAAAATAGCTGCACTTCAAAATGATAATCGTAATACTTCCATTGTTGAATTTTGATCCATTTAGTTCATGTCCTACGAGCAGGTGAAGCAATGATTTACTATCCAGAATTTTTGTTTTATTTTTAATATAAAGTTGTTAATATTAATACATGATTAAAGATGTTCCTTTCTTAATGCTCAAAACAGACTGGATTCAAACACAGGGCTGAAAACTCACTGCTCTTTTATTTTATTAAGAATATTTAATGTAATCTTTTCTTGTTATACGTAGCTATTCCCATTACCACTCCCTCCCCTCCTGCCACCCCACTTTACCCTCCACCCTCCCTTCCATCCACTCCTCAGAATGGGTAAGGCTTCCCTTGGGGAGTCAACAAAGTCTGATACTTCACTTCAAGGCAAGACCAAGTTCCTCCCTGCTATATCTAGGCTGAGCATGGTATCCATCCATAAAGAATGTACTCCAGGAAGAGAGTTCAACGTAAGAGGTAAATCCTGGTCCCACCATAAGTGGCTCCACAGAGAGCACAAGCCTCACAGCTGTCCCCCATATTCAGAAGGCCTAGTTTGGTCGTGTGCAGTCTCCCCTCGCTATCAGCCCAGAGTCTGTAAGCTCTCACTAGTTCAGGTCAGTTATTTCTGTGGGTGTCACCATCATGGACTTGACGCCTTTGCTCATTTATTGCTCCTCCCTCTCTTGGACTGGTCTCTGTTAGCTCAGCCCAGTGCTTCGCCGCAGGTCTCTGTATCCACTTCTGTCAGTTGCTGGTTGAAAGTTCTCTGATGACAATTAAGGTAGTCATCAGTCTGATTACAAGGGTAGGCCACTGTAGGCGTTCTCTCCACTGTGGCTTAGAGTCTTAGCTGGGATTATTCTTGTGCATTCCTGGGAATTTCCCTTGTGCCATGCCCTGTTTCTCACTAGCCACTTAATGGCTCCCTTTATCAAGATATCTCTTTCCTTTCTCTTTTTCTCTGTCCTTCTCACTTCTCGAGCATCCCATTCTGTCATGTTCTCTTCCTAGCTCCCCTTCTCCACTCCCCCTTGCCTGTTAAGAATTCTGTTTAGATTTGCACCCCATTTTAAAATTGAGTTATTTGTTAATTTGATGTCTAGTTTCTTGAGTTCTTTATATATTTTGGAGATGAGTCCTCTGTCCATTGAGAGGTTACTGAAAATCTTTTCCCATTCAATAGACTGTTGTTCTATTTCTGTTTTTCGTGTCCTTTGCCTTATGGAAGCTTCTCAGTTTCAGGAGGTTCCATTATTTAATTGTTGCTCTCAGGGTGTTTGCTACCAGTGTTATATTTAGGAAGGGGTTTCCTGTGTCCTTGTGTTCAAAGCTACTTCCCACTTTCTCTTCAATGAGGTTCAGTGTGGCTGGATTTATGTTGAGATCTTTGACCATTAGGACTTAAGTTTTCTGCATTTGGGATAAATAAGGATCTATTTGTATTCGTTTACATGTTGACCTTGAGTTATGTGTCAGCACCATTTGTTGAAGATGTTTTCTTTTATCCCTTGCATATATTAGCTTCTTTGTCAAAAATCAGATGTTCACAGGTATGTGGATCAATATTACAGTGTTTGATTCTGCTCCAATGGCCCAGTTGTTGTGGTTTTTTCTTTTCTTTTCTTTCTTTTCTTTTCTTTTTTTGCCAATACCAAGCTGTTTCATTACTGTAGCTTTATAACAGATTAACAGAGCTTGATGTCAGGAACAGTGACATCTCTGGAAGTTACATACTTATAGAGGATTGTTTTGACTATTCTGGGATTTTTGTTTTTCCATATGAAGTTAAGCCTTGTTCCTTCAAAGTCTGGGAAGATTTGTGTTGGGATTTTGAAAAAGATCATATTGACTCTGTAGATTGTTTTTGTTTAGACTGCCATTTTTACTATGCTAATCTTACCTATCCATGAACATGAAAGATCTTTCCACTTTCTGATATCTTCCACAATTTCTTTCTTCAAAGACATAAAACTCTTGTTGTACAGGTCTTTCACTTCTTTGCTTAGTGTAATCTCAAGATATTGTATAATATTTGTGTCTATTGAAAATTGTGATGTTTCTCTGATTTCTTTCTCATCCCCGTCATCATTTGTATATAGGATGTCTACTGACTTATTTTAGTTGATCTTGTCTCCTGCAACATTACTGAAGCTATTTATCAGCTGTAGGAGATCCCGCAACAAATTTTTGGGATCACTTATGTATACTATCATATCATCTGCAAATAGCAAAAGTGACTTCTGTATTTCCAGTTTGTATCCCTTTGATCTCCTTTTGTTGTCTTATTGCTCTAGCTAGAACTTCAGGTACTATATTGAATAGGTATGGAGAGAGTGGATAGTCTTGTCTTGTTCCTGATTTTAGTGAGACCACTTAGAGTTCCTCTCCATTTAGTTTCGTGTTCACTGATGGCTTGCTATATATTGATTTTATTATGTTGAGATATGTTCCTTGTATCCCTGATCACTATAAGACCTTTATACCGAAGGTGTGTTGAATTTTTCTCATATGCTTTTCAGTATCTAATGAGCTGATCATTTTTTCTTCCAGTTTATTTATATGGTGGATTACATTGATAGATTTTTTGTATGTTGAACCATTCCTGCATCTCTAGGGTGAAGCCAACTTGATCATGGTGGATGATTTTTTTTTCTGGAATGTTCTTGGTTTTGGTTTGTCAGTACTTTATTTATTACTTTTGCTTCAATGCTCATGAGGAAATTTGGCCTGTAATTCTTAGTTGCATCTTTGTTTGGTTTAGATAACAGAGTAACTGTTACCTCGTAAAAAGAGTTTGGCAATGTTCCTTCTGTTTTTATTATGTGGAATAACTTGAGGAGCATTGTAATTGCTTTTTTTGCAATTGTGGAAAAATTCTGTGTTGAACCCAATGAACAGGTTTGCCAGATAGAAACTTAATAGAGAAATAAGAGAACTAACAGATGTCATGACTCAATGGACTTAATCTATAGAACATTTCACCCAAACACAAAAGAATATACCTTCTCAGCACCTCATGTAACTATTTCTAAAATTGGCTACATACTTAGTCATAAAGCAAATCTCAACAGATGGAAAAAAATGGAATAACCCCATATATCTTACGGATTGCCGTGGTTTAAAGTTAAAAGTCAACAATAACACTAATTGCAGAAAGCCTACAAATTCATAGAAATAGTACAGTGCTCAACTGAATCACCCCTAGGTCAAGAAAGAAATAAAGAAGGAAATTAAAGACTTCCTAGAATTCAATGAAAATGAATGCACTACGTATCCAATCTTTTGGAACACTTTGAAAGCAGTGCTAATAAAAAAGTTTGTAGTACTAAGTGCCTACACATAGAATCTGGAGAAATCTCACATAAATGACTTAACAGCACATATGAAAGCTTTAGAACAAAGAGAAGCAAACTCACCTGCTAGAGTAGAAGCCAGGAAATAACCAAATTGAGGGCTGAAGTCAATAAAATAAAAACAAAGGAAACAATACAAATAATCAAAGAGTCAAAGAGTTGGTTCTTTGATAAAATCATCAAGATAGAAAAATCCTTATCCAAACTAACCAAAAGGCAGAAAGAGAATGCAAATTAACAAAATCAGAAACAAAAAGTGGGGCATAATAACAGACACAGAGGAAATCCAGAGAATCATCGGGTCATGCTTTAAAAGCCTGTACTCCACAAAACTGGAAAATTTAAAGGAAACGGACAATCTTCTGGATAGGTACCACATACAAAATTAAATCATGAGCAGATAAACAATTTAAATAGACCTATAACTCCTAAGGAGATAGAAGTAGTCATCAAATGTACCACCAACAAAAAAAAAGCCCAGGTCCAGAAACTCACTACATTGTAAACTAATGAAAAACATCATTTAAAAAATAGGAGTTTGAACACAGAATTCATAATTGGGTAAAAAAACACTTACCTGTGCAAACAGGGGTTACTAAATGAAAATCTCAGCCATGGATGGGACACTTTCCTATGAAGTGTTGTTCAAGGAGGTCCCAATAGTTTCAAGGCAACACAGCTTGTGAACATTGGTCTTGGTTGTCCATCATAACCAGATTGCAAGACCCTCTTGTGAAGACAGCATTCTTTTTTGATTATGGACACTGAAAATTTAAACTGAAAGTGAAATTAAAACTCCCTCTCTACTGGGCATACCATTTGGAAGGAAAATACATTAATGTTCTACCAGTTTTCTGTAACGGATGCTACAACAGCAAACTTCCAGCAAGATATGTCCACTGATATGATAGTGGCATTAAGACTATGGGGTGAAGCAACCTCTTTGTGGTTGAACTGAAGGCCTGCTCCACAGAAGGAAATTCATGCTTGGGTATGCCTAGTTTGAAGTCTGTATCTCATCAGGTTATAGGCACTAGGAGGACACCTAAATCTGTTGGTTTACTAAGTAGACATATTGTCAAACTTCCTTCCAAATGCTTATGCTTATATTGGTAGATAAACATGGCTGTCTCACTTGGCTAGGGGAGCTTCTTTCTGCAGTGGGCAGCAGCGCAGAAACATAACTGGTCAACTTACTAAGAATAAGGGACTGTTTAGCTGTCAGTCCTAAATGGGATATTTACATCAACTACCATGCCAAAGCTCAGGGGACACCACGGAAGAAGATGCAGAAAGAATGAAATAGCCGGAAGATGGGGAAGAGTTATGAAATGCTGTCTTCTGGACATGGTGTGGCCAGTGCCCTCCCAAAGTAACTCTCGCTACAGTTCCCTGCATAAGGCATGCACATAGTCAAGCCAATAACCCCGGTCAGCATTCCACTAGATAGCACAGACCAGACTCGGAGGATTACAAAATGTCTGCGTTCCTCAAGCCAACTTTCTTCTAGCCTGCCACCATTTCTGACAGCATCTCTAGCCCCACAGCAAAGAAAAGCATTTCTAGACAGAGTCGCTTCTGAGGTGCCAAGAACATGCTTGCCCATCTTCCAGCTAGGTTAGGCTGAGCCTTCAACTATGGAAGTCACAAACAGTCAGGAAGAAACCATCAGGCCGAGAGACAGACTGAAATCCATTGTAGACGCCAATTTCTCTGTACCGCCAGCCAACGAAATGCATCACAAATTTGGATGTGATACAGTGTTTAGCCATGTTTTCTAAAAGTGGCTTAACTTTGCAGAACTGTGAGACCATCAAAGAACAGCTTCCCAGGCTCCCCACTGGTAGGATATTTGCTTGCACAGGTATGCACCATCAGCTATTACTGAGAATTCGGATTGGATATGTCATTTATTCACAAACCTGCATCTATGAGAAAAAGCATACGTACCAGCCTGCCATTGCCTACTTTCTGAAGACATGGCCTACATCAGCTTCCCAAGAAGTGATTCTTTTTGAATGAAAATTTCCTCTAAATTCTTGTCAGCTAACTCCCAAAGGCAAAGTTTTTTCTCTGCTGAGTTGAATAAACCTTTTACAGAGTAAAAACACTACAGCTATTGTTGCCTGTTACTATTATTATGGTCATTAAACAATGACAACAAAGGATGAATCTTCTTTGGATGTCAGTCAGAAAATCTTAAACTACCACCACACAACACATTCTGGGCTGAGGCTCTGGGGATCCAGACACAAACACTATACACACCACCTGCACTGGGAACACAGAGTTTATATAGTCTGGCCTTGAGGCTCACACAGTGCGTCTCATTATCTTGCACTTTGCTTATAAATAACCAAAACTCAAATGTAATAAACACTTTACAGTTGTGTGATCCAGCACCACAGGAAAAAAAAATAGGCTGGATTGATACCATGACAAGTAATAGCCTCCTGATTGCGCTCAGATCTAAGAAGGTTCTTTCTGCAGATTGGCAGTGTTCAGGAAGTCCTCCAAAGGAGGTGTATCAGTTGGAGTCTCACACCCAGGGCAACTGGGGTTGCGGGAGGCATAGCTATCTCCAGTGTTTTCTGTCACTCCAGCTGGGAAATGATTCACGGTGTTTCTACCCACGTCTTCTTGCTCCATCAAGTCCCCTAGGGTTGAGGAAGGCTAAGGGGTCCAAAGCATGGAGTTGCTCAAATTCCTGAAAGAAAAAGACAGCTGGGAGTACTTATTGCCAGCAGAAATATCTATGATGCCTGCTGAGATTTTTATTTACTTTTAAATTATCACTATACAATAATTATAAAATTATTTAAAAATTAAAAATTTAAATAGGGATATAATCAGTTTTCATGATTGGGGTATACTTTGGAGAAAGGCTGGCAAAACTTCTCATTTAGAATAACAGCAAAGATGTTCTTTGTGAGCTAAGCAACAAACAAAATCAGCTCTTTTATGGTGTCTGAAAAAGAAGCAGCAAGAGACACTAGGTTAAATAGGTATGGCTGTGTTCCAGGAAATCATATTTATAATCTACAAACAACAATTTTCTGAATCCTGATTTAGAATAGCTCGTCCCATCTGGTACCCAAAGGCTTCTGCATTCTGTGTTACAGGCATCCTCATATATTCATGGTGGGCACACAGTAACCAAATTCAAAGATTTTCTTTCCCTTGGGAATTCAACCTTGTACACATCAAGTAGAAGTTATTTCAATTTCTTCACACTTATTTTTGATACCAGTGTGTTCTCTATTCAAATCAGTCTTGAAAATAACTGTTAGCAGCCTGGCAGTGTATGGAGAACCCAAATATGCAGCAAAGCACTCTTAGTGGGGTCATGTGATAATGGCTGCTTCTAATACTGTTGTGTAAACAAAACACTTCAGACACACAAACAATACACAGAAGAGTATATCAGCGCTTTCGGTTATTTATAACTCAAATGCAGGAAAACTGAGGTGGCATTGCATAATAATTATATATTTTTGTTTTTATTCGATGCTCCATTTTTAGAAAGCTAACATGATTGGAGTACCTATGATTTACATTACATAGATTGACTATAATTTCTTTAAATAATGTCCAATAATGTCCTTTTCAGGAATATGATAGCTCTTAAAGTGTTACTAATACAACTACTGTTGAAATGAAGAAGTTACAAATAATTCTTTAAGCACATTTTAGGGTAAATTTATTGGACAAAGCTTTATAAAATACTTTTAAGTCAAATATGCAAAGAAATGATTAATATTTGTGTTGATGCATGTGCTGACTGTTCTGATACAATTAAATTATGTTATAAATGTTTTGAATATAATGTACTCATAAGCATGCACAGTTAACTGTGGTAATTAAATATAAAATATATTTATCAAAAACAATGGGCACTAATAGAAGACAACACACACATATGCATATAAATATATGTACATATCATATAGATAATTTATGTGAACATACATGATACGTGGTTATCTGAAGACTGATAAATGACTATTTTATTTTGCAATTTTGGTGAGCAAGTTAAATAAAACAAAAATAATTTTGTAGAGGTTATACTGTAATTATTAGAGAACATCTCTCTGCTATACATTTATTAACATCTGTATAGAGGAAAAACTTGAGGTTTTCCCAGTTTCTAGAGTAGACTGTTTGTTGTTACCATTAGTAATACCATCTGTTTACTATTACATATTGGAGGGACCCACCTTGATATGTTTTATAATAAGAAAAATTGGAGGTGGATAGTGCCTGCATGGGAGTTGTGACTGCTTTCTCTTCAGAAAATGAATGTGGCTATTTAACTTTTTAATTGCAAGCGTACATCATATAGTTGAATGTTCTGTATGTGCTCTCATTGTCTTATGCTGTGCCATAAAGAATGATGACATCAGCCAAGCCGTGGTGGTGTACGCCTTTAAGACCAGAACTCAGGAGGCAAAGACATGTGGATCTCTGTGAGCTCAAGGCCTCTCTGGTCTACAAGAGCTAGCACCAGGACAGGCTCCAAAGCTACAGAGAAACCTTGTTTCAAAGGATTAAAAAACACAAACGAACAAAGAAAAAAGAATGGTGACATCATCCCAGAGCGGGCTGTCTACTGATAGTGCAGAACTGTGTGCTTAGAGGGTGTGCAGTTCACAGCAGTCATGCAAGTCTGCTGAGCAAGGGAAACTTGCTAGGAGCTCTGTCTTCTACGGGATGATCATCTTAAGCTGCTTCTGTTTTGTCGTTCTTGTGTTTTATAACTGTTTTAAATTATATCTAACTTACTTTTCTATCCCACACTTTAGTAAATTTTCCATTTAAACAATTTTTCCTGTTTTCTTCTTGATTAAATAAGTGCAATTTTTCATTATTTCTTTGAGAAAATATAAGTTGCTGACATTAATAATTATACTAATTAATAATTATTAACAAACCCTAATTTATTTTATTATCAATTTATTATTTAATAATTTATCCAATGATTTAATAATTTACCAGAATAAATTATATTAATAAATATTAATGTGTAATGATTAATTATAGTAATTATTATTAATTTGAAAGCTTTCTTTGATATTGTAAAGTATAATCCACCACTTAAACTGCTTTTTTATATATGAGACATAAGTGTTGAAAAAATACTATGGGAAATGTCATGATAACAAGACAGAAGAAAGAAAAGTAGTAATTAAAAGGAGTATTTTAATTTTAGGGTAATAGAAATAAAAGGTCTATGTTTAAATATAATACAAAATTACACTTTCACTGTATAGTGAGTAAAGGTGAAATGTAATTACTACATCTGGTTGTCTTTTAAATAACTGAAAAGAATCGGCTCAACACACACACACACACAGACACACACAAGCATATCATTACTTAAAAAGGCTGGAGTTCTCCACCTCTAATAAGGAAAAGGATTAGATGTTCAAGTTTTCTGCACCATGGCAATTGGCATCTAGGTATTGCAGAATGAGAATGAAGTACATCACTGCAGGCATGTCTAGTTGTCACACATTCTTATTATTCTTGCCTTTTACCTTAGAAGAAGGGACTTCTACGACATGGTGAGCCATATGAGTGAGCCATTGAAGGCAATTTTCCCCATATTCTCTAAAGTTTAGTACAGCCATGTTCCTGAGTTCTGGTGCAAAGTAGGTGCAGAAATGGTGATAAATAACATTACAACACACCCTAAAAGAAGAGTGCATGCCCTAATATTTTCCTTGTCTGTCTTAGTAGCTCGACTGTGGATATTGTGATGGGGCCAGTCACATCATATACAAACTGTGTGTGCAGTGTGTATGCTGCTCATCCCAGAATACACATACTCTATACATAACAAATAATTGACCTCTACCATATCGCAATTTTATCCTTTGTTAGGCATGCCAGCATCTAACTCAAATAGATTAAGAAAACACAAACAAAAAATTCATAATTGGAATAAATAAGAATAAGGAATTAATATTTTATTGCACACCATGGTTCTGATTTTGAAGATGCTCTCTGTAGACTATAAGGGAAGTCAGTACATAATGAGAACAGTAAGTTTCTCATGTATGTTTTAGTGAGAACAGAAATTGAGTTTTAAAAGGAGATAAAGTGACGACTGTGGAATAGGATGCAGTCAGGAAGGTAAACATTAGGGATTATAACTGGGTGTGAGACATCCAAACTAAACAGATAGGAGGAAGGGAAGGCATCTGGGCTATGAGACCAGGTTGGTGGCTTTGTTGGCTTTTATTATAATTTTTATCCTAATACAGCTGGGAGTAATGGGCTAAACTTCAAATAAACATTTTTTAACAAGAAAGTTCTGCCTAGGAAACCACCTCTGACCACCTGAGATTAGGGCCCAAATACTCAGTATCCAACAAAGATTGCCATTACATCTTGGTGGCTAAAACACAATTTGATGATGTAAATATAATAAGAAAAATCTTAGTCCAATTAAGAGGACTTGAAATGCTTGTAAATCCAGAGGGCATTTGTTCTTTCAAGTGACTAACAGACAGCAAACAGTCAAGGTCAATACTGGAACCAGATAGATATAGAGGGATGCCTCAAATACTCCTGACTAATCAGGCAGTGAATGGATATCACATGATCATCTCCTTGGTTGGCTCATGAGTGCTTAGAAAATCAAACAATCCCACAGGGGTTACTTCAGACTTTATTCAGTTTTTGCCATACCCCCATAAAAATCCTCAGGAAAAGGACTGTTTTCCTTCCCGAAAATCCCTCATGTTCTCAGGAGTTTTCGCGCATTTTCTCAATGTCTTTTGTTTCTGATATAGCTCTTAAGAACGTCTGCTTCTTCCTTGCACAGCTCGCATGCCAGTCCACATTTTTAATTCCCGAAGTTGTGAGAACACTGATATGGAGCCACTGTCCCCGTGGATCTCTGAAGTCCCTTCAGAATAGTGCCATGCCATCAGAAAGACACAATATTGGATTGCAGTTGTAGCACTATATGTCGGGGAGCTTCTCGGGTGTCTCTTTTCTGTATTAACTGAACCTGAATAGTGAGGAAAGAGGACTCAAGGTTTGGAAGAAAAGGTTAGAATTCACTCAGCTGTATAGCTATTCCCTTGGCTAAAGAAAAAAACAAGAATTCAAAACTCTCCAAATGCTAGATTTTTTTTTCCTTTGGAGGAAAAGACTTGTAGTGTGTACTCAACATCTGGAAGCTCAGCAACTCCCTAGGGTTGGTTTTGGCCTTGATTCTGTAGGGGCCTGGAAGAGAATCAGCCCACGCTAGCA
>LOEQ01001211.1:52482-96807 GCA_001685075.1 Bramus lutescens
AGGGGAGGGGAGACACAGGGAGGGGAGCAGAGAAAAATGTAGAGCTCAATAAAATAAAATAAAAGATATGAAAAGTACCCCCCAAAAAAACCCCAAAAAACAAACAAAGAAACAAAACAAAACAAAACAAAATGTACTGGGAACTCACTTTAGAGTCTTTTTTTCTCTATGTATATTGTGTTTACATCTTTCCCAGTCCCTTCCGTCATATCAACACTTGTATGTTTATTGTTGCTCTGCTTATTTGAAAGGTAAGCTGTGTGTTTTTAATATAATTTTCAGTAATTTTGTTCATTTTTTAGATGATTAAGCCTTATTAGTTTTTCTCTTTCAATTTCCAAAATAATTTCTACAAACAAAACCATTGCTTTGGAGACATTTTCTTTTGTTTCTTACATCCTAAACTACAGTCAATTTTAAAAGTATACTTTATGTTTTAAGGTGTGCTTCAAAATATAGTGAAACTGGGCTGGGGAGATGGCTCAGAGGTTAAGAGCACTGGCTGCTCTTCCAGAGGTCTTGAGTTCAATTCTCAGCAACCACATGGTTGGCTCACAACCATCTGTAATAAGATCTGATAGCCTCTTCAGGCCTGCAGGCATACATGCAGGAAGAACACTATATACATAATAAATGAATAACAAAGAAAAATATGGTGAAATTAACATTACCTAATTTACTGTTGTGCAACATTTTCCTGCTCATGAGCCATGCAGCATCCTGTAACTTTCATTCCAACCACAGATACTCTTCTGCAAAGAGTGCTCTCCAGAAGAGCTTTAAATCACTACACAAAAAGTAGTTCCAGATGCTCACAGTATTTTATTTCTATTTTATTTTTGATAACTTTAAATTTTACTCAGTTGTACAAAATCTTACAGAAATGACCTTTAGTTTGAATTTGATATTTCTTTCCTTTGTAGTCCTTTAGCTTTTCTCATTGGAATATGAAAATATACAAATAACTGTGTTAAATGAGCATTACTATGACAAATAAGTTTTAATGTAGATTCAAATATTTTCAAAATGAGTATCTTCTTAATAATTCACTTAATTAATAGGCTAAAGCAGACTTTCCATCAGACCATTTCAATTCTGAGAAAAATCCTTTGGTTACTTTAAACATTGAAAGCAATAAAAACCCTTCCTCGGGTCAAGAAGAGGAAAAATATCTTGCTTAATGTAGATTGTTTCTACTAGAAACCTACAGCTAACAAAAACGTCATTACCATTAGAACTAACCCTTAGATGAATATAATGACCTTCATTTCCAAGTAGCAATAACTAAATATTAAAGTCTTTTATGTAACAAAAGCTTTTTGTTCATAACTAAAATTGAAACTAAACTAGGGGACAAGACTGTCGTCAATATTGATGATATCTATTTATCATAGTATTTCAAGTTCTATCTAGAGCAATAACTTAAGGAAATCAAAGGAATGCATATTAAAAAGTAAGAAATCAAAGTACCTTATTTGTAGATATAATAGTGTATATAAAATACCCAAATGTTCTACCAGGAAATTGCTACAACTGATAAAAACTTTCTTCAAAGTAGTAGGATGCAAAATTAACTCATAAAACTTTGCAGCCCTCCAAGAAGTAGATACCTTTCATGGTAGCCACAAATAATTTAAGATCTTAGACTCAATATAACTGAGCAAGTGAAGGATTGGGTGATAAAAAACCTCAGAATACTGAGGAAAGAAATTAAAGGGTATCAGAATATATATAAAATACCAAGCTTTGGACTATGGCAGGGTAGAGCATAGTAAGTCGGGTAATTCAAGCAGAGATAGAGTAGGAAAGAAGGCCAGAGTGAGAGAGTTGCCACATAGCTGCCAAAGGAGTAAGAGCCAGACATAACCTAATCGCAATATACAGATTAATAGAAATGGGTTAATTTGAGGGCTAAGAGCTTTCTAGTAATATGCCTAAGCCATTGACCAGTGTTTTAATTAATATAGTTTCTGTGTAATTATTCAGATTGGGTGCCCAGAAAACAAAAGTACAGTGTATGATTACAATTCGTTTTCCTTGTATTCTTGTCTTCTTTGGGAAGTATGTGTTAAGCTCTAATTATTTTCGGTTTGGCCAAATAAGTGTTTCACTCAATAAAATAAAGTGGATATATCATAAAAAACAAGCTCAATGATTAGTAGAATTAATATAGAAAAAAGTTATATTTTAAAAAGCAATCTACAAGTGTAATACAATGACCTTCAAAATCTCCGCACAACTTTTTTACGGATTTTACAGAACTTTTTTTTTTCACACACAATAAAAACCCAAGATAGCTAGAACTAACTTAAATAATAAAAGAACTTTAGGAGATTCACCATCCCTGATTTCATTTTGTTCTGAAGAACAATAGTTTTAAACACTATGGTATTGACACAGAAACAAAAAGGCACATTGATCAACGGAATCTCATTGAAGACATAGACATAATTCCATACACCACTGGAGACCTGAGTTTTGAAAAAGAAGACAGAAGTACAAGGAAATAAAAGAGAGCCTTTCCAAAAAGTGGTGTCTACTGAACAACCACAGATAGAGGAATCCAAATAGATTCATATTCATCACCCAGCACAAAATAAAACTCCAAATGGATACAGGATCTCAACATAAATGAGATACACTAAACCTGATAGAAGAGAAATGAGGGATAACCTTGAACTCACTGGTACAGAAAAACCTTTGAAGTAGACACCATTAGCACAGACACTGAGAACATCTAATAAATGGGACCAAATGAAAATGATAATTTTCTGCATTACAAAAGACAGCACCATTTGGAGAAAAGAGCAGCCTACATAACAGAAAAAGATTTTTACTAATCTGATAGAGGGTTAATCTCTAAAATATATAAATAATTAAAATAAAACAGATACCAAGAAATCAAATAACACAATCAAAATTGGGGTACAGATCTATACAGACAACTCTCCAAACAGGAAACTCAAGTGGCTGAAAAATACTTAATGTAGAAAATCCTTAGTCATTATTGGAATGCAAACCTGAACTACTTTGTGATTTCATCTTATACCTGCCAGAATAGATAAACTGAATAAAGCAAGTGATAACTCATGCTGGCAAGAATGTGGAAAAAGTGGAGCACTCCTTCACTGTTGGTGCCAATGCAAACTTGTAGAGCCTCTATGGATGTCAGTATGGGTGTTCTTCAGGAAGATGGTAATTGATCTATCTAAAGATCTACCTATACCACTTTGGGGCATATATCCAAAGTATACTTCACCCCACCATAGAGAGTCTTACTAAACCATGCTCATGGTTGCTTTGTTATTAAAGACAAGAAATTGCAAACAACCTCAATGTCCCTCAACATATGAGTGGATAAAGAAAATGTGGTACATTAACATAACAAAGTATTACTCTGTCATTTAAAAGAAATGAAATTCACAGGTAAATGGGTGGAAATTGAGAAAAATTATCCTGAGTGAGATTTCCTAGTTACAGAAATGTAAATATAGTATTTGATTATATGTAGATATTAGTTGTTGAGTCATTGATAATCAGGCAACAATCACTAAAACCACAGAAGTTAGGTGCTGTGTGAGGAACTCCAGAGTACAGATGGCTCTTCTTAGGAAATAGAAAGAGAATAGTTAGGGATGGGTAGGTGGTATGGAAGAGTAGGATCACAGAGGATAAGAAAGGGAAAGAGAGAAGGGAGTCCAGGGAGAGACAGCCATTAATGGACACGTGAAGGGTGCTTTGGAAGCCTCATAGAGTAGACACTTCCTAAAATATATGCCCATATGAAGGAGATCTGAGTAAAGTTGCCAAACAATGGTGGAAACAGAATCTTTAATACACGGTGATCAGACAGAATATGGAGTGTTAAATTTCAATTTTCTCATATGTGATTTGTTCAAATACATAGGCAATTTTATGTAGCCTCATTACATGAGGTCCTGAGAAAAAGACATACTCTTTTGTGCTTGGCTGAATATATCTGAAAATATCTGTTAAATCCATTGGGTTTATAATGTCTGTTTGGTCAACCATCTCTCTGTTCAGTTTCTGTGTGGATAATCTATCTATTTGCAAGAGTGGGACATTGAAATCTCCCATTATGCATGTGAGGGTAAGTATGTGTTTAAAACTATTATGTTGTTCTTTTCAAACCTTGTGTTTGATGCATAAATGTTCAGAATTTAATGTACTCTGGTGAAAATTTCCCTTTAATTAATATATAGTGTCCCTCCCTATCTCTCCTGATTAGTTTTTGTTTGGAATCTATTTTTTCAGATTTACAAAGACTACATGAGCTTACTTCTTAGGTCTATTTGCTTGGAATATCTTTTTAGTCTTTTACCATTAGGTAATGCCTAGTCTTGATATTAATGTGTTTTTTGGATGAAACAAGAGAAGAGATTTTATTTTCACATCAATTCTGTTAGTCTGTATCTGTTTATTAGGGAATTGCAACCATATATATTAGAAGATATCAATTAGTAATGATTTTTGTTATTTTGTTGTAGTGTGTGTGTGTGTGTGTGTGTGTGTGCTTGCTCTCTTTTGATTTGCTGGTCTGAGATTATTTATTCTCTGTTTTTTATTGGCTATAGTTAACTTAATTAGGTTGCTGTTCTCCTTCTATCTCCTGTAGTGCTGGATTTGTAGACAGGTGTTGCTTAAACTGGATTTTATCATGGAATGCATTATTTTCTTTATTTATTGTAGTTTAAAGCTTTGTTGTTTAAAGTTTTTTTTTTAAGTCTGGCCTGGAATCTGTGGTCTTACAGTCTGTAGTATATCCATCCAGACCCTTCTGACATTTAGGATTTCCAGTGAGAAGTTGTGTGTAATTCTGCTTGATCTGCCTTTATATATTACTTATTCTTTTCTCTTGCAGCTTTAATAATCTTTTTCTGTTATATGTTTAGTATTTTGATTATAATCTGGCAAGGGGACTTCTTTGTTTGCTCCAAACTATGTGGTGTGCTGTATTCTTCTTTTGCTATGATAGCTATCTTTCTTTTAAATCAGGGAAACTTTCTTTTATGCCTTGTTAAAAATATTTTTTGTGACTTTGACCTAATTTTCTTCTTTGGCCTGTAATTTTATTATTCTTTAATTTGGTCCAGTGTCCTAGATTTCCTAAATGTTTAATTTTTGTGCCAGAAGTGTTTTAGATACAACATTTTTTGTTAACCAATATTTCCATTATAATCTTGAATTAGATTGGTGCTGCCAGGAGCAGATGTGTCTCATTATCATAAAAAGCCCTAAGTTTTTAAACATTTTAAATGCCATATTCTGTTATTCTTGGAAAGGTTTTAAAAATAACTATCCATCTAAAATATATGTTTGTACATTTATAAAACCTAACTAACATGACTACTAGCTTGACTATTACATATGACTATCGATTAACCTGTATTTCTTAATTAAATATTATATCTTTAAATAAGCTGCACAAACACAATACTTTAATCAAGAGCAGAAATATACATATAATAAAATTGACCTTAAGTTTGTATCAATAAACCAAGATCCATACCAATGCAAAGTGTTCATCTCTAAAGCATATCTACCTTCAAATAAAAAACAAACATTTATAAACAATATTTGGGAATTGGGCATATTTCTCTCCAAACTACTTCCTGCTTTTTGTTGGCCAAAGTATTTGGGGTTCCACAGAGACATTTCAAGGGGTCTTGGTCCATTAAACTACATTAGTCTGCAAGGAATTCCCAGGTTCTCATTCTCTGTGGAAAGATGGCAGAACATCTTTTCCAAAGCAACAGAGGGATAACTTTCTCAGCCTGGTGGTGGGAGATACAAAATAATCCCTCACTAGTTCAGAATTATGTATAATAAAGGGTTGTTTATTTTGGTGAGATTCACAGGCCACTGGCCTAGATCACAGTCCTCTACATGAAAAGTGAACAGTAACAGATTCTACCAGACAAAGGTGAGAACCAGAATCAAGAGAGTGAGCACATGCTTTTCAGCTGCATTTATAGTATAAGAGATCATACCCAAGTGGGCTAGTTTCTTAAAGGCTATTGGCTGAAGGAGCTGAAGGAGCTGAAGGAGCTTCTTTTCTTTAAATACGAGAGTTCCAAACCCAATAGAAAACTATATACACTAGGAACAGATATAAAGTATAATATTAGAATTACAACAAGCATAAACAATATTAAGCAGGGAGTGTATGCTAAATGTTTCAATAAACATAATATTCTAAGGAGTATAGTATTGGAAATGGCTTGGCTAGATCATAAGAGGATGGTAACTATGACTATCTAATCTTCAGCCCCATCAAAGGTCTGAGAAGGGAGATAATATTACTTGAATAGGCAGGAAGTGGAATCAAGCATCTTCTAAAATGTACAGTAGATGACAGAGACAGCTGGCTATCTGAGCAATCATCCAAAGTCTCATTTGTAATGTTGAAACAACTAACTTTGTCTAAGGCCTAGAATAACTAACAAACCATTTTCAGAGGCAGGAAACTTTTCAAAACCATCGTACACTGTCCTGATAAGATTTGAAAGTGTTTTGTTGTTGTTGTTTTCCCTTGCATCCTGCTTGTCTAATCCTGACATCATGCATTTTGTCAGTGATCAAGGCATGGGCAGTTCCTTTCCCAAAGGCCATTTGTGCCAAAAAGAAAACCAACTCCAAGTGGAATGTCTTTGGTGCTTCACACTCTCAGGAATATATCAGTGCTGCCAGGAGCAATCATGTCTCACATCAGCAGAATCCTGTTATTTGAATGCCAAGTTCTACAGATCTTTGAAGTGGTTGAAGATTGCCTATCTATGCAGAATACCATCTCTATGTATCTAAAATCTAATTAGTTTAACTAAAAGTATACCAACCATGAATGACTATTGACATATAATACTTAATACCTATATAACTTAACGATTAAAACTTCATATCAGAATATTAAACAATCTTTAAACAACTGTGCAGTAAAGGAGAACAATGACCTCAAAATATAAACAATATATAAATATTTTGAACAAAGGTAGAGATATAAAATGCAATATGATAAATATATCTTAAAATTGTATCAATATATAAAATGTCTTAAATAGAGGGAGAAACATGCATGCAAACAATATGACACATGGGTGTACAAATATAAAAAAGAAATACAAGCATATTCATTTAACAAATAAAATTTGAACTTGTGTCTATGTACAGTATTGTAATAAAGTAAGGGTATATCCAAGATCATGAAATGCAAAGGAATTAGTAAAAGATGGTTGATAAACAGGGTGTCAGGTACTTAAGAAAGCGGCTTGTCACATGACTTCTTTAGACAGCAAGATGAGAGAGAAAGTAATGGTAATAAGATGACTTTTTCATTTTTGTAATCAGTTCAAGACCCCATCCTAAGAGATTCAGGGTGAGGTAAATTTTTACCCTCAGTTAAACTTCTCTAGTCACCCTTATAAGCATACTCAGAAGTATATGTTCTGGGCAATTCAAAGTCAATTTGACAGTGATGATTTATCACCAGGTACATATCATCTATTGCTGTCATGAATAAAGAGAGTTATTACTGAAAAATACATGCTATTCCCTTATTAATTATATTAATAAGAGTAGTCAGTGTTTCTTTCATTATTTTATTATTATTTTTATCATCAATGCTAAAATAACTAAAGATGACCTCTCAGACCCATTGGTATTTTAAAGTATTCTACTCCTGTATTTTTAAGGTGTTTTTATATATAACTAGTTTGGTTAAAATTATATATGCATCCAAGTGAGATAATTCAGAGTATTTTATTACTTTTGAAACTTGAAAATAAGATATAAACTTCAAATGGTTTCTGAGCATATGAAAAGTGAGTGTAAATTCATGCTGGTGAACAATGGTATGAAAGAACTCCTGTGGGCAGGTGGGCAGGGTTTGTCCACATTTCCCTATAAGACAGAAAAACAACCAGTTCTCTAAAGACAAATGACGGATGAAGGCATTTTCTATCCCCTTCCAAGGACAGATTATCTCCCAAGTTCTTGAGGCATTGTATGAATTTGTGTATTTCAACTTTCAATACAATTTGTAGCAAGAGCATCTTCTTGATTGCATGTGTTGGACGCTTGGTTACTGATTATGCAATATAATAGGTAGCAGAACTTTTAAGGTTCAAACCTCATGGGACATCACTGGAGGGTTTGCCCTTGGAAGGAATTAATTAAGCTATATGGGTCAGAGATTTTATGGGAGATTATTTGTCATATGATAATTAAGATTGGTTCCTTCCTTGTCTTTCTGGTCTCCTGTCCTATCCTGTGGTCTTTGCTCTTACAAATGCTTTATTTTGATGCCATCTGCCTTTAGGCTCTCACCAGAGGTTGAACTAAAGGGTTTTCTCCTCCATCCATTGTCTTTTAACACCTAACCTTGAAGCTTTACAAATCTTTTCATATACTACTCATTTCTCATCATTTACTCATAACAGTAGAAAATTAGCTAGCACAAGAATGTTCACTGAATAATAACGTACAATTTGCTAATGTAAGTTGTTTCTTGAACAGTTCTGTATATGAAGCCTAAACAATGAAGGTGACAATAAAAAAAGAACCAAGTCCCCCTTAAGCATTTCACTGTCTTTTAGTTGAAACATTTGATATACAAGTGATTGCAAGAGAAGTAATGTCTGTAATACTTTTTAAGCAATAAAATGTCACACTGTTCCCCCATATTTATGTCAACCAAGGAAATATTATTTCATTATATTAAATGAAATGTTCTCTAAGTTCACTGCCTGCAGTCCACTAAATTACAGTTTTGTCAAAAACCTCAAAAATGCTGAGCTCCGTAAAATCAGCAGATACTAAAGGTACTCTTGAAGGAACTGAATTTTAGTGCATCCTTCTCCAATTACTAGAATTGCCAAGGGAAAGCAACATGAAGCTGTTTGAGATAGTTCTTAACAGTCAATTAAAATGTAGAATGGGCGTTACTGAGGGAGTGGACTGATGTTCTCTGTAAGGTAAAGTTTATGATGCAAGCTTTCTTTGACCGTCTGCAACTTTCAGCTTTTCAACACATGACTGACGGTTTGCAAAATTTTTTCTTAAAGTAGTAGTTGCATGGGTTCAGAATGTAGTAAGATACTGTAGGAGAAATTAGCTTGATGAAATCAAACTGAAAGTTGTAATCGAAAATTTTATTCATAGGGAATGCTTTTAAGATCAAAGAAAGTATTGCAGTGTGAAAAAAAAAACACTTCAGGAGTCTGAGGAGGAAGCAGTTATACACAGAGGAACTCCAGGATGGACCAAGTTTCTTGGGTGAAAAGTTGACCTAAGTCTGGAACTTTTCAACTGTATTTGAATGAGGGGCTTGAGATGACTACACATGGATGACCAGCTGTTGTGTAATATTTTCATCAATTTTTTTATTTATATTTTTCCAGGGTATCGTAACCTAAAGTATGTCCTAAGATTTCAAAATGAGATGAGTAGATAAATTATAGGATCATCACAAACTCTAGACTTTTTAGTTTGTAGCTGGGAAATGTTTCCATGTCTATAATAAATAATTCTATGTTCTACTTTGAAATATAGGTTATATGTTAATAAAATAGGAAATAATAGATGAAATGCATTTTGAACAATGGCTATAAAGATACTGGTTACCTGGACTTGGAAGTGGCTATGTGCACTTTGATCTTGCTCTAGGATGTGGTACACTGATCTTCAAAGTGAATAATCTCTCCCTTTCAGAATCAAGAGGCATCCACTCTGCCGTAAGGTAAGGGACTTCATGTGCCTCTTCTAACATTTCTCAAGCATAAGGAAGAATCAGATTTGCTAAGAGTCTTAATATGATCATTTGACTGAAATACACAAAAGACCTCACTCTTCATCTTCAAGAGCTTTTCAGATGAAAGCTGATGAGCCCTTAATTATATACCATGGGGTTTTGTTCAAGGAGAAGCTACTACAGAACTTTAATCCAATTTGAAATAATAGAACACATCTTGGAGTCTTTCCAGGAACTAATAAGTTCTCTCCTTTTCATTCTTCACCTCTTTCTTTAACTTACATGGAATTTGTATTATTAACATTGTGTTTTTGACATCTTGTAAACTCAGAACATAGTAATCAGAATACATTAGGCTAAACCATGACTAAGATATCCATGTTCTACTCCATAGACCATAGAAAGTGAGGAAGTTTCCAGGTGTGGAAAGGAAGTAATGTAGTTCTGTAGATGGAAGTTTCTGCCCTACCCAGTCACACAGTTATTCAGTTACATAGAGGCTTATATTAATTATAAACTCATTGGTCTACTACCTCAGGCTTATTAGTAAGTATTTCTTACAACTTAAATCAACCCATAATTCTTATCTATATTTAGTCACATGGCTTGGTACCTTTTCCCAGTGCATCCTTCTTATCTTGCTTCTTGTGTCTAGGTGGTGAAAGTATCTGGCCTTTCCTCTTCCAAAAATTCTCCTAGTCTGGTGGCCCTGCCTATACTTCCTGCCTAGCAACTGGTCAATCAGCATTTCATTAAACCTATATGAGTGACAAATATTTATATTATACAAAAGCATTATCCTACAGCAGTTCCACGTGCTAGAAATGTCAGGAAAGGGAATATGTAGGACTTCTGTTTTTTCATATATCTATGTAAGCAGTAAAAGTGGTCCCCTGAATTGTCTTGAGACTAGATGACTCTTCTGAAATTATTGACGAGGCTGCAGAAACAATTTTTATCCTAAAACCTCATCTCTCTAATACTCTCTCATTGTTCCTGCACACACTTTATACAGATTGCTGGACTAGACAGTGACACATGAGATAAATGCAGCCAAACTTTGAGAAGACAATAAAGAAAGGCCTGGCATAGAAGGGTGGGGGATAAATAACAATATCTCTATCTCCAGTATGAGGGTTTGATTATGTACAAAAATAAGTTTTTAGATTATGAATGTTATTATTTCAATCAGATACATTATCCTTCTTTATCTTTTACAAAGTGATGTTAGTATTGGACAACCTTTCATATTAATGAATGAACAATTGAATATCAATCACCCTATATATTATGAGGATGACACAAATCACTGAAATCATGGTCTATGAAGTCAAATGCATCTGGTTTGAGCTCCTTTTGGTCATTTACCATTGGTGAGAGTTTGACATGCAACCAAATTGACAGAGCTCTCAACATCCTCAGTCTCAAGGCCACGTCTTTGAGTTAGTATACAAAGCATATGTCTTTAGGCCTGGCCAAGATGACTATTTAACAACCACAGGCAATCTCTTTCTTACCATGTTATTATTAAAATGCTATTTGCCTGTAGAGTTTAGGAAGCAGGGGAGATTGCTTGAGATACTCAAGCTATGTAAATTAATTTTGTTGTTACTCTTCCATTAGCTTTCATTGAAAGTCTTTATATAAAACTAACTCAAAAATACCAAGTATAAAGCCAGTTTTTGGTTCAATCACTCTTCCCCCATACACTCTGTTTTGCAGCCATAGGGACTCATTTCAATAGATTCCTTTGCCTGCTAGGAGTTGGCAGGGAGTAGACAGTATGAATGTTTCACAAACAACTAGAATATGGGTGATAAAGAGAAATCAAACTATCAAATGTAATTGTTCCCAAAGCTGGGCATCTTTAGTATGAGTTGTATCTACTCTCTACTGCCAGCAAGTAGAAGCCCTGTGAATCACGCTTCCCCGAAAGCAGCATTCTATATGGACTCCAACAACACTATCGTATTGCCTATTTATATTTGATATATTTTGCTCTTGCTAAAATCTAGGTGGACTCCTTTTGGCTGTTTTTCTTCTTATGTCTGTCTTTACCTGTGGTTTGATTTTTGTTTGTTTTTTTTTGTTTGTTTGTTTCTTTTACTTGAATTTTGACATATACTTTGTGGGCAAAAGTCCTTTTTCTTCTTGTCTTTGAGGTAATGTGTGAGTTCCCACTGTGACTACAGGCATCATCTCCTAGTTATGTCCTTTCACTGCTGTGTCAGAATGAAGCCCTACTAACTGACTTTCTAGGAAAGAGAAGAGCAAACATATTCTAAATTATGAGTGGTGCCTGTGTTTTCAGATATTTGCCATTACCTATTAATCAAAATTTATTAGAGTAGTTTTCCAAACTTCTAAAAAGTATTTTAAAGTTATAGAAAGTTACACTTTATCTATGCATATTGTCAACACAATATTATCACTCATGTAAGCAGCCCAGTTATCAAAAATGAAAGTCAAAATTTAGGTTTAAGATAGTTTCCTTCACAATGAAAAAATCAAAACACAGTCTATGGGAAAAATGTTTACAAAACCATGTATCTTGTAAAAAAAAAAGACCTACATTTAAATTTTAAGAAGAATCTTAAAATTTATTAGTGAGAATTTGACAAAAAGAAAACAAAATGCTCAATTAAAAAGGAAGCACAAAACCCAAGAGTGTCTGCACATTCTACATGAAGATATGCATGTGACAAATGAGATATGAAAATGTGCTCATTATCATTTGCAATTAGGGAAATTAAGATTCCACTTTATACATATTAAAATGACCCTAGTTCCAATAAACCTGACAATACAAGTTGCTAGTGAGAAAGTAGAATATCAAATCACAGGTATTTTTGCAGGGAATTCAAAATTATGCAGTCAGCATGGAAGAGAATATAGCCATTTCACCGACAGCTAAATACAGAGTATAGCAATTACTTTTTAAAGCATTTTAACAGTGGGATCTGAAGTATATTGCCATTCTACCCTGGGTATTCTTAGGTCACAGTCATCAAACACTGAAATGGCCAGTGTTTGGTAAACAGAAATTAAAGAATCAAACTTTGGTGATATATATATATATATATAATCAGATATTAAAAGACTAGATGTAAAAAATAATAGGTATCAGGACATTTTAAAATACATCAATCTTAAGCTTTTACTACTGAGCTAAAATAAAAGAAGTGAGCCAACAGAGCATGGAGCCAATTTTTAGTAGTTGCAAATTATATAAACCTAAGTATGATATTCTAGGAACTTTGAATAGTCACATCATTGGTTTGGGTGTAAGGCTGAGTCCCACCCTGTATACACCCTTCTTTATTCACTGATTCCTGAAGCCTTTTCTCACTGCAGAAAGACTTTATTTTAGTCTGGCAAATATTTACGGTGGGTACGGTGGGATGCATTCAGTATTATCTCCTTGATTCTGCTGCATTGAACTAACTTTTTCTGCATCGGTTGGCACATCCTGATACACCGTCCAGGCTTAGGACAAATGGCTGTAGCAGGTCACATCATAGAAAGCTGAGTCACAGTACATCATGGAAAGCTTGTGAATGATATGTTAATTCATTTTTGGCTTTGTGGAATTCTGCCTTTGAGCAGAAACACTGGTAGGCTAAAAGTGAACAATAACAATAACAACAAAAATAAAAACAATTTAGGATGAAGTACATATAGAATGTAGCAAAAAATTAAAAATAACAGCTGTACTGTAAACACACACAAAGGGCTGTGAACAGGTGCTAATCTTAGTTATTTGGGATATCCATGGACTGGGTAAGACTGAAGACAAAAGGACAATGCTTAATTAGTTTGCAGCATATGATCGAGTTACATGCTAAACAACTTGTATTCTAAATAACCCCATATTAAGAATATGTGTTGGCAAGGTTGTAATTAAGAAAGGGGATGAAATGGGCTCACATACAAGACATTTCTGAATTCTTATGACAATAAGAAAGTAAAATATAGAGTTAACTGTCAAGGGATAAATGGCTGCATTGTGAATATTAATGTGGAGAAAATTGCATCAAAATAAATCAAGCTAAAGAAATTCATTAGAATACATATTAACTACAAGGATCCAACTTCTATGTAAAATTTAAGCACATTTGGAGGAAAATTTGCATTTTTGAATGCCAATTTAGTTCATAACAATATAAAATATGCATAGAAAAGACACATGAAAAGTTGACGTGGAGACTACCTTAGGGCATAAGCAGGTGAAAGATTTGCAAAGATGGTGCAGGATAATTTACTCTAACTTATATTTTATTTCCTAACCTAGGAGGTGAGCACTTAGGGATCTTTTATTTTTCTATTCATAGTGTTCTTAAAACATTGAATTTCCACCAAAAAGGGATCCTGATAAACAAAATTTAATGAAATGGATCATTTTATGGCTACCATGATGCATTTTTGCTATTCAAGCAAAAATAGATAAATCAATTTTGATGCCCTTTTCATCTTCAGAGTGATGTATTTTCTATAATTCCTCTAGGTGAATTCATTATATTTCAACCTATATTTGAACCTTCAATATAACCTCATGAAGTACTCAATTTTCTTTGCCTCTTGAATCCCCGAATGAACTTGTATGTAATTATGTGTAATTTTGAATGACCATCATTTTTCACCAAATGCTACTTGTAAATATGAGCCTTATAAAAGAGTAAACTCTCAACCGCATGTGGATAATGATCGATCTGAATTTTTTAAATGTTAAATTTACCTCAGGCAAAAAGATGCTTCTTGGTTCAGGTTTTTAAACTAAAGCTGTTGTGTCTTTGGAAATGACTACAGAAAACATGTAGTTGTGAGCTAAGTTGTGAACATACGAGCACAGCGAATTCCAAATGCATGGTAATATAGCTCAGAACTCCATGTGTGAATCTCGATTTTCATAGGCTCAAGGTAACTCTGACGCATTTAAGGACAAGCTTGGTTTTCAATGTATATTCCATCTATTTGAAATTATAAGTCAAATTGATGGCAAACATTATCAGTGACCTTATGGTATCTGTGTCAGGGTTACTGATGCCCGTTGCTGAAGACAGAAGACAGGACAGAGGGGGGGCCAATGGATGCAATGAAAGCTGATTGCTTCTGCCTTTGCCCAGTGAAGCCCGAGTGCCATCAATTCTACCTAGCGACAGTTCATTTCAGGCAGAACCAGACACAAGAAGAAGGAAATAACAAGGGAAGGATCTGGACCTCCACGAAGATTAGCATGCAGTGCCAGGAACTGTCAGTGAGTAGATTACATGTGTTAGATACAATTTTATGAGGTAGACAGCAGGAGCTATATTTTCCTTTCATTCAAACAGACATTGCCTGATTCTTCAAAGTTCTAAGCTTATATATTTTGGTGATATTATATGTATGATTCTTATAGGAAAAATATGGAAGATAACAAAAATATCTTCCAGGAAAACAATACAAAATCACAAACACAATATTCATACTCTTGTATCTCTTCACTTTCGGTTATCAATATTTTTGTTTGTTTTTCTGATTTATTGTGTTGGGGGGAGATGCCTGAAGCCAACGTCTTATTATATAACCATCCCTTGTGCTGACCCGGTGTGATTATGTAGCTCAAGATGATCTTCCTGCTTCATAATACTGACTGTTTCACTTAGAGGTATGGGGCAACAAGTCTAGTCAATAACAAATAAATTTTAAAAGGCATGCTTTGTTTTGTTTTAGCTTTGTACTTAACTGTATATGTTTTTAAATTTGTTGTTTTTCTTTAATTTATTGTAATTTGTTACTTTATTTTTTATTTCCACTCACAAGTTTAAAATTCACATTCTCTAGCCACTTGATATTTATCCTTCAGTATCCCATGAACTTTTAGAAAACCTTAGGTGGCCCCTTTCATACACTTTTCAAAGACAGTAACATTACTAAATTCTTTTAGCCCAATGTCATTGTCTAGTCCACACCTATTACTTCTCTGCATTCTTAGGATCATATCTTTTATTACTCCTTTAAAGAGTATTTTATTTGGTGGAGTGGGGATGTTCAGCCATGTTCTTAACAGCTTGATTGATAATAGTCAGAAGCTGGAAACAACCTGGATGTCCTTCAGTCTAACTCAACCCAAGAATGGATAAAGAAAATGCAGTACATTTACACAATAGAGTATTACCCAGTTGTTAAAAACAAGGACATCATGAAGTTTATTGGCAAATGGATTGACTAGAAAAGATCATTCTGAGTGAGGTAACTCAGACCCAGAAACACAAATGTTATGATATGTAGTCATTCATAAGTGGATAGTGCTTTAATGTAAAGACTAACCATGCTACAATCTACATACCGGGAAGAGCTAAGAAACAAGGAGGGCTCGAAGGGCCATGTGGGAATCTCACTGTGAAGGGTAAACAGAATAGACATCACTGGTTGAAAGGGAAGGCGTCTGGATGGGGGTAGGTGGGCATGGGCACAGGAGAAAGCGTATAGGGCAAGGATGAAAAGAGCAATGGGGGATATAGAACCTGAATTGGCCTTCTCATTTGATCAGGCAAGATTTCCAGTGGAGGATGGGGACAGCAACCCAGCCACAGAACTTTAGACTTACAATGTGTCCTGTCTACAAAATTTACTGAAGTAAAGGTGGGATACAAATTGTAGAAGTGGCCAACCAATGACCGGTCTGGCTTGAGACCTACAACATGAGAGGGAGTCCACCTCTGATGCTGCCTAGAGGGTCATGATCCAGAGGTTGGATATCCTAGACACCTAGGATAGAGCAAAACATGACTGGCAAAAAAGTCAATGAAATGATTCCTATTGATATTCTGCTGTATTTGTAGATTGGTCCCTAGGCCCAAGGTCATCAGAGAGGATTCATTCAGCAACTGATAGAAACAGATGCAGATATCCGCAAGCAAACTTTAGGCTGAGCTTCAGAAATCCTGCAACAAACACATGAAAATTAAGCAGTGCTCTCATGAATCATCAATGGGTCAAGGAACAAATGAAAAATTTAAAGACTTCCTAAAATCCAGTGAAAATAACCAAACAACATACCCAAATTTAGGATAAACAATGAAAGCAGTGTTAACAGGGAAGTCCATAGCACTAAATTAATACATAAAGTAGCTGAAAAAATCCCACATTAGGGAGTTAAAAGAACACTTGAAAACTCTAGCACAAAAAGAAGCAAACTCACTACTAGATGGCAGGAAATAATCAAATTGAGAGCCACAATCAACAAAATAGAAACAAAGAAAACAATACAAAGAAACAATGAGATGAAGAGTTGGTTTTTTGAGAGAATCAACAAAATAGACAAGCCTTTATACAATCTAACCAAAAGGCAGAGAGAGAATATCCAAATTAACAAAATCAGAAATGTAAGGGGGGACCTAAAAACAGACACAGAGAAAATCCAGAGAATTATTAGATCATATTTCAAAAACCTGTATTCAACAAAAATCGGAAAACAAAGGAAATGGACAATTTTTTGTATAAATATCACTTACCAAAATTCAGTCAAGATGAGATAAGCAAATTGAATAGACCTATAACTGCTAAAGAAAAAGAAACAGTCATCAGAAGGCTCTCAATCAAAAAATTCAAGGGCCAGATGGTTTCAGTGCAGAATTCTAAAATATTTTTAAAAAAGAAATAATTCCAATACTCCTCAAAGTTTTCCACACAATAGAAGCAGAAGGAACATTGCCAAGATCTTTTTATGAGGCTACAATTAACCTCATATCCAAACCACACAAAAACATTACTAAGAAAGAGATTTACAGACCAATCTAACTCATGAACATTCATGCAAAAATACTAAATAAAATACTGGCAAATCGAATACAAGAATGCATCAAAAAGTCATGTACCATGATCAAGTCAGCTTCATCCCAGAGATGCAGGGATGGTTCAACATATGAAAATCTGTCAATGTAATCCACCATATAAGCAAACTGAAAGAAAAGCCTTTGACAAAATAAAATATCCCTTCATGATAAAAGTCTTGGAGAGAGCAGGAATGCAAGGAACATACCCAAATATAATAAAGGCAATATATGGCAAGCCAATAACCAGCATCAAAATAAATGAAGAGACACTCAACAATCCCACAAAAATCAGGAACAAGGCAAAGTTGTCCACTCTCTTCATGTCTATTCATTATAGTACATAAAGTTCTAGGTAGAGCAATAAGACAGCAAAAGGAGATAAAGTGGATACAAACTGGAAAAGAAGAAATCAACTCTCAATATTTGCTGATTATAGGATAGTTTACACAAGCTACCCCAAAAATCCTACCGAGGAAATTCCACAACTCATAAACACCATCAGTGATTAGCAGGATACAAGATTAACTCAAAAAAAAATTCAGTAGCCCTCCTTTACACAGATGATAAATGGGCTGAGAATGACATCAGAAAATTCATAACTCTTCACAATAGCCACAAATAACATAAAATATCATGAAGTAACTCTAACAAACAAGTGGAAGACCTGTATGATAAGAATTTTAAATCATTGAAGACAGAAATAGAAGAAGACATCAGAAAATGGAAAGATTCCCCCTCCTCTTGAGTAGGTAGAATTAACATAGTAAAAATGACAATCTTACTAAAAGCAATCTACAGATTCAATGCAATGCCCATCAAATTCCCAGCAAAATTCTTTACAAATATCAAAAAACAATACTCAACTTCGTACGGAAAAGAAAAAAGGCTTGGATAGTCCTGTACAATAGAGGAACTTCTGGGGGCATCAAAATCCCTAACTTAAAACTCTACTACAGAGCTACAGTACTGGAAACAGCCTGGGATTGTCATAAAAACAGACAGGAGGACCAATGGAACTGAATAGAAGACCCAGATATCAATCCACATACCTATGAACACCTGAGTTTTGACAAAGAANTATAACCCCAGTAGCACAGACACTGAGAGAAACAATTAATAAATGAGACCTCCTAAAAGTGAGAAGTTTCTGTAAAGCAAAGGACATGGTCAACAAGACAAAATAGCAAACTGAAAGGGAAAAGAGCTTCACCAACCCCACATTGGACAAATGGCTGGTCTTCAAAATATACAAAGAACTCAAGAAATTGGTCATCAAAGAACAAATAATCCAATAAAACAAAAAATAAATGGGGTACAGACCTAAACAGAGAACTCTCGACAAAGGAATCTAAAATGGCTGAAAGACACTTAAGGAAATGCTCAACATCTTTAGTCATTAGAGAAATTCAAATCAAAACAACCAACTGTGAGATTCCACCTTATGCCTGTAAGAATGGCAAAGATCGAAAACACTTATGACAACTTATGCTGGAGAAGATATGAGGTAAAGGGAACTCTCCTTCATTGCTGGTGTGAGTGCAGACTGGTACAGCTTCTTTGGATATCAGTATGGTAATTTCTCAAAAAGTTAGTAAACAACATATCTCAAGAACCAGCAATTCTATTTTTGGGTATATAACCAAAGGATGCTCAATCGTACCATAATGGCATGTGCTCACCTATGTTCATAGCAGCATTATTTGTCATAGCCTAAACCTGGAAACAACCTAAATGCCCCTCAATGAAAGAATAGATAAGAAAAATGTGATACATTTATACAATGGAGTACTACACTGCATAAAAAAAATTGACATTGAAATTTCTTGGTAAATGAATGGATCTAGAAAACATCATATCCAGTGAGGTAACACAGACCCAGAAAAACAAATATCATATGTTCTCAGTCATCAGTGGCTTTTAGACACAAAACAAAGAAAAAACAGCCTACAATTCACAATCCCAGAGAAGCTGGACATCAAAGAGGACTCAACAAGAGACATACATGCACCTAATCAACAAGGAAAGTAAAAAAGGCAAGATCTCCTCAGTAAATTTGGAGCATGAGGACCTTGGGAGAGGGTAAAATGGGAGGGCAAGTGCAGGGAGCAGGACAGAGAAAAATACATAGCTCAATAACAACAATAAAACATAAAAAGAAGAGAATTCAAGGTTAATAAAGCATTATGCAATTATGACAGCAAACTTATAACACATTAATGAATGATGTATGAGAACATACTTACAAAAATGGCCAGAATTAAAAGTATCTTCCAGGAATTATGGAGCAGTAATACAACAGGGGAACCTCAGGACACTTCACAACAGAGTCTCCAATGGGTCATTATTCTAACAAACTATGACCTAACACTCCAATTCTAGGTATGTATTGAGCAGAGCGTCAGAATTGGGCAGCAAAAGGCATTTGCAATCACTTCCAAGGTAGCACAAGTAACTCTATCAATAAGAAGTAATGTGAATATCAATGACAACAGAAAAGATACCATTCTGTTGTATATTTTTAGGATTGAGTACTATAATACATGGGCCACTATGGCATTGGTCAATGCCTAGATAACAGACAAGGAAGGAGATTGTCACATTGTTCAAACTCAATGCATGTCAAAAAAAGTTAAAACTGTTTCTTGATTATACTATAAGACCATGATGGGGACACCCACTGAAACAACTTAACTGAGCTAATGGAAACCTTCCAACTCTGGCCTGTCAGCAAAGGAACCAGCACAGACCCAAACTAGGCCCTCTGAATGTGCATGACAGTTGTTCGGCTGGGGCAGACTGTGGGGCCACTGACAGTGAGACCAGAATTTATCCCTACTATTTGTTCTGGCTCTTTGGAACTCATTCTCTCTGGACGGATACCTTGCTCAGCCTAGACATAAGGAGAGAGCCTTTGTCCTGCCTAAAAGCAATATGCTAGACTTTGTTCACTCCCCACGGGAAGCCTTACCATCTTAGGAGTAGTTGGGAGTGGGAGAGGGGTAGGAGGGAACAGGAATAGGGAACAGAAGGAAGGGAGGAAGTGGGAAATGGATTTGGCATGTAAAATGAGAAAATATAGCATTTTAAAAAATAAAATTAAAAAAATTATAGAAAAATAGCTATAAATCCAGTCCCAATGTATTCTTGGTTTACATGGACATTACATGTACATATATATGTACACAGGAATATATGCATATAAAACATCAATACACACAAAATAAAAATAAGTAAATCTTTTAAAACTTAAAAAAATACCAATAAATATAGGCATGATCATTTTTCTCAAATACATGGAAGAAGCCCAAGGGCAGCAATGTTTTGTATTTCTTTTCAAAGAAAGAGGCAATTATCAATGAAAATTTTATTGGCAGATGTGAGAGTTGGTTATATAGATATTTGTTTGTGACATTCAAGATGTACTATGTTTTTCTGTCCACTTACTCATCTGTAATATGTATTACAATTAAAATGATTAGCATAGCATATGAAGCCAATTGCACATAGGAACACAGCTAATCCTGGTATAAGAATTTTGTAATCCTCCATGGCAAAGTTGTCAGAATTAAAGAAAGAACCATCCAGGCATGTAGCACGCCCCTATAATCCAGCACTTAGAGGACTTGGGCGGGAATGCCATGCCTTCAAGCCACCTGAAGATTCTGCTAAAACTAATTCCTGTAAAGTTGGGGCAATTAGAAGAACTCAAAATTTAGGAGGAAGAGGATTTCCAGTTTTAGCTCCAGTGTCTAGCATGTTCAGTGATTGGCCTTGAGCAAAAGTTTAAAAATTCCATCCGGTTTCCTTCACTCTTTTCTTTCTTTATTCCCCCAATTTTCCTTTGTCTTTCTTGGGATTTTATTTGTTCCCTTTCCCTTCTTTTCTCTCCCTCATTCTTTGATTGTTCTTTTCTCTGCTCTTCATTTTATCCCCCACCTTCCCTTTCATCCTCCCCTTCATCCACCCACCCATTTTTACAGTTCAAAACTGATTTATTTTACTACGAAAAGAAAACTCTGTTCAGGCCACTAGAACAGATAAATACTTAAAGCCATTGACATCAAGGCCTCCAACAATGTGAAGAGATGCTGTTCTGTTCCCAGGTGTAGTTAGCTTGCCAGGCTCTGAGTCAGGCTTTTTAGACAAACCTTCTGTCTCCTGTGCCCGCTCTTCTGGTTGCTTGTGATAAGCAATTTCCCATTCCACGTGCTCATCATTCATTGTCTGTTTAATTAGGAATCTCCACAAGTCTTATGAAATGTCTTGCCAGTCCCAGAGGCTGAGGAATTCCCAATCTCCCAGAACTTTGGTTAATAAAAATTTCTGACATCAGATCACATGTCCCTGGTTCTGTTTCTGGCCTCTAAATGCCTGGAATGCGTATCCATGTCATCTGGTCCTCACATTATTCTGGTATTGAATAAACATTGCAAAAAAAGCATTCCTGTCTTTTCATTTAATAGCAGCCCCCTACTTCTGCCCATATCATCTCTTCCTCACTCCTACCAAATCTTTCTGTTGCCTTGCAGGTCTTAAGCTCATTGAGTCATGCTGTCTGAGCACAGCTCTGATCTCAGTTTCTTTGTATATCATTCTGGACAAATAAAATATGTGACAGAGAGCTGTACATATAGACAGAGCCGAAAAACCCTCATAAATTTGCAAATGCAAGAGTTGATAGATTTTAGAAACCATTTTTAAATTTACTTGTCATTTAATTTCTAACTGATATTTATCTAGTCACTCTCAATGCTTGGAAGGATGAAAATGTCATCATTTAAAAGTATAAAAATAAAATAAGTTTTTCATGACTCTGAACAGGTTTGAAAGTAAAATTCTCTCTCTGAAGGGGAGACACTTAGCAATCCGGTCTTTAGTTGTGTCTCTTAATTCCCTGTTTTCTCTCGCCTGCTTATTAGACTTGGCCAATATCAAGAGCCAAGTGTCTGGATTCAGCTGGGAGCCTTTCTAATTCTTGCTCAGAACTGGAAGAACATCGATTTGTGCTTCCTTTGTTGTCTTCTGCAACTATCTCTTCTACTTAACTTCCAATTTATAAGTCAGCAAAAATCGCTTCAGATTGCCTAGAAAAATAATCAAAAATCAAAAGGAAAGTAATACTTCTGCCTGTCCCTTTTCACATGTTCAGATAGATAAATAGATAGATTGATAGATTGGTTGATAAAAGATGACTCTTTAAGAAAATGCACTTGCCATTTGATAGAGACTCTGTGGAAAAAGTAATTTTGGCAGCAGACACTGAACAAAAGCTCCAAATGCGAGGAGAACACTAAGTACCTAGACTGCCTGTGTTGGTGTTTGACCGTGACCTAAAGTAATTGGAGTCAGCTGCTGTACAAGAATGACACAAACAAACAAAAAACTCTTCTTGCTTTGTATGCAAAATCACATAGGTATGTATATTGCTGCATGCATGCACACACACAGTCACACGCACTCTACAGATACACACACGCATACACAAAAGCATACACACACCACAGATATACGCATCACAGCAATACCCCCTGCCCCCTGGATAAAAAAAACTTCCCTCACTATATAACTGTCAAAGCACAAAATGTGTCTAATAAAAAAAAAGAATATTAAGACATGCAAAGGAAAAAGGTCAAATAACATGAAGAATTGGATGAGATTGGATAACAGATTTGATACAAAAGCAGTATCCATCCTTCTGCTGAATACAAGTAGCACACCTCAGCCTCAAAGACCGACATTTCCTCAGAGTAAGTGGTTGGAAAAAGACCTTCCAATCAAATGGATCTAAGAAGCAAGCTCTTGTAGCTGTCCTAACGTCTAACAAAATAAACTTCAAACTAAAGATAGATGAAGGACATTTCATATTCATCACAGAAAAATCCATCAATACACAGTCTCAATCCTAAAAAATGTATACTCTAGAGATATACACATACACATACATACAAGCACACGTTCACACAAACGCACCACACACACACATACACAGACCCATACACAAACTACAGAAACACACATACACAAGCACACATACACCAGAGACACACACATATACCATAACATACATACACACTGACACACATTCATATACACATACACACAAACTCAGAGTAATTTTAATGTCTAAAATTTAAGTGCGGTATAAAGTAAAGAAATGAAGGCTATATTTTCTAACTACCAAACATACATATTAGTTATTTTCTCCAAGAAGTTTATTAATAACATCATTTATATAATTTCTATGGCTAGAAAATAGAATTTATAAGTTTAATTACCAAACAATAAACACATGTATATTATAGCTGTGTAGCCAGGTATAAAAAGCACTTTACAATGTGTATTTCTTCAAATTTTGATTTTAAATTTTGAATATCTTTTTACTAAAACTTGAAATCTCAAGTATTACCTATTACCTATTATTCAACATCTCCATATTTCTTCATGAGCCTTAATACTGAATTAGACCACAGAAATATAATTATCATTACAGAAAGTCTGTTGGATAGTGTATTTGCTATTTGTATGTTTAAGTCAGACAATTGCTTTAGAGTCTAAATTCATCCCTTTCTCCAGGTTATGCTTTGTGGATTTTCCTAACATTAATTTGTATTCTGTGTTTTATGAAATTCTGTGACTTCTCTAAAACTGGAAGTATTAACAATGACCCCAGCAAGAGGTGATACTTAAGAAGAGTCCATTAAGGCAATCTGCCCTGTGACGTCAGATGACCCAGACCCCTACTAACTCACTGCTTTGCAATCTATCCGTGGGAATCCTATCTCAGACTCTGGGGGAACTGTCTCAACTTACCATCATCATTCTATTCATACAATCTAGCAGCAGACATGAAAATAATTTTGTTTCCCTTAACTATGCATATCAGAAATCATATACATTGCTTCCTGTTTGGATAAGAACTGCTTCTATGATCACAGTTACTTAAAAGGTTACCTCCAAAGAAAGTCCTCAGCTTTGTACCTGCCTTAGTACATTGTATGTATGGCACTGTCACAAAATTCCTCAATATGATAATCTATAAAGAACAGAGGTTTGTTTAGTTGGTTTCCCTGCAAGTTGGGCAGTCCAAAAGTATGTCACAAGCTTCTTCTTGTTAGCTGGTCTGGGACCTTTTGCTGCATCATATCATAATAACTGACATCACACAGGGAGACAGATCTAGTCTCTCTCTTTTCTCTTCTTATAAAACCATGAAAAGACCAAACCTAAGAATAATAGGGAAATAGGAATGAGAAGGATGCCAGCTCAAAGGCACAGAAAAATGTATTCAACAAAAATCATAGGAGAAAACTTTCCCAAATGAAAAGAAAAATTGCCTAAAATGATCCAAGAAGTTTATAGAACACCAAATAGACTGGCCCCCCTGCCCCCTGGATAAAAAACTTCCCACTACATAACTGTCAAAGCACAAAATATGTCTAATAAAAAAAGAATATTAAGACATGCAAAGGAAAAAGGTCAAATAACATGAAGGATTGGATGAGATTGGATAACAGATTTGATACAAAAACAGTATCCATCCTTCTGCTGAATACAAGTAGCACACCTCAGCCTCAAAGACCGACATTTCCTCAGAGTAAGTGGTTGGAAAAAGACCTTCCAATCAAATGGATCTAAGAAGCAAGCTCTTGTAGCTGTCCTAACGTCTAACAAAATAAACTTCAAACTAAAGATAGATGAAGGACATTTCATATTCATCACAGAAAAATCCATCAATACACAGTCTCAATCCTAAAAAATTTTGTCTCAAATACAAGGACATTGCTATTTTTAAAAAAAAAAAGTTACTAAAATTTAAATCATACTTCAAAACCTACACACTAATTGTGGGAGATTTCAACACCCCACTCTCACCAATAAACATGTCTGCCAGTCAGAAAATTAAAAGAGAAACAAAAGAAATATCAGAAGTTATTACTCAAATAGGCTTACTAGATATCTATAGACTATTTCACCCAAAACAAAATAATACACTTTCTTTTCAGAATCTCATGGAACATTCTTCAAAACTGACCACATTCTCAGACACAAAACAAATCTCAACAGATACAAAAAAATTTGAAATAACTCCCTGTATCTTATCTGATCACCATGGCTTAAATTTATAATTCAACAATGGTACAAATTCCAGAAAGCTTACAAATTCAGGGAAACTGAATAATGCTTAATTGACTCTACCCTGAGTCAAGGAAGAAATAAAGAAAGAAATTAAAGACTTCATAGAATTTAATGAAAATGGAGGTAAAACAAACCCAAACTTATGGACACTATGAAAGTAGTACTAGGAAGGAAGATCATAGCACTAAATATCTATATAAAGATGTTGGGAAAATCCCACACTAATGAATTAACACAACACCTGAAAACTCTAGAAGAAAAGAATCAAATTCACTCAGGAAGAGTAGATGCCAGAAAATAATTAAGGTAATGACTGAAATCAATAAAATAGAAACAAAGAGAGCAATACAAAAAAAAACACAATTAAACAAAGAGCTGGTTTGTCAAGAAAATCAACAAGATAGACAAATGCTAATCAAAACTAACTAAAAGGCAGAGAGGGAATATCCAAATTAACAAAATCAAAGATGAATAAGGGGACATAAGAACAGACATTAAGAAAATCCATAGAGCCACCAGATCATACTTCCAAAATCTGTATTCCACTAGCTCAGAAAAATTTTAAAAAATGTACAACTTCCTTTATAGGTTCCATATACCAAAACTGAATCAAGACCAGATAAACAATTTAAACAGACCTAAAACTCCTAAAGAAATTTAAGTCTCCCAACCAAAAGTAAATGAGNATGACTTCAGTGCGAAATTCTACCAAAATTTCAAAGAAGAACTAGTTCCAATAGTCCTCAAATTGATCCACATAATACAAAAAGAAGGAACCCTGTCAAACTCATTTTAATGAGGCCACAGTTACTTTGATACCCAAACCACACAAAAGTGCAACAAAGCAAACTATAGATCAATGTCCCTCATGAACATCGATGCAAAAGTAGTCAATAAAATACTGCCAAGCTGAATCCAAGGACACATCAAAAAAGTCATCTATCATGATCAAGTAGGCTTAATTCCACTGATGCAGGGTTGATTCATTATACAAAAATCTTTCAATGTAATCCACCATATAAACAAACTGAAAGAAAAAGACTGTATGATCATCTCATTAGATGCTGAAAAAGTCTTGGACAAAATGCACCACCCCTTCATGACAAAGGTCTTGGAGGGAACAGGATACAAGGAACATCTCTAAACATAAGAAAAGTAATTTACAGCAAGCCAACACCAACATAAAATTAAATGTAGTTCCACTGAAACCACGAACAAGACAGGGCTTTTCACACTCTCCATGTCTATTCAGTATAGTACTTGAAGTTCTAGGTAGAGCAATAAGACAACTAAAGGAGATCAAGGGGATACAAATCAGAAAAGATGAAGTCGAACTATTGTTATTTGCAGCATATATGATAGTATACATAGGTGACCCTAATATTTCTACCGAGTAACTCCTACAGCTGATAAACATTTTCAGGAATATGGGAGCATACAAGATGAACTCAAAAAGTCAGTAACCTTTTTATACATAAAGGATAAATAGGCAGAGAAAGAAATCAGAGAAACATTACACTTTACAATAGCCACAGATATAAAATGTCTTGGGGGTTACTCTAATCAAACAGGCAAAATCCTGTGTAACAAGAACTTTAGATCTCTAAAGAAAATACTTGAAGAAGATACGAGAAAATGTAAAGATCTCCCATGCTCTTGGATATTTAGGATCAACATAATAAAAATGGCAATCTTACCAACAGCAATCTCCAGATTCAATGCAATCCCCATCAAAATTCCAACACAATTTTTCACGGACCTTAAAAGAACAATATTCAACTTCCTATGGAAAATCAAAAAACCACATTAGCTAAAACAATCTTTTACAATAAAGGAACTTTTGGAGGCATCATCATCCCTGACTTCAAACTCTACTATACAACTATAACAATATAAACAGCTTGGTATTGGCATAAAAACAGACACGTGGACCAAAGCAATCGTACTGAAGACCCTGACATTAATCCACACAACTATGAACACCTAATTTTTAACAAAATCTAAAATGGAAAAAATCCTCGTTAACAAATAGTGCTGGCATAACAGAATGTGAAGATGTAGAAAATTGCAAAAAGATCTATATCTATCATCATGCACAAAACTCAAGTCCAAATGGATGAAGGACCTCAATAAAAATCCAGTTATATTGAACCTCATAGAAGAGTTAAGTAGGAAGTACCCTTGAACATATTTGCACAGGAGACCATTTCCTAATTGTAAAACCAGTAGCACAGATACTGAGAACACCAATCAATAAATAGGACTTCCTAAAACTGAAAAGCTTCTTTAAGGCAAAGGACATGGTCAATAAGACAAAACAATAGCCTACAGAGTGGGAAAAATCTTCTCATACCCCACATCTGACAGAGGAGTGATCTCCAAAATATATAAAGAACCCAAGATACTAGACATAAAAATATCAAATTATCCAAATAAAAAATGGGGTACAGGTCTAAACAAAAAAATTCTCAGTAGAAGAATCTTAAATGGCTGAAAGACATACACGGAATTACTCACCATCCTTAATTATCAGGGAAATGTAAATCAAAACAATTCTGAGATACCATATTAAACCTGTGAGAATGGCTAAGATCAAAAACACGGATGGCTGCTTATGTTGCAGAGGATACGGAGTCAGGAGATCACTCCCTCACCACTGTTGGCAATGCAAACTTCTACAACCACTTTGGAAATCAGTATGGTAGTTTCTCAGAAAATTAGCAATGAATTTACCTACCGCTAGACCCAGCGATATTACTCCTGATGATATGCCTAAAAAAACTCAGTCATACCACAAGGACAATTTCTCAGCAATGTTCATACCAGCATTATTCATAAAAGACAGAATCTGAAAACAACCTAGATGGCCCTCAGTTGAAGAACGGATAAAGAAAATTTGGTACACCTACACAATGGAGTATTACTCAGCTGTATAAAAACAAGGACATCATGAAATTTGCAGGCAAATGGATGGAACTAGAAAAAAAATAAAATCTGGAGTGAGGTAATCCAGGCTCAGGACAAACGTGGCATGTACTCACTAATAAGTAGATATTAGGTATAAGACAAAGCCTAACCAGATTACAATTCACAATTCCAGAGAAACTAGTTAACAAGGAAGACCCTAAAAGAAACACATGGGTTGCTCAGGGAAGTAGAATTAGATGAGATCGCCTGGGTAAACTGGGAGGGGGGTACATTAAAGTGGAGGAGCATGGAAAATGAGCACATGAGGAAATAAGATGGTTTGGGGAGAAAAGGAAGAAGTTGGGGAGCAATGAAAGTCATATCTTGATAGAGAGAGCCACTATGGGGTTAGGGAGAAACAAGGTGCTATGGAAATTCCCCAAAATTCACAAGGTTGGCCATAACTAAGACTCGTAGCAATAGTAGAAAGGGTGCTCACATTCCTCCCTGTAAATAGACTGGTAAATACCCAACTATCATCAAAGAGCCTTCATTTTAATAGCTGATGAAACCAAATGCAGAGATCCACAACCAAGCACCAAACCGAGCTCTAGGAAGCTGCTAGGCTTCCTGAGACCCCTTATTCCCCAGGGAAAGGTGAGTGTACAATCTGCCTATTCCGAAGACCCATTAAGCAGGACAATCAGATGTGATAGGGAGCTGAGTCAAAAGGAACTCAGTTTATTACTGTGAGCATCAGCTCATACATGTTACGTGACATAGTATGATGTGGGGGTACCTCCAGCAATGAGAGACGGCCACACCCTCCCTCTGGCTGGAGCGGCATTTACCTAGATTTTGCTGTCTCATCCTTACTCAAACTTGAGGCAGGATTTTCTCTGTCCTACAAGCCTTGAAGTGTAGGCCTTGAATTCAAGCCAGTTTTTTTTTTTTCTGTTCTATAGGCCTCGAGGTACAGACTCTGAGATATTTTTGGTCCAACAGGATCCAACTGAAGAGAGAGGAGGGAAAATTTGAGCAAAGGAGATCAAGGTAATGATGGGAAAATCTACAGAAACAGCTGAACCAAGCTCATGGAATCTCATGAACTTTAGACCGAGAGCTGTGAAGCCTCCATGGACTGAACTAGGTCCTCCATATATTGGAGAGAGTGGTGAAGCTTGGACCATCTGCGAGGCACCAGGCAGTAGGACCAGGATCTATCACTTGTGCATGAGCTAGCATATTGGAGCCCATTCACTATGGTGGGATGCCATGCTCAGCCTTAATGTAGGGGGAGGGGATTGGTTCTGCCCTAAGTTAATGGACCAGACTTTGTTGACTTCCCCTTCAGAGCCTTTTCCCTGTTGTGAGCAGTGGATGGGGGATGGACTAAGGGGAGAACTGCGGTTAGAACGTAAAATGAGATTTATAAAAAATAAATTAAAAAAGAAAAATAAAAGAAAAAGGCTACTAATACCATCATATGTTCCAGTGCCATGACCTCATTTAACCCTAATTAGCTTATAAAGGTCTTGTCTCTATTTGTATTTTAGAGATTAAAAGGATATATTTGAATCACTGTAATATCTCTGGGTATGAATCTTTATTCTTCACCAGATAAGAATTAATGCTGCTGAATGTTAAGACATTGTAAAGTCATCTATATACATACTTCTTATGATCTCTTTCACTTACAATTATTTTTCTGTTTCTCCCTGCTTATGGTTGTTTGGGTGAAAAAGATTCAAAGCAGTGAGTGCAAACAGTGAGAACATGTCATTCTCATTATCCTGCAGCATTGTAGGAGAGTAAAAATTCTAGTTTTCATTTCTAAAACCTTGTTATCAGTGACTCTTTTTTCCAGCCCCAAAAAGAAACTCACTTTCATGTAATGAAAACACTTTGGAGAAACAAAAATATTGATTGAAAAAGTTCTTGGGTTCACAGATTCTGATGAGCGGTGGCATGTGTTTTGGGCCATGTGTTCACTTATCTGTATCTTAAAGCTGGGTATCTCAAACAGAAGTTGATTCCTATTTGAGCCATAGAACAGAATGTTGTGTTTGTGCACTGAGTACACATATTATGATAGGCATGTATTGAAGATTGCTGTACATAATATCTAATGACAATTAATAGAATACCATATTTAACTTTTATAAATTATTCGGTTATGGAACTACTATATAAGTACAATTTAAAGTACACATACCGTTATTATTATTTAAAAATTAACATAAATTTTAAATTGAGTCTTTTAATTAAAGTTCTTATTACTTTGAGATGGGTTATTACTTGATGTTTTGGACAGAGAATGAAGTGGATCTTCATGAAAAGCAGGACAGGTCATAATTCTCTAGTCTGAGAACAGTCTTCATTTGATGGCCCTGACTTCATGATTTACAAAGTGGCTGGCACCATAGCTAGATTGTGATAACAAGGTCAGGCTGTCTGTGCAACCAGTGACTCTTTATTAAATAGACATAGATGGACTAATGAGTCATCTCTCAACACTGCTCAGTCTACTTGGAAATGCGCATGATTTAAACAACAAAATACCAAAATTGTATTGTACAGTAATATGACCTATGAAAGTAAGTACGTCTTTCAGAATCAAACTCTCCACCAGTGCTTTTAAGCCATTAAAGTTTGAGCATAACATCACAGTCCCCTTGACATTTCATGTGTGAAGAATTTCTGGATAAAATATTTTCTCATATTGAACACTTCAATCTGCACATGTTGACATTTTTAACCTTAAATTTTTCCCTCCTCTGTCAGTCTCTGATATCATATATAGCTTTTATTTTCTCCACACAGGACCAAAATTCTAAGTTTTTGCATCCCAGATATTTACAAATATAAACATAATATCATCCATAGCTAGAGTACAGCATATATGTTTTAGAAATAGGAAACACAGAAGACCATGATAGCTTGTTAGAAAAAAATAAATCTTTCTCCAGCAAATTTAAGCTGCATATTACTATATTAAACTTGACAGCTAAATATTTATCTTAAAAATTAGTCTTTTCTCCTTGAACTCAATAATTTTAAAGTCCCAATATTTAAACTTACAAAGAAGAATTTTTAGTTTTTATTTGAAATTTATGCAGTTATCCCTGTTGTTGGCAAAATAAATGGCACCAGAAAAATGCAGCATTAAATATTTTCTGAGTGGTCTCCCATAGTATACAACCATTAATTAATAAAATGAAATTTATAAATGATAATGTTCTATACAGCTCTCCATTCAGGCTTCCCATTTATTTTTAGAATGGGAAAATGATATATCTCAGTGTTTAAACTTTCTGTAGCTATAATGAACACTTGAGGTAAAACTTCTGAAGGGTCCAGTATTATATGCCTCCCCACTTTGGGCATTTTAGCTCATAATAAATTAGTTCTTTTGCTTTGGATCCATGTGGAAGCAGAATACCATGAGAGGGGTATTTGGGGGAGCCAAGAGGAAAAATAAGAGTGTGAAGGTCGAGCCTGAGTCACATAATTATTTTCCGGGATACAACTTGAGTAACTCTTTGATAGTCCTGTCGTATTGATTGTTTTGGGAGATGCCTCAGGCTAGCGACCTTCAACACCAAATGGGTTTATTGGATATTTGCAAAGATGATTGACATGTGGCAAAGTAACTGAAGGGAAGAAGTTTACTCTGAATGTTGGTATACCCACAATTAGGCTAGGAGCCCAGATGGAAGACATTAGAAGTACAGGGGACCGGCTCATCCAAAGAAGCTCTGTGACTCCCAGACAAGTATGTCTACTATTGGACACTCAGTGCCAGATGTCTACCATTGCTAGTCGCTCAGTATCAGTGTCATGGTTGCCATGGACACTCAGTGCCAGACATCTACCTTTGCTAGTCACTCAGTATCAGCTGTCTGTCATGGTTGCTATGGACATTCAATGTCAGACATCTACCACTGCAAGTCACTCAGTATCAGCTGTCTGTCGTGGTTGCCATGGACACTCAGTGTCAGAAGTCTACCATTGTTACAATTGCCCACGGTCACTCAATTTCAGCTGTACAACATGGTTGTCATGGACACTGAGTGACAGATATCTATCATTGCTAGTCACTCAGTGTCAGGGGTCTGTCATGGTTGCCATTTTCCATTACCCAAGGACACTCAGTGCCAACTTCCTCAGGATTTCAATGTTGTCTCAAACTCAGCAAACTTGCAGGGAGCTTTGTGGACTTCAGGATCAGACTAGGAAACAGAGGTTTCTGACTTCCTGAACTGAGAAGATATGGCTTTTCTGTACTTCCAGTGTGCAGGTGGCCATTTTTGGACTGCCCAGGTATTTGCTATGTATGCTAACACAATAAATCCACTATGATCATATTTTTAAATATAATAGTATCACTTCTTCTGCTCTAGAGAACTCTGACAAAAACAAACCTGAAGACCTTCCAATACAGATTTTATTATTAAGAAGCTGGGTAACAAGGAAGACCCTAAGAGGGCCATGCATGGATTGCCTTAGAAAGAGGAAATAGGTAAGATCTCCTGGGTACCCTTGGGGGTTGGGGAGAGGGGAGAGGATTAGGGAAGAGAACATTAGGGAATGGGATGGTCAAGTTGGGGGATAGATGGAGAGGGAGAATATTGAAAGAGATATCTTGATAGAGGGAGCCACTTGTGGGGTCAGGGGGAAACTTGGTACAGGGAAAGATTCCGGGAAGCCACAGGGTGACCCCTGCTAAGGCTCCTAATAATATTGGAGAGGGTGCCTGAAGTGGGGCCTTCTCCTGTAATCAGATTGGTGATTATGCTAATTGTTATCATAGAGCCTTCATCCAGTAACTGATGAAAGTAAATATAGAGATCCACAGCAAAGCATTGGACCATGCATCTGAATTCTAAAATAAAATTTTAATGTTGAAAATAGTGGAAAAATATTAAATTTCCTAAGAACAAAAAAAAATATTATCTTAAAACATACCACACACGCTCTGTGCCTTTGACACATGGACTATTGAGGACCTTAAAGACACACTTACATCAGCCATTCAGTAGTAAACATGCTTTATATAGTATGCTTATCAATTTTCATGCTGTGCAACAAGCAGATTAAGTCTTTATTTCATTTTATGATTCCTGGACCTTTTAAGTCACACCACACCCATTGGCTAAATTATACATTACTAGATTAAATAAATTTAGTGGTCTATTATTTTTAAATAATTTTAATGCTTTTTATCTTCTTGTGTTTCAATTCTCAGACAGATTGTCTTGAACTAGGTTTACTGGTTTTTATAATCATGCAGAGACACAGGATATACTTCTGAATATCTTCATCATTGTATCATGCTCTTAAATCCTTTTCCTCCTTGTCTCCAAACCATGATTTTATTTCTGCACAGTCCTGACATAGTCTTTTAAGTAAGTTGCTAAAACAAATGACATAAAACAGACATAAAGCTGTCACTAGCTAAACATTGTTGTCAAACTAAAGGTCAAGCACTGAATGTGACATTCAAGGTTCCTCGCCATGAAGTGATCACCTGCATGATCAATCAACCAAAGCTTGGAACATAAACCTATGATGCCTTGGCCTGCTTCTCATCCCCATAAATGACAGAAAATGAGGAGATGAGCTAGATTTATAAAAAGCAATTAATACCTTCGTGTGTCTTTAAATTTTAATTGAATAGCCATGAAAATTCAAAATATTAATAAATTCTGTGTCTTAAAGAACCTAAATTTTACCCACTGTGATAGGCAAAAGCTCTAAATAAGGTTAGATTGAAACTTTAGAAAATCATCTTTGGAAACGTGGATAAATGATCAGAGAGACGGACAGACAGACAGACAGAGACAGATACACAGAAAAATGCACAGAGAAATAGAGAGATGTAGACAGAGAGAAGATAAGAGATTTCATCTGCAAGTCTAAGTGATGCTGAGCCAGGAAAGAAATTGACTCTAGAGAAGCAATTCTTTAAGGATAGTGTCTCTTTCTTTTTCCTTTTTAGGGCTCTGAGCACCTAAAAAAAATTCTTGTCACATACTAGTACTTAATTTCAAGTTATATTCAAAATGAACAAGGAAGCTAATATAAAAATATGATCAAATATAGATTATGAACACATCTTCTAGTTTATTTACTTAACAAAAGAACACTGCTGTGACCAATCTGAAAGTAATATTTTGGTGGCCCATTCATCTACTTCCTTCAGAACTTCCTTCCTTTACAATGTGAGCACCCAGAAAAAAATGGCTTAACTCTGTCTTGGTTTTCAAGGTTTCCTGTATTAGTTCATGTTCTATTGCAGTCAGGTGTCACTATGGCTAACGGAACTCCTACAAAAAGATAACATTTAAGTGAGGCTTGATTTACAGTTTCAGAGGCTGAGGCCATTATCCCCATGGCAGGGAGCATGGGAGCATCAGGCAGGTATTGTAGCTAGAATTTTACATCCAGATCCAAAGGCAGCAGGAAGAAAGAGAGCTTTTGGGCTTGGCTTGGGCACTCAAAAGGCTTAAAGCCCACCCCATTGACGCACTTTCTCCTACAAGGCAAACCTTTCCAAACAAGGCCATACCCACTCAAATAAGGAGACAACTTTTAATCAATTCAAAATGGGGCATTCTCTAAGCATTCAGATATATGAGCCTATTTTTGGAGCCCTTTCTTAAAAATTATCACATTTCTCTTTTCTCAAAGAGAGAAAAGGAAAAGCTAAATATTCCTTATTTAATAAATATGAGGATATTTAATTTCCTTAGCTAATTGCATATGTTGAGTTGAAAGACCCTTAATTCGGGATCCTGAAAAAGCTTGGTGATGTTGAAGTATTTTAGATTTTTGGTGTCTACGATGTCACTGTATTCTCTTTCTGTGTGCACATAGAAAGGAATTGTAGCTATGAATGGTTTAAGAATACTGTAGATAGATGGAACAACTCTGAAAAGACCTTTCTCTGCCAAATCCTAGCAGTTTGCAGCAATAACCAAATTAAAGTCATTGCATGGGGGCATTATTGATTCAGTTTTGTGGACAGCTCAGTGGGATTTATTTTGTTTTCTTTATGCAATACAGATCATACTTTTTCCCATTGCCTATATAAATGTTTTTAATGTTTCATGTTCAGTGTGATTCATTAAAAATGTTCATGACTTTAATAACCAGAAAATATGGTGTAGATTTAGTAACTAATGCTTAGATTAGAGACAGTTGTCCATAGGGAGGACTCACCCCTCATAGTACTTAGTTAAAACCACTGTGGAAAAGCACAACAATCGTAGCTGGGTCCTTTTGCTATCACTGGAAGTCTCTTTGCTCAGTTTCTCTGATTAACATAACATGTCATCATAGCAAAAAAAGAAAGGAAAAATATACACACCAAAAACATTTGTTCAGCAAGTCATTCCCAGAGACAAAAAAAAAAGCAAACTTGACCCTAAGTTATGACAGTCTACAAATCAATTCTCAACTGTTGTGGTCACATGTATATTAAGCATTGCATTTGCTGAAGCTCTGCAAACATGGAACGTGTATTCTGGATATCCACTATAGGCTATGCCCTAGAACTTTTCTCACTCTTTGACTTTACATAGGATGACATAGACCATTAATGATCTTTTTTTAGAACCCACCCCTTTCATTAAGTGACAGATGATTATTTATTTGGCTCTTCAAACTGTGGTCTAATGCTGATTTAACCAGCTTTGTCCTTCAAACAGCATGATATTTACTTTTCTGAACAAGTTATATATGAAACAAATATTCATCAACTTCCTTTTAAGTCATTCATTCCTCAAAAAAAAAGTGTTTAATGACTTTATCTCTAAGTGTCTCGAAAATACCTGCATCTTTCTACTGATATTCACCAGATCACGTTGGTGAATTCAGTGTGTATAGCAAGGCATCTGTTTAGTGACCACTTAGCTAAGACTCAAAGCCCAGGAACCAGGGAAAAGGAGACGGTAATAGGACTTGAGTGGAAGTAGAGGAGTTGCCTAGGGTACGGGAGACTGAGGTAGTGAGAGGCCAGGGACACTTCTGAACAGTCTCATTGCCCTGCAGTTTTAGCTGGGGCTTTCTACTCCCAGTAGCTGTAACAGATTATGTAGTGAGGACGTGCTCATAGAAAACTTAGTTCTGGAGTCCAGAGCACACACTAGACAGGAGTATCCCAGTGTGTAAAATGTCAGTGTTTACAGTTCTACAATACAGCTAGTGGGGCGGGGGCACATGGCACAGTCACAGATCAGGGTTTGGAACATGACATTCTTTGGAGAAGCTAGGTGCCTTTCCAGAACTGACTCAGAAATGACCATTTTTCCTAAGGAGAAAATCTGTGTGCACAGCAGATGAATATTTTCTTGTGTTTTCTTTGTTTGAGTAGCTAATAATTGCCTTATTGAAAAAGATTCCAGTATTCTCTATGGAGCAAGGCACTGGTAACCCATAGTTCCTCCCCTATGACTTATGTCAATGATATTGGCTTTCTCCTTCTTCATAACAATAAATCTTCTGGTCTCCCAGGCATGCTAAAATCACAGCAGCCCTTTCTATTTTTATTTTCTCTCCAGTGTAACACGGTGAAATGGTGAATGCATGTGTTTCCCTTTGCTTGGTGTTACTGAGGTCAGTACAAATTCTTTTGAATATTTATTTCTCACAAAACTGCTGATGTAGGAATTATGGTGAATACTGAAATGGTCATTTGAGAATCTGGAAGTTATGGGCCCATCCAAAACTTTAACTCTCACTCATGTTTACTCTCACAAAAGATATTGATTTAATTTTTAATTTCAAGTCTGAATTTAAATGTATTAATGTGAAAATTTGGACAAAAGCTTTTAACAACTTTCTATTTCAATTTATTCATCTATTATGTATATTAATTTTCACATTTTAATGCCTTGCAGTTAAAAGAATGGAAATCTGACATCCATGTCCTACTATAGCATGCATCAATCTAATAAGTCTATGAGCACAAAACACCTACTGATCATTACCTTAATGTGTATATGCAATATATCTTAAAGCTGTCACAGAACATTTGGGTTTAATGTCATGATATTTAGAAATGGCCATTTTCTGGGAGCAGTGTTACCATAGAGTGCCTCATTAAACTGTGAGTCACATTTGAGAGAATTTCAATTAAAAATAATGGTAGACACTAAGGGTCTTTCTAAATCATTTTTTTTATCTTTCAATAGACTTTTATTTTTTAGTTAAGTATTGTAGAGTATTTTCAATTGGCAAGATAATATATACTCAAAATAAACATCTCATTAGCATATTTGAGGACTAAAAAGAAATACTCAAAATTAATATAAGTATAAGGCAATTTTGACCCATTATTTTTGATGGATATATCACCAAATTGTAAAACTGGAATGCATCTAAGTAGTATAGATCATGATCCTGGGCATGAAACATATGTTATAGAATCCAGAATGGATATAGGGGAAACAAGTCATGAACATCCTTCAAGCAACACAAGGGTCAACATAAGCACTCACTTTGCATGATGGTGATATGTTCTGTATTTACTGCTGCTATTTTTACATTAACATGGGGGGTCTCCCATCTTCCTACAACATGGACACAACCCATTCTATGCATTCACAGCTGTCACCTATTCTCAGAAGCTCCAGCTTCCTAAAGGACTTTGCTCATTCAACTTGCAGATCAAAGCCATATTCATAAACCATACATCTCATCTCTGTACACAGGCACAACACTCAATCTCCTGGGAAGCCTTTCAATGCAAGCACTACCAAGCAGTTCTCACAGAATGATTTAGAAGATTTCATTCTTTCTCTTACAGACACCAAATAGAGAACTCAAGCATTGGCTACAGATAATGACTTAAGGCGCAATTCACACTGCAAGACGATATTCTGAACCTTAGAAATTTAAGCCTTCAAAAGTTAAGCATTTGACTTCTAGGAAAGCAAACAAATCTAAGGTAAAGGCTATGACAGGTACACAAAGGGTAGAAATGAATTAAACATCTTGATTCACTACCAACTCAAGGATCTATTTGGAAGAGGATATTTCCTACAAAGAGGTAGGCCGCATCTTTGGGAGCCAGCCACACAGTCACATAGTCTTTACCATCATATGTATTTCATATAAACCTCCTCTCACATGTAGTTTCTTTAAAGCAGAACATGTCAGATGGGGGAAACATGAATCAAATAATCCCACAATAGCTTCAAATAGGGTATATTAAGGTTTTCTTTATTAAAAGGGAAACTCATGGATCTCAATGAGGAAACAGGAACAGGGTCCAACATACAGGTACGGCAAGCAGGAAGAGGCTGAGGGGGCCATCCCACTCTCCTTTTGGTACCCAGAACCATACCCCACCTGGTCCAGCCTCTCAAAGGCCATTGGATGAAGGAGGTTTCCCATCACCTCCCCCTTTTGTTTAAATAAGAGAGTTCCAAACCCATTACAAAACTTTATACAATAAGAACAGATATCAAGTAAAAATTTGAATTACAATCTGCATAAACAATATTAGGCAAGGAACGTATGCTAAATGTTTCAATAATTATCTTAAACTAAAAAGTAAAAGCCTTGTATTAGAAATGGCTTGGCTAAATACAAGAAGAAAATAACTATGACTAATCTTCAACCCCATCAAAGGCCTAAGAAGGGAGATAATATTATTTGAGTAGGCAGGAAGTTCAATCAAGCAGCTTCAAAAATATGTAGTAGATGACAGAGAGAACTGGCTACCTGGGCAATCACCCAATGTCTCATTTGCAATGTTGAAGCAACTCACTTTAACTAAGGCCTAGAGTAACTGACAAACCATTTTCAGACTCAGGAAATTTTTCAAAATCATCTTACCCTGTCTTGGCAAGGTTTGGCAGTCTTTTTCCTTATATCCTGCTTGTCCAGTCTGGACAAACATGCATTTTATCACTGTTTGAGGCATGAGCAGTTCCTTGCCCAAAGGCCAGTTTTGTCAAGAGGAAAACAAGCTCCAAGTAGAGTGTTTTTAGTGCTCAGCGTCCTCTCTGGAATAGATTGATGCTGCCAGGAACAATTGTTTTTCATGTCAACAGAACCCTAAGTTATTCAAATGCAGTGTTCTACAGTTCTTTGAAGTGGTTGAAAATTACCTATCTATGCAGAATACAATCTCTAAGTATCTAAAGAACGTGCTTAGTCTAACTATGACAAACATGAATGATTATTGACCTCTAATACTTAAAACCTATATAACTAAAAGATTAAGACTTCATGTAAGAATATTAAGTAACCTTTAAACAACTGTACAGCAAATGAGGACAATGACTTCAAAATGTAAACAATATATAAGTCCCTTGATCAAAGGTAGAAATGTATAATGTAATATGATATATATATCCTAAAATTATATCAACATACAAAATGTCTTAAACGGAGGTATAAACATACATGCATACAATCTGACAAAATAACTATGCCTAGGTAAACAAATAATGTTAACAGAAATAGGAGCATATTAAATATAAAAATATAATTTGAATTTGTATCAATATATAAGAAACTATACCAATGTAAGTTGTCTATAACTAATAGCTCACAAGTAGTCACTCTGTTACTCACTATTATTATTATTAGTGTAAGCTTACACTAATCTAGCTATTATCCCATTCAGTTGCCTTTGTTTTTCAAAGAAATCTCTGAGCCTTTGTAATTTCCACCTCAACCCCCAACCCTATAACAATAATAATCAACCCTTAAATGATGTCCCTAACCCTGAGTATAAACTTTGTTGGGAAGAGGGTCATCATCTTCTTAAATAACTTCCAGCTGTCATGGGGGTGATATTCTTTCTGTGGGATCCTGTAAAACTAAAATGATTATTAAGTTTCAAGATTACTATTTAGTATAACTGCAAATGGTCTCTGAGTAGTCAATAGGGTTTTTCTAAAATTCTTATTTGGAGTTCTAGCCAGAACATTGTAGTAAGGTGAAACATTTCAGCTAACCAAGTTGGAACCATCTTGAGCAACCAGGTACCCACAACTGTACGACTATCAGTATCCTGACATGACAAATGAAGTCGTTGTGGGGCCTCATCTTCCTCCTGGAAATTTCAAAGATTACTGCAGGAAAATAGCAATGAGAGGACATCCTTTTAGTAATGGAGAAGGCAAAGGAATGCCAGATTGTAGAGGGCCCATAGGCTGAATGACCTTGTTGACAGCTCTTAAATATGTCACCATTCTCTATTTACCGGATTTCTTTTTAAGAACAAATACAGGAGAATTCTAAGGGCTGGTTGATTCCTAAATATGGTGAGCATCTAATTGCTATTGTACCAGCTATTATAAATCATGCAGTTTTCCATCTGGTAAAAGCCATTGTTTAACCCATAAGGGTTTTTCAGTTAACCATTTTAAAGGTAGAGCCTTTAGTACCCTTGAAGGTTTGCTAGTTGCTTTGTGTTCTTTTACAGTCTGAATGGCTTGTGACTTTCTTATAATATCCTTCCCAGAAACATGAGTTTTGTGACTGCACAAATGTTAATCTGGGTATTCCATCACTGTAACAGGTAAAGACCCCATAAAGTCATTGCAATAATAGCTACATATGGCCTCAGCCTTCCTTTTTGTCATTTGGAGCTACACATTCAACCCACTTATGTTTTGTTTTACTTGAGATAGGATTCTAATACCTAGGAATTAAATACCCATGTCCTGAAGAGGCCAATTCAGATGCCAAGATTCCGGAATAATAATAGTCACATCTGCATGTGTGTCCAGCAATCCCTCAATAACAATGTTATTTATATGTACTCTTAGCTTTGGTCTTTGATCATGTATAAAAGTCTGCCAAAATATACATTTCCTATTTCCTAGTAGAGTTTTTGATTCATCTTCCATGTCTGTTCCATCATCCAGAACAGTATGGTTTTAGAAAGTAGGCAATGGATTTTTTAATTTTTCTGGTAACACATATTCTCCACAGTGACGTAGGAATAACTGGACCATGCTTGACATGGGTGCTAGGGAGAGGCCCCCCAAGGATATTCCTCAATGTATCAGATTTCCTTGTCTGTCTTTTGTGATCTACATTCATTGGTCCAATGTCAGCCTTTAACACACCTCCTGCATATTCCAGAAGATTGAGAACACCTATTCTTGTCATTCCCAGAGGAGACATTATTTCTAAGAATTTCTTGCCTACAATCCCTTCTCATATGTCCTACCACAATTAAAATATTTGACATTTGGATGTCTCCTCATACCATTGGAAATTGCTTCTCTTAGCCAAGCCTCAGTAATATAGTTAAATGTCTCAACATTCATTGTATACAGGATCCATTCATCTATTGGTGCTGATCTGATCTTTAAATGCCAAATTATGGCATTTGCAAAAGCCAGAGGTTCTGGGTCTGTTACTCCTACTTGTACAGCCTTAGTTAATCTTTGTAAAATGTCACTAAAGGGTTCTCTCTGGCCCTGTTTAACCCTGTTATATGATTCAATCTCTTTTGCTGGTTGCTGAATCCTGTCCCAGGCATTTAAAGCTGATGTGCTGCATAGGGACAAGGTGTGTTCATTGTGGAGAGCCTGGTCCTGAAGATCTGAGTAATAGCCCTTGCCAAAAACTTGATCTTGGAAAGACTCAAATCTTTTTTTCTTTTCCCTGTTGTTCTCAAAATTTTGCCTCTTCTTATCAGTAGCATTTCCATGGCAGCTGGGGTCCATCTTCTAGGACTGATGAGACTAATTGAAGCCAATTGTGTGGGGTAGCCTAATTGATTGAAGCTCATGTTTTCACCATTGCCCTAACAAATGATGAGTGTAAGACATAAGATAACTATTATTTTCATATTTTTTTTAGATTGTTCATACCTACAGGTTGCCATTTACAGTCTTTGAATACCTTAGGATATTTAATTCCAGATGGCTTCTCAGAGTATATTGCTGGATAGGTAGCTAAAAGTTTAGGTAAGTCATCTTCTACTCTGGCACATACTGGTGAGGCTAAATCCTGTCCTTGTACCTTTGTTTCCTGCTTATCATTTCTGATAATTCCCTCAATCATTTCAAATATTTTTACCACTGCCTCTTGTAAAGTCTGAATCTCCAGACCTTTGTGCTATTTAATGGCCTCATTGACTCATTTAGTGTAAGGTCCTTATTCTGCACATATGATTCCAAGGTATGAAATTTGTCCAGGAAGGTAATGTCTCATCCTTGGATATTATTTGGATGGCATGCATATTGCCTTCCTGGAGAGATAACTTATCTGTTAACCTATTATAACTTTTCAGCAGATTCTGATTGTTAAATTCAACAGTATGAATTCTTTCAGATAATTTCTCAGCACCTTTCAGAACGGTTTGTATTTTATCTGTAAAATTATTGTTATTGTTTCCAATAGAATTAATTTTTTTCAGCTAGTTGTTCATTATTTGTCTGTAAAAACTATATCATTTCTAAAAGTGCCTCATTATTGGCTCTGTTATCAAACCATTTTCTTAAAGATGTAATATGAAAACAAAGCTAATTCCCAAAATCAAATGAATGGATGTATAAGGAAAATTACATAAACCTTGCAGATTATCATGCATAGTAAAAGCAAAATGATGATTAAATTACTGAATGATAATATCATCAGCCATCATATAACTTTCAAATTTTACAATTTACATGCCTGCCTTAGGCAATTCCAGTGAGCTGGAAAAGGTGTAATGATGTTTATTGGCCCGTAGTTGTTGCGGTTGTGGCTTCTCTGGAATCAGTCACGTCACTGCACTAGCTCAGTGGGTTGCCTATTAGATACTGACAAATATGCTTTGTTTAACAAATTAAGAGGAATTATTAAGGACAATTAAAATGATTCCATACACGGAGAGCTTCCCTTGAGTTGTGAGCCGCTGGAAAAGTCGGGATCCTAGGCAGTGGTCTGGATGCCAACTGGAAAAGCAATGGCAGGTGGGTTTGGGGTGGGTAAGAAACATGCCCATTATGGTGAACCAGAAGTGTAGTGGGACTTGGTGGGATCCTGGTAAGTGTGGACTCATTTCCATGTTGAACAGCCAGATGAAGTGAAATTCATCAGATGGAGGGAATGTGGATCACATAATCCCACACTAGTTCCAAGTAGGGTATACTAAGGTTTTCTTTATTAATAGGGAAACTCATGGATCACAACAATGAAACAAGAACAGGGCTAAAATCCCGGTGTGGTGAGTGTGAAGAGGCCAAGTGCGTGGTCCCACTGGTCTTTGGGTACCCAAAGCCATGCCCCACCTGGTCCAGCCTCTCAAAGGCCATTGACTAAAGGAAGTTTCCCATCATTTATTTTTAATCTCATCAATCCCTAAAAAAAATCCCATGTTTCTTTGGCAGTTTATATCAATACCATATGATTAATGATTTACTTTAAGCCATCATATCTGCATACAGCATACATTCATGTATAAACATACAAGCCCACCCACATGCACAAAGATACAAAGAGCACAAAAACAAAACTTTTCTATTTGGAATTCTGTCCCATTGCAATAAGGTCCTCTAGATTTAGCTATCAATTTGTTATTTAACTAGTTACTCCAATTTTCCGTATTTTTCATATATTCTTTTAAGCCCATAAATAGAATAGTTCAGCCCTTGAGCTTTAGTGCCCCATTTAGGCACAAGTGCAATTAGATAGATAATAGATAGATAGATAGATAGATAGATAGATAGATAGATAGAT
>LOEQ01001211.1:96856-109686 GCA_001685075.1 Bramus lutescens
ATAGATAGATAGATAGATAGATAGATGATAGATAGATGGATGGATAGATAGATAAATAGATATAGGTGGATAGATAGATGATAGATAGATAGATTGATAGATGATAGACAGATAGAGAAATGAATATATAGAGATACAGATAGAGTATATGTGTGTATATATGTGTGTATGTTTATAGATATAGAAATATATGAAATCCTAGGCTGATTTAAACTAAACATCAATGTTTGTTAGAATATTTCCCATTTATTCTCATCTCAAGGCTAGGAGAGTGGAGAACCTGTTGAAGGAAATGAGTTTTGTGTTTTTATCCTTTTTCTTTTATTCTTCTAGGCCTTATTTATTTACTGAGTTACTGTATTTGTTTGCCTTCATTTTCCTTCTTCTTCATCCAGGATTATAATTAAAAATAAACAGAAAAAATGGAAGAATATGTACATTGATCAACACGATAATTGCCACCTCAATTCTATGGGTATATTGTTTCTTGATAAAGCCCTGACAATTCAGGTTTGGATATTCAAAATCTGACCTAAAAGCTTCTCACTGATGACTAGCTTACATGCTGCCATAATGTACCATAAAAGCTTCCAAATGAAGGAAGCTAACCACTAGTCAGTCCTACCCAGCTAGGATGGCTGTGAACTAGAAAAAAGGCAAGCATGGCACTCTATCACCCTAAGAGTGTAATAGTAGAATGCATATTTTGGCAATTTCCAACAACTCTCTAGTAGGACTTAGGGACTGTTCAACAAGAGGGAAACCATGTCTGGTACTGAAAACCTACCTAAGTACTTAGTGCTAATGAAGTCACAGATCTTAGAAGAAACCTACAACCATCGCTTTATTAAAGCATCACAATCCCTAACTGAATTCTAAATTTTTATCATTGTGATCACAGATAAGTGTAGTCCTCTACCCTCATTGATAAAATTTCTCTTCACAACAGATGGTGTCCATAACATAAAACAACAATTAATTAAAATGGAGAGATGTGGAGTCTATTCCCAGCTGACACATATACAAAACAAATTGTGTACCCAAAGTTCAGCTATCATTGAGAAATGTAGAAAGATTCTATGCGTCAGAGAAATAGGAAGTTTGTTATGAGGTTGTGCTTTTTAGAATGGCATACCCATAAAGTCTCACAAGCATGACTGCCAACCATGACCTGGAAAAGAGCAACACCAATATAGTAATGATAACATACAAAAGAAATAGACTTCACAAAGCCTCCACACTTGACAAAGAACAATAGACTACTAAGAATTTATACTGCAAGAGAAAACGTCTTTCTCAGGGAATAATACACCAATACTAAGATACATAGGAGGGCTTCGTGGAAGGAAAATGAAGGGGGAGATGGTTTAACTTTTATAATTTCAAAAATAAAAAAAACTAATTAAAATATTATCTTTTTTATAATTTCAAATATCAGTAGTGTATTTACATCATAGCCACCTCTCCTAACCCCTTGTAATTCCTCTTATGTCTCTCAATTCCCCTCAAATTGATGACATCTTCTTCTTTATATTATCATCTATAATGTATGTACTATATATGCATATTGTTCAACCTATATATAAATATGTACATCTATAGCTATATCCTGCTGAGTTTATTAAATTAATATGTATACAAAGAACCTGCTTATCTCTTTGAGAGGTAGCAGAGAGTGTTTACAACACATCTTTCCAGGCATAAAATCTCTATTTATAGAAATTTTCTTCATGTTTCTTTGAATTATTTTTTTTCTGGAGCCTAAATGTGAGTGTGCCACCAAAACACATGGTCTCATCTGTAACCTTGATTCTCAATGAGAATGTACGATTTTGAAAGTCTCTGGCTTAAGCAACCCTATTATTATTTGAAAGTCTTACCTTACTCTTTTCACAAGCAGAAATGTATCATGTATTCTTTATGTTTCATATGTTTCATTTTGTAAGGCCTTATCATCTATTTCATTACTTCAGAATATAATAATTGTTAGGCAGTTCATCAAATGTCAATTCATTGAAGGGAATTTGGCCAAACCATTTTCCAAATAAACAATATATAATATGGCCCTTTTAAAGCTTAACTATGCTGTTATAAATAACAGAATTTCATTTTGTGTATACATGTGCAGCATATATTCTTCAACTATTTGTTGATCATTAGATGTATAAGTTGATTTTATTGTCTTTGTTATTATGAGTAATGCTAAAATGAACAATGTGGTGTAGATGTTTCTCTGATATGTGGATTTCAAATCCTTCATGTCTATACCTCCAGGTGAGATTACTGTATCTACTAATTCTATGTTCAGTTTTAACTTGTCAATGCACCATTTAGTTGCAAATTATAAATTTCAACAATTTGAAGAGATAGAGTTGTTTCTCACCCTTTGTAGATGTCTATAGAATTTAGTTGACTTGTATGGAAACTCACAATATTCCATTTTCAAAAGCTGTGGGCTATATTCAAATGCACACCTCCTGCTCCCCCTTGCCTATCTCCACCTCTTGTGCTGCCTGCCCGCCTGTATCCCAGCAGGTCTGTGATAAGGTTCTCTGTGGTAGCAAGTTACTAAATAGAAAGTAGATGTTCCTTAAAATGCTGATAAGAGGCAGAGCAAGACAGGGTGGAACACACCTTTAACCACTACTCTTGGAACAAACAGGCAGATAACTTCAAGGCCAGCCTTGCTATAAGAGAGTTCTAAGCCCATCCATATGTCCATTGAAGGAAACTCTGCTTTTGGTCTTCACCTTTCCAGGGGTCTTTTAATTGCAATATCACATTTCATTTGCTTACTGGACATTCTACCATTATTTTGTGCTCTTTTGTCTATTTATTCATTTTCCTGAGGTACAATATTTCTTTACTTCTATAAAATTCAAACTAACTTTTGACAGCATCACATATTTACACACATTTCACTTAGTTTTCCCTGTAATCTATTTGCTTATAGTATTGCTTCTACATAATACACATTTTTATTTTCAAATGAAATATTTCATATTAAATTACATATTTTCGACTCCTTTTTCAATAAATGTAGACTAGTTAACTTGAAATCATTCATCAATGAGTCTATTTTTCACAGTGATTTAAGTGATGCTTTCTATTTTCTTTCTCGTATTGGAATATATTTCTTAATATATTGTACTACTTTCTCAAACATGCATTCTTATCCTTCCATTAGTATGCTAAATATTGATTCAGCTGCTTAACTTTAACACATATATGATGTACATTTAATATAGAGTGGAATTAGTTTTTCCAGGAGCTATTGGATTTTCTGAACATATATTCTTCTATATAAACAATTAATCACTATAGACCTCTGAGCAATAATTACATAATTTAATAAGGATAATTGTCACTTTAATTTCTGTTACATAAAAGAAAGTATTTTCTGGGTGTTGGTGGTACACACCTTTAGTACCAGCACTCTGGAGAGAGAGACAGATTGATCTCTGCTAGTTCCAGGCTCACCTACTCTACAGAGTGAGTTCCAGGACAGGCTACAAAGCTACAAAGAGAAACTCTGTCTCAAACAAACAAACAAAGCCAGTATTTTATTCCATTTATTCAATCCTTTTCAGCTCTGCAACATAAATGTAAAGATTTATCTAAGTAGTTGGTGGAATTTATTATCATATGTGTCTTTTTGATTATTATACTGGTGGTACTACACTTTTTTTCAATTTCACTACATTTTCTAACTGGTTACTTTTTAACATCTAAGCAATAGTTTAATATATTTAAAAACCATTTCTGTGACTTTATATACTACTTATAATATTTTTGCTATGTGTATTATTTCTATTGGTATTTTTGCAGAAGAAAATTAAAGCTTTCTCTTCAACTTTCTCTGGTCCACAGTACTAAGTCCCAAAGAATCACCCGTGTTCTAAAGGGCCCTGAGCAGTAGCTGCCCTGGGAATTCCTCCTGATGTTGCTGGCTCCTGGAACCCCTGCCTCTTGCCATGACACTGAGCTCCCACATTCTACACACATTCCACTCTCACTTCCCTTTATGACTTTTACCACCCGTTGGAAAGATACTTTGCCTCAAAAGGTTAACTTACAATACAAGAACAATTAAGCTATGTTCTCGTCCTTTTTATAGCAAGGTGTTATGTGATGAAGGTATATCACTACAACCAAATCTATCATCAAATTGTTTTGCAAAATATTATATCTTTTCTTTAAATTTTTTGTTATTTGGGCAGTGATGACGCATATCTTTAATTCCAGCACTCTGAAGGCAGAGGTGGGTGGATCTCTGGGAGTTTGAGGCCAGCCTGGTCTACAAAGTGAGTTCCAGGACAACTAGGGCTGTTACACAGAGAAACCCTGTCTCAAAAAATTATTATAAGCCTTCAACTAGTGATGGCTTTTTGTTTATGCATGTATGTGTATGTGTGTGTTTGTGCATATGTATGTGTGTAGATACATAGATATTGCAGAACTATTTCAAACAATAAAATTGTGTTTAAATTATCCTGAGGATGAAAAGAATTTAATACCTGATAGCTTCAGTTGTCCTTGAACTAGTCATTAGTGTTATAGCTTCCTCATTTTTTAAAAAAAAATTATTCTTCTCTCATACAATACATTCTGATGGCAGCCACACATCCCTCCATTCCTCCCAGTCTCATCAACCTCCTCCCCCGACCTCCCTTCTCCCCCAGACCCACTGTTCCTCCATTTACCTTCAGAAAAAGGCAGGCAGGCTTGCCAGGGATATCAAGTAAACATTGTGTAACAAGATGCAGTAAGACTAGGCACAGACCTTCATATCAAGTCTGGACAAGATAACCCAGTAGGTTGAAAGCATTTCCAAGAGCAGGCAAAGGAGTCTGAGACACCCCCATTCTTGCTGTTAGGAGTCCCATAAAAAAAAACTAAGCTAAACATCTACACATATATGCAGAGGACCTACCTTAGTCCCATGCAGTCCCTCTAATTATCTGTTCAGTCTCTGTAAGACCCAAAGAGCCATGCCTAGTTGATTCTGTGGGCCATGCTCCCCTGGTGTCTTTGACCCTCTCTCTCCTACAATCCTTCTTCCTCCTCCTCTTTCCCTGGATTCCCTGAAATCTACCTTAAGTTTGGCGCTGGGTCTCTGCCTCTACTCCTATCCATTGTTGGATGAAGTCTCTTTAAAGACAATTATGATGAACTTTGGTCTATAAGTAGAGCAGAATATTACTAGGAATCATTTCACTTTTCTTTTATCCAGTCATGTTTGATTCTTCAATAGGTCACTGGCTTATCCAGTCTCTGGTTCCTGGCCATCTAGGTAGTGTAGGGCCGGGGCTCCCTACAGTGGCATGTGCCTCAAGTTAGACCAGTCATTGGTTGGCAATTACCACAAGTTCACAGCAATCTTTGGCCTACCACATGGTGCATGCAGGACAGATTGTAGATCAAAGTTTTGTGACTGGGTTTTGTGATCTGTTTGGTTCCCAGCCCCAACACTGGAAGCCTTGCCTGGTTACAGAAGATGGTTGGTTCAGTCTCCACATACTCCATTGCTAGGAATCCTCCCTAGGGTAGCCTTCATAGGAGGAGCAGCCTTCATAATTTCCAGTATGTTTCCACTGCACTAGGTTTCCACAAAGCCCCACAAAGCACCCCCAAGTTCCATTTGTCTCTCCCAACACTCTTTTCTTCCCTTCCTTCCATCTTGTAACTGATTCCTCCAGTTTCCATTCCCACCCATGCTTATTCTCCCTCCATATCTATTCTATTTTCCCTTCTCATGGAAAGCCATGTACCCCCCCTTGGAATTCTACTTGTTACTCAACCTCTCCGTGTCTGTGGATAGTAGGATGGTCATCTTTTACAGCTAATGTCAACTTATAAGTGAGTACATATCACTTTCTGGGTCTGGGTTACTACAATCATGGTGACATTTCTTTCTAGTTTCATTCATTTGCCCACAAATTTCATGTCATTTTTTTAACAGCTGAGTAATACTACAGTGTGTAAATGTATCACTTTTTTAATATCCATTCTTCGGTGGCAGGACATCTCAGTTGTTTCCTGTTACTGGCTATTATGAATAAAGCTGCTAGTTGAGGAAGTGTCTTTGTGGTATGATGGAGTATCTTTTGGGTCCATGACTGAGAGTAATACAGCAGGGTCTTGAGGTAGATTGATTCCCAATTTTCTGAAAAACTGCCATATTGATTTCTATAGTTTCTGTACATGTTTCAAGACCTTCCAGAAATAAAGGAGTATTTCCCATGCTCCACATCCTCATTAGCATAAACTGTCCTTTATGTTACTCTTCTTCGCCATTCTGACAGATGGAAGATGGAATCTCAAAGTAGTTTTTGAGTTGCATTTCCTTGATGGCTAAGGGCACTGAACATTTCTTTAAGTGTTTCTCTCAGCCATTTGAGAGTCCTCTAGCATAAATTCACCAAGAGAATCCAAGTGCTAGTCTTTACATCTTAAACATTTAATTGATTAATTAATACAGTATATGTTTGCTTGTGTATCAAGTACACATGCTAGCATGAGTGTGCAGCTTCTAGAGGACAGTTAGAATGAATTTTTTCCTCCTTCTCTATGGTACAATATTATTTAACTCAGATCCCCAGCTTAGAGGCAAATCTTTATACCCTGATAATCATATGAACTCATATCATATTAAAAATATTTTCCGTTAATTCCCTTAATTCCTACAGAAAAAAAATTTCCAAGGATGACTTGGTGAACTAATCAGGAAGAGGCATTCTGATCACCAAAACCCAGGACATGAGTGTAAAAGTGTGAAGAGAGTATGATTATAACAGTTCAAGTCAGACAAAATGTATGTCCTGCAGGAAAGACTGGGCCAAATGCCAGGGCAGAAGACGGCGTTAAGTTGACACAATCAGCAACTTCACACAAAGATGACGTTGAATTTGTTGAAGCAGATATATTATGGAAAGTTAGGGCAAAGTCTAAAAATAATTTTGAGAATTAAATCATATTCTCATTCTTATATATAACTATTAAGAGATAACAATGCAGATATGGATATTTTTCATTTCCCAAATTGATTACTAATTCTTTTATGTGCTCAATCGATATCAGTCAACTGCTGTGGATAAAGCATGGAGCACATAACAAAGAGTTTTGTCTTTACAAAGCTTAGCATTTCAAGGTCTTTTAGGAAGATTTAGGAAATGTAATTTGAACAAGCTGAGAAAACCAAAGAAATTTACTCACACAGTAGGATATCCTGGGTTGCCAAAAAAATGCAATAATCTTAGACTAGAATGCATGCTTTGATTATTATTAGCAGATACAAGTTCTCCATTTCCTGTTAGCTGTTTTTCTGTGATTTCTGGAGTTTATGTACCCTGCTGCAAGTGTCTTCTGTTTCTTCTTACTACCGAAAAAGAATGATCATAGACATCTTCCAGTAGGTATGTTGCTAGTCCTAATTCAGACTATCACAGTCTTCAAATTTCCAAAATTATCAAAGAAGAGACCCTAAGATTTTGTTTATCTAGATGCTTGCCAATGGAGCATCTGTAGCCAGGGGAAAGGGCACAGAATAGATCAACACAGCAACTCTGGAAACACAAAGAAGGCACTCAGGGAAGTACCAGAAACTGTTCTTAAAATACTATTCAAGGTGTTCATTGCTCAGCAAATACAGACAACTATTTTTACTGTATGTGTTGTAATGATTCAAATACACGGTCTCTATCAGTATTTGTGGGGTGAAACGTGATAGAGATTATATTTGTGTTCAGGGACAAGTTAAAAGACCTCAGTTTACACATTTCTGCAGGTCTGTGTTGGAAAAAGTTTAAAGTCCTTTCTTGAGATCAGCTGGGACCCTTGCTTAATTGTTGTGGAATATTTAATATCATTTAAGTGAAAATCATTTTTAGTAAATCAGAACACTTGCTCTAATAGATCCAGAATTATTTCTTCTCTAGAACAGAGATTCTTATACTGTCACATGAGTATAACTTTCTGTGGAAATCTTGCAAAAGTGCATGTTGTTTCCTCTAAGATCTAGATGAGGACCATGTAAACTATGGTAATGTTAATAATGATCACTCAAAAGAACATTGAGTAAAATCTCTAGAACATCTGAAAGAAATACATTTTGGAGATTAAAAGGCTATTTCTGAATTATAAAAATATTTACTGTGTTAAAATTAGATAAATGAATCAAGAAATAACAAGCTGGTACAGAGATATAAAGCACACTGTTGAGTATTGTTATTACAAAAATTAAATAATTTTTAAAGTAATTTTGAATACCTCTGGCATATCAATAGATGTTCTGTAATATTTGAAGTGCCAAATGTATATAAGGCAATTTATATTTGACTTCTGGTTGTACAGTGCTTTATATATATGGTATCTTCTACTCATTTGCTGAGGGAGAAATGATTGTCTGGAGTCTGTGTCAAACATGGCCTGCAGTATCTCTTTAAATTTTCTAGCTGGTTTACTGAGAATATGAAGCTGATTTGATGTGACAGACTTAAATATATCTGTACATACTTGCATTCAAAAGCTAGTACTTAACAAATTGGGAAAGAGAATCATAATAATGTTTCTTTGTTGAGAATGAAATTAACCTTATAAAATAAAGCTAATAGTGGGTTAATAAATTATTTAAATTCCTTTAAACTAAGAAACCCAAACTAATTTTTAGTTTAAATCTAATGTTTCAGGGTCTGTTCCCAGGAAATAGAGTAATAGATTTGAAGCTCCAGATTTATAAGCATGGTTTATTGAAATAGACTTCCAGAAGATACAATGTGAAAGAGAGAAAGAAAGAGAATTTTTTAGAGATAGCAGCTGAACACTTAGGAATAACATCCATGGAATATGACACATATTTATGATTTGGAATTAATATTAAGGGTGTATGCCGTGCTCTAGTAGACACCACTGGATGTTCTCACGATATAAATTCTACCTGAATTTCTGTTTGAGTCTTTTAATGCAAAGGTGTCATTCTAAATCAGAAGCACCCTCCTAATTCTGTAACAGTAATAACAGGATGAGTACAGTCAATAGTCAAAGACTCATAGCTGCTTCTTCATTACTATGAAATAAAGTCCCTCTTTAATACGTTGTTAGGTAGGATTCCATATAAATTAGTCAGACTTCAGTTAAACCTTGGGCTAAAAGATGACTGATATTCTTTATAAGGATAGATAAATCTGTCATGGTAATATATTTTAATTCTTGTCGGTTGAACTGGTGTTCCTCCCAGAGTGGTATAATCAATGAGCCACAAAGTAGTGTCTGCCGCCTTGGGACATACTATTGAATAATCACCTCATAGCTTTGGCCTTTGTTACTGACATATTGGAACTTTGGTAGCAAAAAACAATGAAACATGTTCAATATTTTCCCTCTGCTGTCCTTTGGTCATGGCTGGGGTACAAGGCTGTTTGTGTGAACTGAGTGGATGCACTGAGTTTCAAAAGGTGGATAGTACAAGGCTCATCTGTTTTCTGTTCCAGTTGTGTGTACTCCATGTGTGATGTTTTTATAACAAAAATCTAAATCTAACACTAATACATATTTTAGTCAACAAATTGTATAGCATAAATATCTGAACATAACTTATAACTTATGGCTGAAATGCATCACACTCCATAAATAAAGATATCATACCACAAATTAGCTCTAATTTTAATGCATTCAATAAGGAGGACCCTTAATTCCTTTTTAAATAATGATCCATCATAAACAACTACAAGATGAAGATAGCGACAGTAGTTTTTACAACATAACTTTCAATAGTATAAATTTTCCTGGAGTTATATTCACTGGAATTTGATTTCAAGACACATTGATGCTTTCAAACAGCACTGCTACCTGGTCACCTATTAGGCAGTGCCACAAAATAGAGCAGTTTCCAATAGAAAAGAAATGGAGCAGGGATGAACAGGAAAGGCGAGATGGTTTCAATTTCACAGGCTTTCTGCCTTGACAGAGACGAGTGAGCGGCTGTGCGTGAGAGGCATCACACTCTAGACAGAGCCAGAGTAAACCTCAAACCTCAGTTCCTGTGGCGGGAGTGGAAACTGTGGGCACATTAATTCGAAGTGCTTGAAAATAAAGTAGTCCAGCCAAATGTTTTCACACAGTCTTCAAACCCATAAAGCTGCTATTTTTTAATGCATGGACATTCCTGATAAACTAATCGTTACTTTTAAATGTATGCCTTCAAAGAATGGACGGAACTGAGAGCAAAAGAAGTTTAATAATATTTATCTGAATTTATTTTATATGCATTTTTTGAATTGATAAAGAGAAGAAAAATCCAACATCTAACTTAACTGATAAAAAAGCTAAGATATGATAAGATCTTACTTCCCAGGATTTCACAAGGGCATCATCGATTACTCTGACTATAGGACAAAACTTGCTATAGCATTTTAAATTAGGCTATTAAAAAATTTCATAAAACACAGTTATAGTAATAGTATTTTTTCTTCTCATGATTAGCAGTGTTCAAATTTAAGTAATTTTATATATAACAACCTAATTTCTCATAACTTTAATTATGTTGAAGCAAATGGAAAAAAAATTACCACAAATAAATATCTCAATATGAAACTCTTAGATACATGGACTCATATCTTTCTAAGTAAAACAGACATTAATATATTTAATATTAGTAATTCATGAAACATTGTCATCAAATATCTAGAATTTTTGCTTTCTGATTCATTTACATTTTTATTTGATAACTTAGATCCAAATAAGATTTTCCAATTAAAGATAACTCTCAAATTCATAGGGAGGGTGTATATAATATATAGAATATATTATCATATATATTTTGTAAGTTGCATATGGGTGTGTGTGTGTGTGTACTTTTGTGTATACTGTATTTAGAGACCACATATGGGAAAAGGTATTTTCCTTCATATGAAAGTCATTATCACTTTCTTGTCTTATATGTAGAAATATCTAGCATAATTTTGTAAAACACGTCATGATTTCCTGCTTGTATTTCTAATTCAAAATTCAAGATTACAGAGTACTTTATTGATACAATAACCATATTTATGCTTCTCTAGGTTCCAAATACTTTGTTTCATTAGTGGCCAAAATCAATTTTCTCAACATTTTGAACTATATGCAAATATAAGGTAACACATAATCGAAAAATATAATTCTGTAATACTATAAAACAGAATAATACTATCTTCAATATACTTGGAAATGTTTAAATCTTAATATATTTTTTAAAATATCTATTTATTTATTTATTTGTTTATTATGTATACAATATTCTGTCTGTGTATGTCTGCAGCCCAGAAGAGGGCGCCAGACCCCATTACAGATGGTTGAGAGCCGCCATGCGGTTGCTGGAAATTGAACTCAGGACCTTTGGAAGAGCAGGCAATGCTCTTAACCACTGAGCCATCTCTTCAGCCCCAAATCTTAATATATTTGTTGAATATTTACTATCAGAGATAAATTCCATTTGTTTTAACATTCAATTTTGTCTACTTTTTAAAACTTAATTTACTTTTAATTAAATAATTTTTATAAAATTTATTTTGATCGTATTCTTTACCTCCCCCAACTCCTCCAAGATTATCTCCACTTCCCTAGCACCTCAGCATTATTTTCTTTCTCCTCTTTCTCTCTCTCTCTCTCAAAGGAAACTAAACCAAGAAATTAATATCCAAATAATTAAAACCAATCATACAAAAAGTACCAAGCAAATAAAACAACAAGCACACATAATTCAGAGTTTGCTTTGTATTGACCAACTACTATTGGTCATGGGGCTTGCCCTGGAGTGAGATTTATATACCCTGTGCAATTCCGTTAGAGAAAACTGATTTTTCTATTTCCTAGCAGGTATCAATTGCAAATAGCTTCCCAACTGTCAGTGGGAAAGTAGACACATAGTCTACTTTCTCTTCTCCATGCTGGGGTTTTCTCTGACATGAATCTGTGCAGATCTTGTGCAGGCTATCATAGTCTCTTTAGTTCATCTTGTGGTGTCCAAAAGTTGCTATTTCTTTCAAGTCATCAAGCACTTCTGGCTCTTAAAATCTTTCTATTTCTTCTTCTGAATAGATGATGAGATTTGAGGAGAGAGGTCTGATGGAGATACTCCATTCAGGACTGTGGAGTGTGTTGTTGTGAGTCTCTCTGTTGATTGCCATATATGTAAAATAAGCTTCTTCAGGGAAAGATGAGTGATGGTTACAGGAAGAGTTATTAGGAGTTGTTTGATTGCTATGTCTGTTTAACAGAATTATAGCAGTAGTTTTTCATCTAAGTCCATGCTGTGGGTGTCCCAAGATTTTGATCAATTCAGCAGTGACAGACATAAGTTTCAAACCTTAAATCCAAGTACAAAGTGGTTGGTCATTCCTATAATATTTGTGCCACAAATTAGTTCTGTTCTGTGTTAAAAAATGTATATAGACTTAGATAAATTGTTTCATTTTACTTCCAACTTTGATGACTTTTTAAAAATTTCGTTTCACAATTTTATAATCTACATGACATAAAAGTCCAGTCTTCTTTCATTGTGATCTCTGTTGAGAGATGACAGCCAAGCACAAGTGATACAAAGAGGAAGGGGTAACAGGGAAGACACCAGGGAAGGGAGGTTCAGTGGAGAAAACAAAGGGATGGGTGCACTAAGAAAGGAGTTGAAGAATGGGACAACTGAGGATCCTGGAAAAAAAATCATATGGATGCCCACTCTTTCATAAGCTTCAAATACATAGACACTCTGTAGTGGTGAGGCAAGTGGGCCTGCTTTTCATCCCGCCCGGCTCCCCCATGGCTAGCTTATACCCCGAAATAACAACACACAAATTGTA
>LOEQ01001211.1:109804-132668 GCA_001685075.1 Bramus lutescens
AGTTTCTTTATTAACCAATGAAAGTAACACACAGACAGATGACCCTCCTACATCACATATACATGCCCATGTTAAACAATTTTATTGGAGTCATCTTTTATAAGGGATTATATTCAACTCAGAAACCATGGCTTGCCAAGCAAAAAGACGTGCACCATCTCTAGGATACTTCTCTTAACTTGTTGATCAGAAATGTCCCATATATCCTCAAATAAATCCAGGCTATTGCTGATGCTCTTGTTTGACCACCAAAACTTGATGATAGGAGACCATTATGAAAAGCACCATGGTGCCTTAGTCTCAGGACATGGAGAAATCCAAATAATACAAACAAGAAAAAATTTGCTTCTTCATTTTTCTTGAAGGTGTTATTCAGACTACCACTGGAAAAGCAGCATTATCAGTCTGCTAATAAAGAGTAGAGAATGACCAAGGTGAAATGACCTTCTTAAGTTGGTCTAGAATGTCTTTAGCAGTTTTAGTGGCACCAAAATTTAAAGCTGTGACATCAAACATATTAAATCTAAGAATTCAAGGCATCATGTCAAATTTCTCTCCAATAAGTTCTAACCCTTTTCTAATCAATAATACCTTCATAGTGACCCAAAGCAGTTACAAACATTAACCAGTCAATACCATAATTCTAGTATGAACATTAACAATAACACATAATTGGTCAAATTACAATTCTTATAAGTTCATTCTAATCAAAAAAACAAGAAAGGTTTCTGTGATGGATGATCTTTGAGTAGTTTTCCTCTCCTATAGTTTAATTGTATTGCTGCTTCTAACCTTCAAAGATAAGTTCAAGCTGTCTGTCCCATCAACAAAACTTTTGTCGTATTTCTGCTTATCAATTTGGAGGGGTCTCTTCAGCACCTCCAATGAGGTGTATTAGACAGAGGAGGGGCTTTAGCCACACACTGCCTCTATAATAGTGTTCAATTATTTCAATGAGTCTCTTTCCCACAGAGCAGAAGTCTGCGAGGCACCTGTTTTCCAGACTTGACATTTCAACAGGAGACTAATCTTATACTGGAAAAAATGAGTTCTATATACCAAGATATCGTGTAAATAAACTGCCAAATATTCAGTTAATTTTCTTGAACTGCCTCTAGAGTGAACAGGACTCACTGTTGTCTAGATATCTGTGTAGTAGCTCCAGCAGGAAGGTGAGAATCATCAACCATCACCACAATTGTTTTCCCTCCTCAGACTATAGCATGATGACATCAGAGGTTCCGGAACACAGGTTCAACAATCTCTCACTCCAACCCCTCTGGAATGTTCTCAACAGCTACTATGCCATTATGTCTAGTGCTCTTCTCTTCCACACACCACACCCAGCATTCAGGAAGTCACCAAGCTTCACTCTCCTCCTGTGACAATAACATAAATATGTCCTTGACCCCATATTAAAACAGGGTCAGATCCTTTCCAGAATCTAGTGCAAGGGTCATTCTGTTTTGTTTTAAGAAAGGCTGCTCTGATGCCATCATGCCAGAAATCTACCCATGGCAGATTGCTCATAGGCGTCCACAATCAAGAAATTTAGATAAAAAGGGCATGATTTAGGGCATTATGTGGAAACTCAGTGTATATTTCAGCCATTTTTATCTCTTGAAGTTGTGTTTTCAAGAAGCTATGGGCACACTCCACAATTCCTTTCCTCTGAGGATTACAAAGAATGCCTGCTTTGTATTCAAAATTCAACTGGTAACAAAACTGCTGGAATGCTTTGCTAATATATTTGGATCCATTATCCATTTTTATAATTTTAGGGATTTCTATATATGAAAAAACACTTTAAGCAATGAGTTATCACATGTTTAGTGGCTTCTCCAGCCTGTGCACTGGCCACCAAAAACCTGATTATGTATTGATTGTCACATGTAAATATATAAATTTGCTAAATCTCGACTATGAGTAACATCCATTTGCCAAAATGAATAGGAAACAAGCCTCAAGAATTTACTCCCAGATGAGGTACAAGTAAATACTGTGGACATATATCACATTGCTTAACAGTCTGATCAGCAATATCTCTTGTTAATAAAAATTGCTTTCTTAAACTTTTACTATTTTGATGATGAAATGTGGGAATCCACGTGTGACTCAGATTCCACCTGGAGTGATTTCTGACTTAAGGAAGTCATCTGGGCTCAAGCTTGCCTGCTCTGCTTTCTCCAGTAACCTTGATTGCTGTGAGTAACGTCTGGGTTAGCCCATAGAAAGAACATTCTTGCTCCTATGGAAGAGCACATCTTTCTATTACGATTTGGGCTGAGGCACTTCGCATTAGAGATTAGGAGCTACTTAGCTGAATAAGCTCGCCTGTTTGAGCTTCCTCCCAAGGACAGTGCAGGAGCTGGCTAGCTGAGTGTACTGCCCTCTGTTCTGCCTGTTGCCTGTAATTAGTATATAAGCTGGTTGAGAAAGAAACTCTGGGCTGTTTGGTATTGACCTTCAGTCCTCCTGTTCTCTCCTATGTTTCTGTCTTCATTTCTCCTAATCTGTCATTTCCTATAACATCATACCCTCCTAGGTAACCCCTTGCTGATTCCTGTCAGAGTAGGCTCCTACAGGGTAAAGCATGTGATCGCTGAAGAAAGCTCAACTTGAGATAAAGCAATCAAATGAGTACCTTTATCAGCTAAAGCGTTACCTTCAACCAATGGGCCAGGAAGATTTGAATGCTGTCTGATACGACCCACAAAGTATGGCGATTTTCTTTGAGGAATGGCATCTTCAATTTGCTGGAACAGTATTTTAACTTGACTATTACTAGTTCCACTGCATGGGACAGTTTCTATGACCTGAAGAGCTTTAAAGGTGTAATGACTGTCAGTGTATAAATTAAATGCATTATTTGGAAAAAAAACAGCAACAATTCACAGCTCAACTATTTGAGCTGAGGCTAGATCTGTTTGCACTACATATCCTTTACCATCAACAACAGGTGCTGCTCTTTCATTAGAAGAACCATCTGTAGAAGCCAACACAGCATCCTTGAAGGGATGCTTCGTTAGAATTTTAGGAAAAGTAATGAATGTGCTCGTGCAAATTGCAGCAATCAATCAACTGGAAGATGATTTTCAATTTGACCTAAAAATTGAGCAAACTTAATTTCCCAAGAATTAGTATTTAGAAATAACCAATCAAACTATTGTTTAATAAAAGGAATGCTGATCATGTTCGGTTCTCCGCCAGTATATCATCTAGATTCCATCTTTTTTTTTACTAAACAGGCTACTGCCTCAAAAATAAGAGTTGAATACTTTGGCTGTGGAAACAGGTAGATGTAATGATAATAATTGTCCTTTTTGCTATAGTATGGCTGTTGGAGTAAATCTTGTAGGTAAAATAGATGCCTGGCAAGGTTGATCATAATTATTATAATGTACCTGCTAATTCTGTTTTGCACAGTATCTGTTTAGCAGTGTCTGTAAGATGTCTGAGGTACTGATAAATATTGTGGACATATTGTGGGCTGGGACCACTGCTCCCCTTAAGAATCTCACTATGGGGCTCACGGTCTCCTGTAGACAACTTCAAATAGGGCCATGGCCACTGGATATCTCCCAATAACTTCTGAAAGTCATTCAAAATTTGCAAGATATTTTTTTCTAATCCAGGCTCCGAATATCCTCTTAGCCAAGAAGCAGCAATTTGCATTTCTACAGACTCCTATCTGGGAAGGGCTGCAAGGTCTCATTATCTCCTCTTAAATCCTGCATCAGTCTCTCCTCTCCAGATTGCTTTTAAGTCCCCAAATAGGAGAATCCCTGCATCTCTCTTCTGTGCAAGGCTATTGATCTAACCATACAGATTCATTGGGTTTAGGGGCCATGCTGCATCTAATCATTCCCCACCATATGACTCCAGCTGCCAGTCACTGGAGGCAAGCCCGCTAAGCCTTCTTGTCTCCTGCGCTGCTGGCTCCACTGTGGTGACTGCCTGTGGAGCAGAGAGGTGCTCTACATCCCACTGGGGACCAGAGACAGGAGGCTCCAATTCACCTATACCTCTTGGGCCTGGGTGTGGTGCAATCCACACTCTTTGTGGCTTGGCAGTCCCATCAGCGTCCAGCAGTGGTGACAACCGAGAAACTTAGCCCAGGTGCCCATCATTGCTCTGGCTCTGAGATTCTGGTGTCCACAGGCTTGGTTGGCTGGGAGCTCAGGTGGGTGGGGCCATGTCATTTTCCCTTCCCCAAGCCTAGAGCAGACCTAAAACATCAGTGACTACGCCACCAGTGTGGGAGAGGGGGTGGGATGTTTAAAGTATTTAAAGTTTAAAATTTTTCTGCACTCGTTTCTGTTCTACCCCAGTTGTCATGGCTTTCAAAATATAACCACTTAAAACCAGCTGACTATTACTTTATGGCCCCATATCTACAATGATATAAAATTTTTTACTCTTGATGAATAATCACTGCCATTTCACATTTCTTATTTATTTGAATGCTCACTTCTCACCTCCATACCTACAGCGTGATGTTCATATGCTGTGTCTATCACATTCTCCATCCATACCACTGGACACATATCTGGGCACCATCTGTTGTGAGCCCCACGATGAGGGCCATCTGTCGGGGTCCAACTTTGATGGGTTCGTAGGTTCCAGGGTAGGGACATGTAGATTAGAAATGTTAGGCTGGGCAATGGTGACGTACGCCTTTAATCTCAGCACTTAGAAGAAATTGGTAGGTGGATCTCTGTGAGGTTGAGGTCAGACTGGTCTACAAGAGCTAGTTCCAGGACAGCTAGGGCTGTGACACAGAGAAACCCNAAGAAAGAAAGAAAGAAAGAAAGAAAGAAAGAAAGAAAGAAAGAAAGAAAGAAAGAAAAAAGAAATGTTACACAGAAAAAGAGACAGAAAAGAAATGTACAGAAGCACAGAATACAGACAGTTGGGAGGGCAACCGAGTGAATACTGAATCCACTAACATTTCTTTTTCATAGGCTTTACACACCCCAATCCAAATATGAGGGGGAAGACAAAAGAACTCAAATATCCAAAGCATCAAGCAACCACACCCTAGCTCAAGACATCCTGTTAGTGGCCATACTCTTGGTTACACATCCTGTCAATAATCTTGAAGGAGCAAAAACAGGATTGAACTATCTGACCTTTAGTCAAGGTGCAACGAATCCACATATGTGGGCTCTGACAAATATCCCAAAATGTAGCTCTTGTTACCATTTTCTTTTTGCAGATGAAGAAACAGAGACTCACAGCCACTTTTCAGCTTTGTAACCATGAAAACCAGGGAAGAAAAAAGTTGGTTCAAAGGTCTGATTCTGTTCCACATGGACTTTGAGGGAGGAAAGTTATCATGTCTGTTCGTGATAACTATCTGGTAACTGGGGTGACCATAGTTGTCCTGTGACATTATAAAGAGCTAATGTATGAAGGAAATCATCCAATGCAAGATACTGAGCACCCGGAAGACGATGCTTTGCGTCCAGTCACTACTGTCTACTAGCATAGAATCATCTTTCTGCTCCTTCACAGCTGCTCACCTTCTGGAATCAGGGACATTTCCAGTTCTCACTGTCTCAGCTGTCTTTCCCCTCTTGAAACTGACGTGACACGTGTGTAATCATCAAAGCTGTATTTACCACGAACTACATGCTCAGAGTTCACAGTTCCAAAGTGAGTTCATCTCCGTGTCTTGAGAAATTAACATTCTGCAGGACGTTTTACATTCAAGGATGAGTAGCTCATGTAGTTTCGCATTGAGACGACTGCTGCCCTAGACATGGATCTTCCAAAGGCTGACATTTTCAGAAAGCAAATTATTAACAGTAGTTAATTCACAAGATAATCGCCCTCTACAATTGGCCTAATGGTTTTAGCATAGCCTTTGGTGAAAGGTCACTTACTGCTACCCTGAGTAAAAGATACCAAGTAACTTAACATTCTTCTCCCTAACTAAGACTATTCTCCCATTAACCTTTTAAATACAATTATATACATTTATTGAAAAGAAAAAATATGTTAAAGTGAAATAGAATTTGTATGACTTCTTATTTTTAAAATGTATTAGTCTCACTAATATTCATATCAACCCCAAATAAATTTTATCAATGCATCCTATGCATCATACAAGGCTTATTATTACTATTATACCATCTATTACCATACCATTACCATACTTATTATTGCTAATGACTTTTATCAGTGCAAGTAAACACCTTCTATTCAGATTGTCTTTAATAATCTCATTTGTTATTATTATAAAGACAATATACTAATAAACATTAGCTCATTGAATGTCAATATCGTTGATTTAAAGACCCACTACTATTTAATTGCCCTTAGTATTGGTGCAGGTCTCCTGATTGCTTCTTACAAATCACCTAGGAATTTATGAATTAAAGTACTAAGAAAAGTGACTAGAGAGACTGCTCAGGAGTTAAAAGCACCCGTTGCACTTGCAGAGAGCCCAGGTTTAGTTCCCAGCCTCACGGATTTGGCTTCCAATCATTTATAATGTTCCAATGGATCTGATGCTATCTTCAGACCTGTGGGCACCAGACATGCAGGAGGCACACACGCTGACAAACACCATATGCATAAAATAAATAAATCCAAAAAGAATTTTTAATCGTCACAAGCAACATAACACCACTTAGTAACCTTAATTCTATTATATTCATGCGGTAAATCTATGCACATGGAATGAGTACACTTAAAGTGTACTTCAGATTTTATTAATTCATTAACATAACAGTTATTAAATGTTCAGCTACACCCAGACTTCTATAGCTACTTTAATGATAACTTCCTTTTGATTGTTTATGGAGTCATCATTTACACTTACTTATGAAAACAATTTTCCTATCTTTTAATCCTTTGTTATTACCAGTTATGAATAGTTTCCTTGGAAAATGCTTTGTTATTTGAGCCACAAGACAGCTCTTCCCTCAGGAAGAAGCAGCCCAATGTCATCTCCTACTGGTGGAACTTTAGCTACTCCCAGAGACATTTTAAAATACCCCACAAGAACTATCTCTTCATAGCAAGTTGCTGCAATTTTACTAAATGATGCTTGTATAAACCACGACTACTGACACAAGACTGTAACTTAAGCAAGTCAGGAGGCCTAGGAACCAGAATCATACATTCAAGGATGTCTTGGGTTCTAGAACAAGTTCAGAGACAATTTGATAGAGCTTATCTCCAAATAAAAATTAAAAAGGTACAGGACCAGGTAAAGTGCAGACACAAGGCCATAGGTTCAACCCCAGCCCATGCATAGACACAAACAAGATGTCATTATGCACAAATGAATAAAAGCCATTCCCTTTTTTGTCAGTATAGGTTTGAAATTTGCAGATTATCTGGAAAAATGTAATAGCAATGAATATATTTCCTGGAATTTTGTCCTAACTTTCTCTCTGCTGTCTCAGTGATGGTCATACATTTTAGATCAAGCATACATGAAATCAATATTGATATTAGTCCCTTGACACAATGTCAGACTTATACTCTACTCAGGGGAAAAGGAAATTATTAAAACAAAGAAATAGACAATTTTAGATAACCATCAACCTAGAAAAATAAAGAAAATTGCATAACAAAATAGTGGGTTGCCATGGCTTTCTTATAAAGGCACCTGGGAAATCTGACCCAAATCAAAAGACATTTAAATTAATGAAACTGGGGAAATGTAGTTTAATAGAAGGAATGAACTGATCAGCTGACTTAGACTTTTTTTAAAACCACCATTTTCTTCAAGGTGGTCACCTGGGCTTCAGACCGGGGTAAGAGCTGAAGGTCAGTGCAGGCCTCTTTAGGACGTGCCTCTGACCTTGTGAGCCTAAGAGGCTAACCTTCAGCAGGTGAGTGTTTAACGTGGTAATGATAGATGCAAAGTGTTGTTCTGTGCATTTTCTTTCAGTGAGTAAGCCATGAACAGCCCAAGAAATTAAAATTTTATTTCTCTGTTTTAAGAAATCAGAGACAAGGATGCAGCTGCTAAACAATATAGGACTGTACTTAAGATCCAAGTCTGTGTTAAATGATACATTGCAATGGATAAGATGCAGCTAGTTTAAGGGTGGCTTTGCATAAGCCAGCTTTCATGAGAAGAAATCTCATCCTTATATCAATTCTGAGAAAGTGAGCTCAATTGTAGACTTAATATAATTACCAAGTCATAAGGAGAGATTTAAAATTCTAATACAAAGCAAAGGCCAGCATTGAGTTGAGAATTGCCTACATATTTTGCTATTGAAGTCTTTGTGATTATAAAGTAGCTGAGATTTTACTGGAAAAAAGCATACATACACTAATGAAAACCTGAAAGAAATCTAAAAAAGCAAACTGAAGAATAACAACAACAAAAATTACGAATGCATGATGATAAAGCCCCAAATAAATACATATCTAACCATGTTTTAATAGCACATAAATATATTAAAACTGTCATTAAAAGCAAATAATTGCTCTGATTGTATTTAAATTAGACTTCATAAAATAAAGTCAATAGTTTAAAAGTGTGTGGGGGTGAACTATTCTAAGATGACTTTTACTCATTATGTGACCACTTTCACAACTTGGAAATAGTGAAGACCAATGCGTTAGTTACTTCTACCTGCTGTGTTTGTTCATGATTTAACTGTCTCTTCTGGGTAGCCTGAAACCCAACAGTTCAAACGTAGGGCTTTTGCAGCATCTACACATTCAGGGGTTTGCTAGCTTGTTCCTACTAGAAACAAGTTATTTATGGGATTTCACTACATAGCTTGAGTTTTAAATTATTCTAACATGTTACTTGTTACCTTTATTGGAGCTACAATTTTCGATGAAAGCAGATAAATTTCAAAATGAGAAATCAATTATATTTACGTTTTATCTAATGCCTTAACAGAATAAAGCAATTCAGTTTCCCATTGATAAGTGTGGTGGTTTGAAATAAAATGACCACCAAAAGGAGCGGCACTATTAAAAGGGGTGGATTTGCTGAAGGGATCACGGCCTTGTTAGAGGAAGTATGTCACTTCAAGGGTAAGAGCTGAGGTCTCCTACATTGGATACACCCAGTGTCACAGTTTACTTCCTGTTGCCTACAGATCGAGATGGACAACTCTCAGCTTTTTCTCCCGCTCCATGACTGCTTGCATGCCGCCATGTTTACTGTCATGATGATAATGGATTAAACCTTTGGAACTATAAGCTATCTATAGAATGTCTTCCTTTGTAAAGTTGCTATGGTCATAGTGCCTCTTTACTTCAATAATAAGCCAATGACAGAAGTTGATACCAAGAACTAGAGTATTTGTGATGGGCATAACCATGATATTGTTTGAAGAAATATGGACATCAGGACTGTGAATTAGAAAAGCAGTTGAACACTTTAAGTGCTGATTGATGGGCCAACCTAGTAGAAGAAGCTTTTGAAATCAGACATGCAGATGCAGAGTCTGAAGTTTTTGGTCTGGAATTTCCACACTGTGCTCCCTTCCTTATGATTTTAAATTATAATGGATATCCTGTGCCATTGTGTCTTAGAAGTATATGATCTGCTTTTTTCTCTCAGCATGATGATAATGAACTAAGTCTCTGAAATAGTAAGGTAGCCCAAATAAAATGTTTTCCTTCATAAAAGTAGCCTTTGTCATGTTGTCTCTTCACAGCAATTGAAACCCTATCTAAAACAATAAGTATCAATATGAAGAAATTTGAAAGAAATTGATTATGTTTTCAAAATCACAGGTTGATCCCTTACAATGTTAAATCCAACATTCTATTGCTGGACGTGTTTAGATGTAGTGGTATTTTGATACATATCCCATTAACTACTTTATTGACCTATTATTTCTCTTAGAGATGGAGAGCAAACCAAATCTTGGCTAGTTAAAAGTGGCATTGCTTTATGAAACTAAAAATTTTTAACACTCAAAGCAACCAAGATTCCTGCCTGAGTTAGTTCTATAAATTAATTAACTTTCTTGCCTTTGTTGTTTCACTTTAATTTTTTGCCACAATATGAGGAGCATCCCTAAGTGATTGTTAATTATTTTTATTTTCTTTTTTTAGTCTTGTGTGTGTGTGAGAGAGAGAGAGAAAGAAAGAGAGAGAGAGAGAGAGAGAGAGAGAGAGAGAGAGAGAGAGAGAGAGAGAGAGAGAGAGGCATCTAATTATAGTGATCTGGTTCTTGTTCTTTTGTTCATTTTGCTTTGTTTTTTTTCAAGACAGGGTTTCTCTGCATAACCCTGATTTTCCTAAAACTTTCTCTGTATATTAATCAGGTTGTCCTCAAACTCAGAGATCTCCTGTCTCTTTTTCCTGAGATTTAGGATCAAAGGCAAGTGTCACCACTGTAACATGAGGGCCTGCTTGTCAGGGGTTTCTGTCCTGCCCAGTTCCCACAGTTGGCAAGTCCCAAGAAAATCACACAGAGGTCTCCATAAGTTATAAAGTGAATGGCCCATTAGCTTAGATTTCATATTAGCTCTTATAACATATATTAACCCATTATCCTTATCTATGTTAGCCACATGGCTCAGTACCTTTTTCAGTGGGGTATATCACATCCTGCTTCTTCCATGGTCTGCGCAGGACTGGGGAGGAATGGGCTTCCCCCTTCCCAGAATTCTCCTGTTCTCATCACCCTGCCTCTACTTCCTGTCTNAGAGAGAGAGAGAGAGAGAGAGAGAGAGAGAGAGAGAGAGAGAGAGAGAGGCATCTAATTATAGTGATCTGGTTCTTGTTCTTTTGTTCATTTTGCTTTGTTTTTTTTCAAGACAGGGTTTCTCTGCATAACCCTGATTTTCCTAAAACTTTCTCTGTATATTAATCAGGTTGTCCTCAAACTCAGAGATCTCCTGTCTCTTTTTCCTGAGATTTAGGATCAAAGGCAAGTGTCACCACTGTAACATGAGGGCCTGCTTGTCAGGGGTTTCTGTCCTGCCCAGTTCCCACAGTTGGCAAGTCCCAAGAAAATCACACAGAGGTCTCCATAAGTTATAAAGTGAATGGCCCATTAGCTTAGATTTCATATTAGCTCTTATAACATATATTAACCCATTATCCTTATCTATGTTAGCCACATGGCTCAGTACCTTTTTCAGTGGGGTATATCACATCCTGCTTCTTCCATGGTCTGCGCAGGACTGGGGAGGAATGGGCTTCCCCCTTCCCAGAATTCTCCTGTTCTCATCACCCTGCCTCTACTTCCTGTCTAGTGGACCCGCCTATACTTCCTGCCTTACCAATCAGCATTTATTTAAAACATGATTGACAGAATACAGACAATTCTCCTGCACCACACCACTGTCACTGTGATTTTGGCTTCTTATGACTTAACCTTCAGCAGAAACCACTGTTTGACTTCAATTATCCTGATATCAAGAAGTTTACATTGTCTTGCAGAAATTTATATTGGAGTCCTTGAATTCTTGAGACATTTTGGTATTTGATTTGGGTTATGCTCCCACCATTCCATCTAATTTTCTCAGCAGCAGCCTTCAAATAGGAGCAGGGCCAGCTTCACTCCTTAGGAGGCAGAAGAAAGGGATGGGATTATGTGACCATAATCATAATTTTCCTTTCAGGGTTTACACCTGAGAGGTGTTGCCCCAAGCCTTCAGGCAAACTTGAAGCATCTGGGTTCTGTTCTTCAACTCTGAGGTTAGCACAGTGAAGTTCACTCTAAACAAGTAACATTTGCTCTGATAAATTTGCTCTGAAGCAGTGCTTTAAATAAAATGAACGCTTGGAAGTCTGACTGACAGATATTAGAGAAATCCAGGATAAGAAAAATATTCTACTGAGAGAATCAAGAAAGTAAGAAGTGGTAGTGTTTGGGATACTTTCAAACAAGGAGATTCTAAGGAAAACTAAATACTAAGAAGTGTTTGAGAGGTTTTCAATTCTTATTTGTATCTCTGAAATTACCTTATTATGGTTTTGACTCATTTTCTGATGTCTAATTTTTCAGCCTCTGGAAACAAGTACGAAAAAAGTTATCTCTTAAGTAACTTTGTTCAAAAAAAATAAAAATCTCCTCACTCAGACTTGCTCTATTTTCTAAACCATTGCTCTTCTATAAGCCCTGAAAACCCAAAATTCAATTGAGTAGAAACAGAGTGCTTAAAATTCAGATCAGTACTGTATTTTACTTCTCTCCTTCTTGTAAAGTGTCCTTCCATCCCCACCAGTGTCGTAATTCAAATAAATGCTGATATGCTCCTCTATGCTCTTTATTTCTTCTCAGCTCTAAAAGCGTTTCAGCAATTTGCTTTGCTCTGTAGCTGGTGTCAAACATAGTTATGCCAGCTGATTCCATTTAGTAAGAACTACTTGAAAAGGGGGGGAGCCAAATAAATCCCATCTCCACCTACACATAATTGAACACTTGTGAGGTGTTTATAAGGGATGTCCTTCACTCTTCATGTCTTTAGAGTCATCAACTGCTTTGTATAAAAAAACAACTGGAGAAAAGGATCTTCAACCTTTTGCACTTTGTGTTTATCTCAGTTGACACCTAGACCCTTAATTTTTCTAGGAGAAACAGCTACTTTTTTCACTAGTATAAGTAAGTGCATTAATAGATATGATTTTTAGACCAGCTATATCTGAGGTCTAATAGTATTTTAATATTTCATTTTGTAGTGGATTTGTTTTGTTGTTGTCTTCTTCCTTTTTATTTTTTAGCTGCCTCCACAATGCCTGAACATTCAATAGCACCATCACAGTGCAGACAGCTGCTCATGGCTCGTCTCTGCACTTCCAAGGGAAACATTGCCAGCTAAATCTATCTATATGTTCAGACGTTCAGACTAGTTAAGTCATTTGGAGTGTTCGCTCAACCTGTCCTCCCATTTTTATTCAATCAGAAAGCAGTTATTGACTCCTAAGGCTAAAACCAAAAACCAAAACAACAACAGATAGGAGCCTTGATGTCTCCCTCTCATTCTTTTTATCTGGAATTCAAACCTTCCTTAAATTCCTGAAATACCCAATTTTCAAAATTATATATTAAATCAGAATACAGAGCAATGTTTTACTCTATGAAACAGACTTTCTTGGTTGTCTCATTTATCTTTTACTAACAACCTGAGAAGATGAGCTCACTCCTTTATATTGATTTTTTCCTATACTTCTCCCCATTAAAGGTCAAAAATCATGTAAACATTATAATTTTGTGCTGTCCCATAAGTTGCCTTCAATACTCATTGTTGATACAGTTTAATCATATTCCCAGCTCCCCACATTCCACATTCCTGCAATGTTAATATAGCTTATGTCTCCTAAATACCCTCTCCTGGGCTCCTGTGCCTTACAATGATGTTGCTGTTTTCTATATCAACATTATTCATGGAAATCACAGACTCTGTGTGATACTCTGCGTGATAGAATTGTGCTCTTCTGACTCTGGCATCTGCTTGTAAGAATGGCTGCTTTGCCTTTTGCTCTGCCCAGTCCAACATGGTGGAGGTCCATTCACTGCCTCTGAGAGCCAATGTTAAGCATATTTTTAACTTACACTTATATCTTACATTAATCCATTTCTATTAATCTGTGCATTGACATGTAGCTGTGGCTTACAGGCAAGATTCCAGCACATCTGTTCCCTGGAGTGGCTATATGGCATCTCTTGACTCCGTCTTTTTTCTCCCAGCATTCAGTTTAGTTTTCCCCTCCTAGCTCTATTCTCTCCTGTCACAGGTCAAGCCAACTTCTTTATTCATTATCCAGTAAAAGCAACACATATACAGAAGTATTTCCCACACCATACAGGGTTCAGATATGGAATGATGACAAAATAGAATAAAAGAAATATGACTTATCCTTCAAGTAGCTCTTTTTGGAGTTCCTTAAACCACTTAAATTACTTAAACCTAAGTAATCTTGCTAATAGGTTCATGCAGTCTATCTATTGCATGTGTTTCTACTGATGGGTGACCTACCCTCCTCAGTATCAGGAAGACAGGAATCAAACTATCTTTATCTCTGTATCTCCAGCAATGACCACAGAACTTAATGCTCAGTAGACAAAGCAAAATTGAGATTAAAACTGTTGTATTTATAACTTGAGATCTCTATACTGTTTTCTGACTGGGATATATTTATCTCTATTTTGTATAAAAGATTGTGGTATCATGATAAAAAATGATTATTAATCTGCTTCCAAACCAGCCATTTTGAAGACAGAATATGTCAATATTGAGTCAGATATTATCTCTCAATGGTTGATAGCTGAGGAATAAGCACTACTCACTCTTTTTTTAGCCATCAAAAATGTTATTGAATATATTAGAATAAAACACAGCATGAGATTATATGTTTTCACCTCTGGAAATCAGAATAGAGTGAAAACTATTTTATAAAAAGAAAACCTGAATTTCATCCTTTTGGCAAATATTATAAGTCTCTTAAAGCTACATTTATTTAATAATGACCCTACTTAAAATAAAGATTTATCATTGCTTTAAGTTACAGTATAATTTCACAATTAATCTTTAGGGATTTTCCTCCAATTTCAGGAAAATTTCTCATTTCTCTATTACTAAAACTAGGAAAAATTAGTATAATACACAAGACAAATTGTTGGTTTTCTACAAGTAGTTTAACAATAATGATATTATGGTGATTTGATGCTCATTAATAAGTATCAAAATAATGGACTTACAGTTTCCTGTGACATAAGAGACAGTTTTTCAATAGATTGCAGTATAATTACGGTTTAAAGCATACTTGATCAATACTATGAGAAGCAGAGGGAGTCTAGTTATTTACTCCTGACTGACAGTGATTTTTCTGTGAACGCAAGTTATTAGCAGCTGCAATGGCAATTAAGAGGCAACACAAGTCACCAAGCTCTGCATGTCTTTCATATTTCAATAATGGGACTAGAGTTTAAGGTTGAGTCTTGACTCGTTATTTCTCTCCTTTGCCAGGCATAAAAATGGAAGAGCACCAACTCATCACATGTTTGTACAGCGTGAGTGACAATGTGAGACAAACAGTCTGTTTATTACAACTGCCTAGGTCAGCAACAAGCCTCATACAGCTCACATAGCTGCGTACGATAAATGCATAGATATCTATGACAACAACACAAGAGAATGATCATATAATTATTTCAGTGATAATGAATTAAATTTAATAGTCGTTAGTTTCTTCTTCCTCCTCCTCTTCATCCTTCATCTCATTCTCCTTCATTTTGTAAGCAGGACTTTTTATTTAGAAATAGGATTTTAAAGGCATGGTTCTAAAACTTATGTAGAATAGTAACAAAATTTGAAAAAGAAATTAGCCAGATATCCTGAAGCTAGCTTAACAGCTACACAGTAAAAACCAGCAGAACTGAAGTTTCTTTCATGTAAATAAGCATTAGCAAAATGTGTAGTAATGTTTACAGAATAGACCACATGCATTAAGAAACTGTAAATTAAAATTAGAAACGGCTGTCAGGGGTGGCTCACATCTTTAATCCCAGCACTGGAAAGTCAAAAGCAGGCAGTACTCTGTGAGTTCAAGGTCAGCCTGTTCTGAAGAGCAAGTTCGAGAATAACCCAAGCTACACAGAGAAACCTTTTTTCAAAAAATAAATTAATTAAAATGAATACTAAATAATAAATAAAATTATTTACAAGAATTATTTTACAGATTAAAATAGACATCAAATCAGTTTTTATACATAAGCTTTCTACTGCAGCATACATTTGAATACAAAACATAAGAGAAGACTAGACACAACAAAGCTTAGCTCTAACAAGAGTAATGCAGCAGACAGAAGGAAGACATGAATAAGTAAAATAAGCTCTGTGTCTTAGTTGGTATTCTGTTAATGAAGAGAAACAATGACCATGGCAACTCTTATAACAGAGTTCATTTACATGGGTTTGTCTTATAGATTCAGAGGTTTAGTCCAGTATCCTCACAGCAGGAAGCATGGCAATGTTCAGGTGGACATAGTGCTGGAAAAGAGTTCTCCATATTTCTTTTCTGAATATAAGTATTTCTTTAAGATATTTAAAGCCAGCTCCCGTGGTGCTGGAGAACCGAGTGGGACAGAAACCCCAACAAGCAGGTCCCACTCATGTTACATCCCGTTTAGTAATAACTTTTGTAGAGCAAGCTTTCAATAAAAATTAATACATACAAACCCTTATGAAGAAACAGATTTTCAAAAAAATTAATTTGATAAGGCTATCAGAAGAATACAAGTTCATAGTTTTGCTTGTGAAAAATCATCTTATTGGATCAGTACTAAATTTAATCATTAGGCATGTCCATTAGCCAAATATTATTAATTCATTGATTGAACAATACTTTTAGTGGTTCCATTTTGTCCCAGTCATCTCTGTATTATACAAAAGTGTTATTGGTCAATTTTGCATTACTTCACAGAGATACCTGAGGCAGCTAACATAAAGAAAAAAGGTTTATAGATCTTAAGATCCAAACTCCAAAGAATCGCTAGGATTGTGCTTCTTCATGGGTAGACTTCTGTTGAGGACAGCAGATGGCAGCACATCATTCTGAAGCATGCACAGGCACAATTGTTCATATCCCAAGTCAGAACTGGAGTACCATCTGTTTGCGACCATGCTTTGAGTGACACACATGCCTTCCATAAAGGACCACACCAGTTGCCAGAACTGTAATCTGGTTACAAAATGCCTTTAACGTTTAAATCCTTAGGGAAATCATTAAACTATAACAAGAATGTACATTTTCCATGGCAAAAGGCACTGAGTACTTGAGTATAAACTAATTAAAAACACTTATTTTGATCTTGAATTTGCAAGGAAAAGACAAGAGACAAAGCCTAGGGAATGAAAATATCAATAGATAAATATAGATAAATAGATGAACAATAATGGGGCATTAGAAACAGGAAAGAGAGAGAGAGATAGAAACAGGGAGACAGACACTAGGCTCAAGAAATATTATTTGTGAGATGATATAATAAACCCAGTATCAGAACATATTTGTATAAAATAAATGATACATTTATGATACATTTGTGAACAAATTAGTTAGGAATATAGAAGTTAGGAGAAAACAACAGCCATGAATATCATATTCCCATCTCTTAAATTCTGAACTACAATAAATCTGAGATATTCGTGAAAACAAACTAATGTCTGATTACTTTCCCAAATACTGAGAAATATTAAATCTAGATTTTATGTTACTTTCACTGATATAGTCAAGTCAGTGAAGTACACAAACTTGAAATTATTGCTCTCAATATAAGCTTCTTTCAACATTTACTGTACTGTCTTAGTGTATCATTTGTCTCTTGATGTATAACAAATAGTTCCCAAACATAATGGCTTAAAATAGTAACAGTAATCTGGGTTGGGGATTAAACTCAGTGCTAGAGCACCTGCCTATCATGTATATAGCAATTCAATAAAAATAGCTTACAACTCCGAGAATATGTAGGCTAGGCATTTTGGAAAGGCTCATTAGGTACTCCATTCCTATGATTACCGTCAGACATCTCCTAGAGCTCCAGTTATCGGGAGACTGTACTAGACTTAGCCTTTGAAAAGAAGTTTATTCAAAAGTCTGGCAATGTAACGCTATGGGGCATACCCTCTACTCCGTACTTTGTACTCTTTCTGAGACAGCTTGTTTGTGGACATGGCAAGCATAAAAGGATTCTTTGAGTGAAGGATCCAGAGAGTTCAAGGTGTGAACTACAATACCTCATGTCCTAGATACATAACTTCCCCCATTTAGTGTCGTTCTCACAGGACATGGCCAGCTGCAGTGTAAGAAAGAACAAGAGTTAAAAGAGATAACTAGCTATACATGGAAAATATCAGAGCCACATTATTTTTCACATTTTAGATCTGTATGATTAGTACAAAAGTTTCTATCTCTTGATTGTGTCATAGTAGAGACAGTTTTCTCTTGATTGCATCACAATAGAGATCTCGGTGCTTTTAGCTTCCAATTCTCTGGTTCATCTCTCTTATACGGCTGTATATCTCAACAGTCTGTAAACATCTGGAATTTCCTTACACTAAAATCTGAGGACAAAAATCTATAAGACCTGGATAGACTTGAGATTGTAACTCTTAGGGAAGGATTCCACTCAAGGGCTAGGACATGTTTTAGATGGAATATCTCCATGTATTCAAGGAGTAAAAGTGAAGTCATGGACATGGATTTGCTTTCTAAGATAAAATGCTATATTTAAATAATAAACAATGAATGTATAAATTCTTGTGCATTTTTACTCTTATTGAAAATAGATTATTTTTCTCACACCATATATCCTGCTCATTTTTCCCCTCCTGCTTGTTGTGCATCTTTCCATATCCCCTCCCATCGGGAAGTACTCCCTTTCTGTCTCATTAGAAAACAGTCCTCTTTTTTTTTTAAAGAAAACAAGCTATCTTTTTTTTCACTTGACATACCAATCCCAGTTCCCAGTCCTCCCTCTCCTCCCATCCCCTCCTCCTTTCCCCCTTTAGAGAGGGGAAGGCACATTGATTGCTTTGGGAAATATCCAAGGCCCTCCCTACTATATCTAGGTTGAACAAGGTATCCACCCAAAGAGAATGAGCTCCCAAAAAGCCAGTACAAGCAGTAGGGATAAATCCTGGTGCCAATGCCAGTGCTGCCGCAGTCTGCCCCAGTCATACAACTATCACCTTGAAAATTTCCCAGGAATTCAGAAGGCCAACCCCAGCTACATCCCTAAGCAATAGAGGAAAGGGTGCTTGAACTGGTCTTGCCCTGTAGTCAGATTGATGAATATCTTAAATGTCACCATAGAACCTTCAGCTAGTTACTGATGGAAACAGAGGCAGAGACACACAGCACTGGGCTGAGGTCCTAAAGCCCAGTTGAAGAGTGGGAGGTTTAAGAATTTGAGCAAAGAGGTCAAGACCATGATGGGGAGACACCCACTGAAACAGCTTACCTGAGCTAATGGAAGCTCACAAACTCCAGCCAGACAAGGAAGGAACCGGCAAAGGATCAAACTAGATCCTCTGAATGTGGGTGACAAACAGGCTTCTAAGGGATAATAATAAAACAAAATAAAATAATTAAAAAGCTAATACATCACAATTGGACAATAAAGAAAAAGAAAAGATATCAAGAGAAAGTACAAGAATCAGAGATCCCCTTATTTTCACATTCAGGAATCCCATTAAAATACTAAACTAGATGCCATAATATATACACAAAGGCCTCAGCATGCTGCCTCCATCACAAGTTCATATTGTGTTTTTGCCATGATGATTTAGAGGGCCTTGTTATCTAAATGTCTTCCATCCATTCTGGCTCATATACTCTTTCCATATTCTTTTCTATAGAGTTCCCTGAGCCTGCATGGGAGAGATTTGATGGATACATCCCATTATGCAAGACAGTGTGATCCATAAGTATAACAGAATTTCAATAGCAATCATTTTATTACTATGTGTTTTTAATAGAGCAGTAATATTTGACTTTTACCTTTGTCAATGTGCTATATCATCTCAGAGTCTTTGCCATGCAAATACTGTCAGAGATGGTTTATATTTGATGGTGTGGGCCTTAATTCAAATCAGATATTGGTTGGTTCCTCCTACCAGCTTTGTACCACCATTGTCTTTGCCTATCTTTCAGGCAAAATATTAAGCTTTTGTGGCTGTGTAGATGTTTAAGTTTCTCTTTTGACAGTGTGCAGAATATCTTATGTAACAAAAATTCTGGAACATAGAGGTAATAGTTCTATGTGTGTTTGTTTTCAACTTCTCCATGTCCAGTGAGCTGTATAAGTGTTGTCTTCAGCAATAGGGTTTTTGCCTTAGTCGTTTTTTGAAGAGCAACCTATAGTCTTTGCAACAGATTGGGTTGGTTGGGGATTTCTATGGTACCTCTTTGGCCAACGACTCAATGACAAGTAACCCAATCCCAGTACCAACAGAATTTTAGACAACCCCAACCACACCTATTAGAGGAAAAGATGAGTAGAAAAGGAAAGAACACACACAACATGGAAAAGAGTAACACAAAACCAGTAAAACCTAAAGACTCTAGAACAGCAAGAATTGAACAACCAAATATGGATGAAGCAGAAGAAAATGACCTGAAAAGTAACTTCAAGAGAATGTTTGAAATTCTAAAAGTGGAAATGAGAAATTCCCTAAAGAAAATGAAAGAAAATACAAAACAAAAAATTGGAAGACATCAGCAAATCATTTCAATAAAACCAAGAAAAGGAAATCACACATATGAAAGATACTATTCAGGACTTGAAAACTGAAATAAAGGCAATAAAGAAAACACAATTTATGGGACAAAATGATAGCAGTGTTGCGAGGAAATTTTATGGCACTAAACATCTACGTAAAGAATATGGAAAAATCCCACACTAGTGAATTAACAGCACTTTTGAAAACTTTAGAACAAAATGAAGCAAACTTACCTAAGAGAACTAGACGGTAGGAAAAATCAAATTGAGAGCTGAGATCAACAGAATAGAAATAAAGAAAACAATACAAAGAATCAATGAGACAAAGAGTTGGTTCTTTGAGAAAAATCAACAAAATACACAAACCTTTATCCAAAGTAACCAAAAGGCAGAGAGAGAATATGCAAATTAACAAAATCAGAAATGAAAAGAGGGACATAAAAGCAGACACAGAGGAAATCCAGAGAATCATCAGGTCATATTTCAAAAACCTGTACTCCACAAAATTGAAAAACTTAAAGGAAATGGACAACTTTCTGGATAAATATCACTTACTAAAATTAAAATCAAGACCTGATAAGTAAATTAAACAGATCTATAACTGCTAAAGAGATAGAAAGTCATCAAAAGTCTCACAACCAAAAAAAAGCCTTGGACCAGATGGTTTCAGCTCAGAATTCTGCAAGACTTTCGGAGAAGAACTAATACCAATACTCCTCAAATTGTTCCACACAATAGAAACAGAAGGAACATTGCCAAGCTCTTTTTATGAGGCTACAATTATCCTGATACCCAAATCATGGACAGACATTACTAAGAAGGAGAATTAGAGACCAATCTCACTCATGAACTTTGATGCAAAAATACTAAATAGAATACTGGCAAATCTAATCCAAGAACACATCAGAACCATCATCTACCATGATCAAGTCAAATTCATCCCAGAGCTGTAGGGATGGTTCAACATATGAAAATATGCCAACATAATCCACCATGTAAACAAGCTAAAAAATAAAAACCACATGATCATTTCATTAGATGCCAAAAAAACTTTTGACAAAATACACCATCCCTTCATGATAAAGGTCATGGAGAGAGCAGGGATACAAGGAACATACCTAAATATAATAAAGGCAATACACAGCAAGCCAACATCAAACTAAGTGGGGAGAAACTCCCAGGGATCCTACTGAAATCAAGAACAAGGCAAGGTTGTCCACTCTTTCCATATCTATTCAATATAGTTCTTGAGGTCACTTAGGGAGGGGCCATCTTCAGAATAAGTGACCTAGAGCACCTTTGCTACTCAGACAACAGAATGCTAATGAGTTGATGTCTCAGAGTGATAAAGCCATTGACTGTGTGAGTTATCCTTTCTATCATGTTAATAAAGTGTTTTGTCACCATCTCCCCATTCCTGTTGGGTCTAAAAATGAATAAATAAATAAGTAAATGCAGGCAAATTTCAGGATTTCAGTCACTAAAATGCCCTCCCAATACTTTCTTTGTTTTCTGTCTTATTATTTTCATGTGTCTTCACATTTTTTACTTAAATTTCTTCAATTCCCATGCCCCTACCCTGGTAAAAAGTATTTTTGTCAAGGCCAGTTCTTAACATTATTTGAGGCTATTGTGAAAGGTATTGTTTCCTGTTTTATTTCTCAGTCTTTTTTTATTTGTATATGTTAAGCCAAGATCTGCAAAGTACCCCAGAAACCAACAAAGAGACTATGACCCTTATGTAAAAGCAAAGAGCCTTTATTTTATGCAAGTTTGCAAACTCGGTCTCTCCGCATATGCAATGTATTAGAATAAATGGAGAGCCATGAGCTCAGTTAGGGTTGGGTTCTTATACTAGTAAAGGTGGAGGTGAGGGGTTTCTGAGGTTCAGGATTCCCGATTGACTGACATTTGTCTAAGGGTGTCCTGGTGAGTGTGCTGGCAGGTGGTCATATCTACAGGGGTTGGAATATTAAGCATTTCCTTTGGATGGTCTGTTCTTGGGTAATCTCAGTTTGTGGTTCTTCTTGCAACCAGATATTGCTTCAGGGTAAACTACTCAGGCCTCCATTAAACTTATTGATGGCTGAGCCCTACTCTGGCTCTTGATAATGGTTGAAAGTAAAGAATTTCCTTTAGGTGGTCTGTTTCTATTTAGGTTATCATGGATGACTCCTACAATGGCTGGCTCCTACAGTATATAGGAGGCCTACTGATTATATCGAGTTAATCTGCATCTAGCAACTTAGTTGAAAATGTTTATAAGCTATGGGAATACTCTGGTGCAAATTTTAGGGTCACTTATGTATAGTTGCATATTATTTGCAAAAAAAAAGATACTTTGACTTTTTCTTTCCAATTTGTATTCTCTTGATCTTTTGTTATCTTATTTTTTTAGTGTAGTGATAGGGGAGTGGGCCTGCTTTTCATCTCGCCAGCTCCCGCACAGCTAGCTTAGCCCCGGAAATAACAACACACAAATTGTATTCATTTAAGCACTGCCTGGCCCATTATATCTAGCCTCTTATTAGCTAACTCTCATATCTTGATTAATCCATTTCTATTAATGTGTGTAGCACCATGAGATGGTGACTTACCAGGGAAGATTCTAACCCACGTCCATCTTGGGCCGGAGCTTTATGTGTCTGCCTGACTCTGCTTTCTTTCTCCCAACATTCTGTTCTGTCTACTCCACCC
>LOEQ01001211.1:132722-142944 GCA_001685075.1 Bramus lutescens
CTCCTACATCATTCTAGTTAAGATTTCAAGATCCATATTGAATAGGTATGGGAAGAATGGACAATCTTGTTTTGTTCCATATTTTAGTGGAATTTCTTTGAGTTTCTTTCCATTTAAGTTTATGTTGACTATGTACTTGCTATAAATTAACTGCCTTTATTATGAAAGACCACCTGGAGTGGGGAGACTCTCACTCAAGCTTCAGGATAATATGACCGCCCCAAGAACTCACTAGAGACCGTCCTGGCTGCAATCACATGAGGTTTATTGACAGGAACTAGCATGCTGGGACTGAGACTCATATCCCACACAGGGGAAGAGGAGTTTGACCCCAAGTAGCTGGGAGAAGGGGTATTTAGGGGAAGAAACAACCCAAAGAGGGTAGGGAGGGCATCATTGGAAAATTCCAAAAATACCAATGTTAATCACAAGGGGATAACTCCCCATTTCACAAGATTATTCTCAAGATTATAATATAACTTTATGGTCAGCTAGTTCTTGGAAAAGAGTCACTGCTAGATTTTTGGCTCTATTCTTTCTGCTAGAGGGGTCTGGTTTTATCCAGGTGTTTCAATTATGTTGAAATATTTCCTGTATCCACGATCTTTAGAGGAATTCTATCATGGCAGGAAGTTGGATTTTGTCAAAGGCTTTTTCAAACTCTAATGAGATGGTCATGTGGTTTTTGTCTTTCAATTTGTTTATATAGTGGATTACTTTATTGATTTACATATGCTGAACTATCACTATATCTCTGTGATAAAGCCTACTTGATCATGATGTAGGACCATATTGATGTGCTCTTGGATTCGTTTACAAGTATTTTATTGAGAATTTTTTGCAGCTATATTCATAAAGAAAAAAATGGTTTCTAATTCTGTTTGTTTGGTCTTTACATGGTTTGGGTATCAGGATATCTGCAGGCTCATGGAATTAACTGGACAGTGTTCTTTCTGTTTTATTTTGTAGAATAATTAGAGAAATATTAGTATCAACCATTCTTTTAAAATCTTTTATAATTATATGCTAAAACTATCTAGTCCTGGGTTTTTATTTTCTGGGAAATTTTTAACTGCTTCTGCCTCAGTAGGAATTATGTATCTGTTAAATTTGCTCATTGAATATTTATTTAACATTTGTAACTGGTATATGAGAAAATTATTCATTTATTTAAAATTTTTTAATTTGTAAGAGTACAGATTTTTAAAAAATGTTCTTTTATAATTCTATGGATTTTCTTGGTATTTCTTGTTAATATCCCCCTTTCACCCCTAATTTTGTTAATTTGGATATTTTTTCTGTATTATATTATATATTATATTTTCTGTATATATATTTTATTATTATATATATTCTGTATGTATATTTTTATTAAGGGTTTGCTAATTTTATTTATTGTTTTCAAAGAACCAACTCTTTTTTAGTATTGTTTTTGTTTGTTCTTTTCTATTTTATTCATTTTAACCTTGAATTTAATTATTTCTTAAGATCTAATCTTTTGAGTATGATTTCTACTTTTGTTCTAGGGTTTTCAGATGTGCTGTTAAGTTATAAGTATGAGATCCCTCCAATTCTTTTATGTAGGCACAAAGCACTACAAACTTGAACTTGCTCCTTTGAACCAACTTTATTTTGCCCCATAATTCTAGATATATTCTGTACTAATTTTTTTAAATTCTATGAAGACTTTAATTTCTGTCTTGACCTATTTGTCATTTAGTGATATTGATCAGAGTGGGGTACTGAATTTTCCTTCCGTTCTTGTGTAAAGGTCAATATGTGATTGAAGCTTCAGTGGTATTTTATTTATGAACTTCAGTAGCCTTCTGCTTGGTGGATAGTTGTTGATAATCTATAGTTGGTGGATTTTTTTGGTGAATATGTAATGTCCTACTCTAATTTCTTCTGGTTAGATTTTAGTTCAAGTCTATTTTGTTATATAATAAAATAGCTACAGCAGTTTAATTCTTAAATACATTTGCTTGGAATACCATTTTCAATCCTTTTATTCTGAGGTGATATCTATCCTTTTTGTTAAAGTGTGGGGTTTTTTATGCAGCAGAAGGAAAGATTCACATTGATTCTGGTAGACTGTCTTTTTATTGGGGTAATTGAGACCATTATCACCGAGAGATATAAATTATCAATGTTTGTTGATTTCTGCTATGTTGTATAAGGAGGAGCGGTGGGCCATGTCCCAACCACTTAGCTAGCTTATGCCTGAAATAATCACACAGAAATCTGTATTAATTAAATTGCTGCCTGGCCCATTAGCTCTAGCCTCTTTTTGGCTAATTCTTACATCTTAATTAAACCCATTTCTAATAATCTGTGTAGAACTATGAGGTCGTGGCTTACCAGGAAAGATTCAGCATGTCTGACCTGGCAGCTTCATGGTGGTGGCTCTCTACCTCTGCCTCCTTTCTCCCAGCTAAGACAAGACAGATGAGGTGGGTGGATTAAAAGACGGGATATAAAAGGCCAAGCCAGTCTCTTTATTTAACCAATGAAAGTAACACATAGAAAGAAGACCCTCCTACACCACTGCTATTTTGTTTTTGGTGGCAGTGTTAGTGGTGAATGTATATAGAGATGTTACTTATATTTGTGTTTAGCATGGAATATTTTATAATCTCCATTTGTTGTAACTGAAAAATTTTCGACTACAGCAGTCTAGGCTGGCACCTATGGACTTCAGAAGTCTATAGAACATCATTCTGGACCCTTTTGTTTTGTAGAATCTCCATTGAGAATTCAGGTGTAATATATATATTACTTAGAGGTTCTCTCTTGTTTTCAATATTCTGTCTGTGTTCTGCATGTTTAGTGTTTTGATCATTATTTACATAGGGGATTTTTTATTTTGGCCCAGTCTATTAGGTGCCTTGTAATTTTCATGTACCTTGAAAGACACTGCCTTCTTTGGAATGGAGAATCTTTCTTCTTTGATTTTGTTGAAAATATTTTCTGTTCCTTTAACCCGAGTCTCTTCTTTTTCCTCTATTTTTGTTATTCTCAGATTTGGTATTTTCCTATTGTCCCAGATTTTTTGATACTTTTTTCCTAAGTAATTTTTTGTATATTTAACATTTTCTTTGACTGAGGTATCTATTCTTCTATGGTGTCTTCAATGCCTGAGATTTTTTCTTCCATTACTTACTGTGTAAGCAAAACTAGCCTATCATGGTCCTATTCAATATCCAAAACTTTCCATTCCAGATTTTCTTTAGTTTGGGTTTTCTTTATTGATTGTATTTCCATTCTCAGGTCTTGAAGGATTTTATTCATTTCCTTCCTCTTTTTGTTTATGTTTTGGTAGATTTATTTAAGGGATTTATTCATTTCCTCTGCAAGGAACTCTATATAGGCATAAAAGCTACTTTGAAGTCTTTTTCCCATGCTTCAGCTGTTTCTGTTCTCAGGGACTGCTGTGATAGTTTTGCTTGTCTCTACTGGAGGGTATTTTCTATGCTGTTGTTGATTGTGATTTTATGCTTGTGGCTATACACTTGTGGTTGGGAAGATTTTAATTCTAGGTGCTGATATCTAGTTTTGTCTCTTTTGGGCATGTATTTTGTACCTTTGTTTTTGTTGCTCCTCTGGTTTTGAGAATAGCTGTCTGTTGCCTGGTCGACAACACACATCCTGATTCTGACAAGTGCGGGTACTGACTTTTTCTCTAGTTGCTGGAGTCTGACGCTTAGGAATGGGAATGGCTTTTGGTGGGTGTGAGTCCACAGGAATAAGGAGCAGAATATTTCACTAAGATCTGCTTAGTGCCCTGGGAGTGAGGGTGAAGAATAAGGAGACCTACACACAGTAGGTGGTCCTCGACAAAGCTGGAGATGATACTGGGTTATTAAATTTCGAGGGATGTGGGTGTGTGAGGATCAGCAATTAGCTGACTTTCCTCCCTTGATGTAGTGTCCTGTGGATTCTCAGGGAGTGCTTGTCAGGGTTGGGGCATGTGGTAAAGAACAGAGTGGGTGTAGGGGAGTTTGGTGGGAAGATCTGTGGGATCCCCTGGGGATGGGGAAGGAGGTGGAAGGGAGGGTGCAGCAGGTGCTATGATAAATACTTAGGGATATTTCTGAGGGATTGGTTTTGGAGCAGCTAAAGGAGTTGCGAAGATGTACAGGAAGCCTACCTTCTCCCCTGCCTGGACTGCCTTATGCCAGTTACTTTCCTAATAGTTTGTATTGCCTCCTTAGGTTGACTGTCATAACAAAAGAAGCTACTAAGTGAAAGAGGCCTACTTGGCAAGGGACTGGATATAACTGTGAAGGAGGAAATGTAAGTCCTTAATCTTTAAACTGTTGTGAAATAATATTAGAAACTACTAGTTCAAGAATAACATAAAAGGGAGAGAATTTCTGACTAATTAAACGAGGCTAGTCTTATTGTAATAACAAATTGTTTCATTACACTGTTCCTGGAGAGATTTTAATAAATGTCTGTTCACTACAAATAGGAATCTACTACAGACCTAAGTAAGGAATCCATCAAAATCCAACATGGCAAACCAATTGCTCATATTACTTATAGGGTTATGAGTGAGGGACTACTTACAGGGTTATAGATGAGGGTGTACCTACAGAGTCATGGATGAGGGTGTACTTACAGGGTCATGGGTGAGTGTGCTTACAAAGTCACAGGTGAGGGTGTACTTCCAGGCTCAGGGGTGAGGGTGTACTTACAGGGGCATGGGTGAGGGTTACTTATAGGAGGAAAGGAACTCAATGACAACAGCTATATCACCAAAAAGTCCACGTCAGTATGAGTGATGTTTCATAACATCTGGAAACCTGAAGTTTCCTGCACAGCATGCATGCAGCTCAACTGGTTGGGGGTATCTTTTTAAAGTAGTCTGTTTGTCTGAGCCTCTACCAGGCAGCATATTAACATTTGGGGAGCAAGGAACCTAGAAAATCTAGTCAGTTTAAGGAATTTTCTGAAGCCATTGAGTTGTTTACTTACTGGGCTCAATGATTTCCTCTTTAAAATGGATGATTTATCTCCCCTTAGAGCTCCCTGTCTTGAGTAACTTCTTTCCAAGTTGGAGAGTTTTGTTTCAGAGGAAATTGCTGCACTACATAAATCTAGACAAAGAAATTTCAGAAAGAGAAACTATGACTGTTCCTCATACATACACATAGTAAAACAATAAACACATTTATTATTGAAAATGTAACAACATTTTTAAAATGAAATATATATCATGATTAAGTAATGTGTTTTTACCACAGTATTTAAAAACTACTCAAAATAAAACATCATATTAACAAGTTAAAATTTTTAACAAGATATTGATTCAGTCTTTCTTAGGAAAAAATAGCACTTGACAAAATCCCACAAATACTCCTAGTATGTAGTCTCAGAAATCAAGACTAGAACAACCCTCCGTCAAGTTGGAAAGGCCAGTAAACGTGCTGCAGATAAGAATTTATTGATGTAGAGCTCACATTTCCTCTCAGAACTAAGACAAGGTAATGATTTCTACTTACATTACTCACTGTCAATCTAAATGCTGTGGTCAGCAAGACAGGAAAGAACAGATATAAACATTTAAAAGAAAAAATAATATTGTGTTTTCAGATGATAGAATACTTTGTGTATTTTAGCACTAGCTTGACTACATCAAGTCCAGTATACTTAGTGTAATATTGCACTAGAGTTTTGAAAGATTTATGACTGAAGAACCAGGTAAAGGAAACATGACTATCTTCATACAATTTTTATAACTATGTAAAACAAAAGAGATTTTTTTAAAGTGATATATCTAGTCATTTGACATTAGTATCTAATCCCATATTGATGACTCTGTGTATAAAAACTACATTTAGAATTTAAATATATGAGTTTCTGTAAAATTACATAAAACCTTGAAATTATTGTCAGATAGGGAGATAAATTACAGGATATCTGTATTTTAGATTGCTGTGTAGCTGTAAACACAAATTAGGAATATTCTTCTGCACCAAGGAATGTTTGCCAAAAATGAACTTTAATAAGAGCATAAAGAATAAAAGAACATGAGAGAGAAGGTTGAATTAGTACTTAAGTGGTTATAATTATTTTCTTAGAAGAGACAGTAACTGGCGACATGGGGGATTGAAGAAATGTGAAATGCTTTGCTCTAGACTGTATGTATTTTTGATATTTGACTTAAAATGGCATTGTCTAATAAAACAACATCATTGAAAATATTCTATTGATTTAACTGGTACAATATAATATTGGTATAATTCCAATGGTTGAAAACGGTGTGACATTAAAACAAAGGGTCAAATGGAACAGCAAATGAATAGAAAAAATATGATTATCATTGCTCTAATGAAGGTCATCTTCTTGATAGTAAAGAAAATAGTTGTTAGCTGTATGTTCAGAAAGTATTCAGAATAATTTTTCATAGACAAGAGAACCAACAGCTTCCTTATGCCCCTCTCAACCCTGAAATATCAAGTGGAATTGGGTTTTGAGAAGACTTGTCACGTATTCCCAACCCTTGAGCAGGTGAGGAGCAGTCAGTTACACACACACACACACACACACACACACACACATGTGCACACAGATGCACACACATATACACATGCACACGCATACAGGAAAGCATACTAGTGGAGGAGGGAATTATTTGGTGGCTGTAAAACTAGAGAGGTATTACCACAAAAATCTGAAAAAGAAAGTATATTTGAATGCATGTTGAAAGAGGTCAGTATAACTCCAAATATATAAATATTTATGGGTTGTCAGCCTTTTACAGGTAATAGAGAAGAAAAGAATGACTGTCTGAGGCTTAAAGTCTCTTATATGTGACACTATCAAGGTAGAAACATGACATCACTTGTTAGAATCAGAGACCTGTGTAACAGACATAGTCATCCTGTGGGTAAAGTATGAACTCTAGTTAATAATGGGAATACTGACCTATTTTCATAGCATAAAGGAACCACAGAAATCTCAACCGTCAAAAATAGAGAAAATGTGTGGAATGGGAAATACATTGTCATTTTCAAATGTTCAATATTTCTTTTTCCATTTCTTTATTTATTGCTCTAAGACAAGTTTTCAAACATCTCCAGCTGCCCTCAGTGACCTTGTGTAGCTGAGGATGACCTTGAACTTCATTCTTCAACCCCCAAGGGCTGGGTCCTAGTGTAGCATCTGGTTTGCACAGTCCAGGGTGTCAAGCACATGATTTCAAGAATTCTAGGCAAACGTTCCTCCAATTCAGATGCATCCCAGCTTCTGTTCAAGATTTTTGTAAATCTGAAACTTTTAAAAAAGACTGCATGGAAACTTAAATTCTCATAGAGGCACTTTTTGTAGGAAGCAGTCTTGGCACCTTGCTGTGATCCGTCATCACTCATTAGTCCAGTCCAGGACTAAAATAAATCTTTGTCTTTTTCCCTTGTTCGCTCTAACTTTATTTATGTCATTTAATTTCTTTCTATCATTTCTAAAACCGTAATTATATTAACTTTAAAGTGCAACATAATATATATTTTGGATGGATTATCATAAATTGCAAGAAGGAAGTCCAGTAATATTTTCATTTGCAATTAAATTTGTTCCTATAAAATGGATTTTGATAAGTGTTTTTAATTATGTGTACATATAAGAATATTTGAATGGGATTGTAGACATGTCAAAACCACTGCTATTAGAGTTATCAAAAAGGCCAGAAGAGGCAGGGATTTCCTTGGAACTGGAGTTACAGACAGTTGTGAGCCACATGGAGTGGGTCATGAAATCTGAGCTTGGGTTCTTTAAGAGCAGTATGAGATCTGAGCCAGTAAACGGCTTCTCAAAACGCCAGATATTTATAAATTTTAATTGAAGAAAACATTAGAAAATTGTATTGATTTTCAATACATGTAATGGATACATCATAGATTTTTGAAACTTTATTACACTTAGAAAATTCAAAACTTGAAAATCATTGCTTGGTTTGTACTTTGGGGATCCTTTGCTTTACATCTAATATCCATATGAGTGAGTACAGACTGTGTTTGTCTTTCTAGGTCTGGGTTATCTCAGTCAGGATGTTTTATCTAATCCTATTCATTTATCTGCAAATTTCATGATATCATTGTTTTCTATAGCTGAGTAATACACCTTTTCATAAATGTATCATATTTTATTTATTCATTCTTTAGTTGAGAGGCATCTAGGTTGTTTCCAGGTTTACTATTACACATAGTGTTGTTATGAACATTGTTGAACAATTTTTCTTGCGGTATGATTGAGTATCCTTTGGGTATATACCCAAGAGTGGTAGCTCTGGGTCTTGAGATAGATAGACACATGAATCTCCCTAGGAAGGAGAATTAGATGAGATCTCTTAGGTAAACTGGGAGTTGGGAGGGGTGATAAGGGGGAGGGAAGGGAACATGAGATAATAGGAGGTTAAGAGAGGGAGGGATGAAGTGGGAGAGTAATGAATAAGATATCTTGATTTAGAGAGTCACTATGGGGTTAACAAGAAACTTATTGCTAGGCAAATTCCTAAGAATCCACGAGGATGACACCAGCTAAGACCCCTAGCAATAGTGGAGGGGGTGCCAGAACTGGCCTTCCCCTGTAATCAGACTGGTAAATACTCCAACTGTCATCATAGAGCCTCATCCAGTAACTGATGAGAGCAGGTGCAGTGGTTCACAACCAAGCATCAGGCTGAGCTCCAGGAATCCAATCAAAGAGAGGGAAGAGAGAATATATGGGCAAGGGAAGTCAAGACCATAATGGAGAAATCTACAGAGACAGCTGAACCAAGCTCATGGGAAATCATGAACTCTAGACTGACAGCTGTGGAGCCTTCATGGAACTTAACTAGGTCTGCCATATGTGGGAGACAATGTTGAAACTTGGGCTGTCTGAGGGGCCCCGGCAGTAGGACCAGGATGCATGAGCTACCTTATTGGAGCCCATTTCCTATGGTGGGATAACATGCTCAGCTTTAATGCATGGAAGAGGGGCTTGGTACTGCCCCAATTTAATGTGCCAGATTTTGTGGACTTCACATAGGAGATCTTACGCATTGGGAGGAGTGGGCAGGAGGTGATCTGGGGCAGAGGCAAGGAGGGTAGGATGGGAGGAGGGCTGTGGGTAGAAGAACTGTGGTTTGAATGTAAAATGAAAATAAAAAATTAATTAATTAATTATAAAAATCATTATTAGGCACTGTATAATCATGGTTTCTCTTTCTCCAAAGCTTTAAGTAATTAACAAACCTTGAAAAATAAAAAAAATTAGGTGGTGAAATGCTTCAAGACACTGAAAATATGAACGGAAGGGACTGGAATATGCAAAGACTTTTCATGGTCATGAATGGGAAATTTGAACATTATGAAAATGATTATATTACTGAATGTGTTCTACAGAAAAAATGAAATCACTTTAAAACTCTGAGGATATTCTTCACAGATATAAGAAAAGCATACTAAATTTCACATGTAAGCAAATAAATAACCAACAAATAAATAAAGGTTTTGAAATAGCCCAAGCATTCCAGAGTTAGAAGGCAATGCTGGAAGCACTACACTAGCCCATTTCAAGGTATACTACAGAGCGCTTTTGATACAAGCAGTATGGCACCAGGGCAAATTAGACGTACAGACGAAAGAAATAGACTAGAAACTCCCAAAACTGATCCGTCCATGTATGACCACTAATTTTTGACAAGGTTTCAAAAACATAGAAGCTTGGAGAAAAGACAGTCTCTAAAATGTATATAAAACTTTCTAACTAGATATCCACACACCAAAGGCTGACATTAGGTTCAAGTTCTCATCATTTGCAAAGGTAGCCATGATGACATAGTTGAGAGGGAATCTCAGTGTAGTTCTGATTTTCATCTCCATAATCACTATGGATGTTGAGGATTTTTGGCCCCCTAGTCTTTGTCTTTTTGAGACAGGTCTGCTAATTTCATTTACAGATTTATTGATTGGATTGTTTTGGAGTGTTGGTGCTTAATTTTTATACTGTAGATATTAATCTCCTAATCTCCTCCAGATAGATAGCTGCTAATGGTCTTTCCACTGGAGTGTTTCATTTGCTCTGCTAAAGCTTGTTAATTTCAGAGAATCTCTCTTGTCAGTTTATGGGCTTATTCCATGAACTATTGGCTTCCATTTCATGAAGCCTTTCCTAGGCCTGTATCTTGAAATACTTTCTCTTTGGTTTCTGCAGCCCTAGCCAGTGGATATTTAACACA
>LOEQ01001211.1:144848-186548 GCA_001685075.1 Bramus lutescens
AGAGAGAGAGAGAGAGAGAGAGAGAATCTCAATTAGGATAACACACAGACACAACCTTAAAACAATTCTGAAGAATGAAAACGTTTTATATTACAATGTCATTGACCTACTGTTTTAAAATAGACCAACAAAGGACTTTTCCATGTTAGTGTACATTATAACTTAATGAATGTAATTGTTTGAAATAGTAAGTTTTCAGTGTATAATCAGTTCTTAAGGTTATCCAGCAGATTACAAGGCATTCAACATGCATCATTGTCTCTGAATACAAGTTGGGATCAAGCATGTCTCCCAATTCAAATCCCACATCTGTAAACATCCTTAAAATTTGTCAGTATATCTGGTAGATATATTCCCCATTCAAAATCAAACATGACATTACCTACTCAGGTGAGGGGACTATAAGAGGTACCTTTTTATGTAACAGCCGAAGAAGCCTCTGCCATTTAAAATACTATTTATCATTGCCTTAAAAATATGATTTATTCATTCAGAAATAAGGAAATATAATCAAAAATATTTTTAAATATTTACTGAATGGAGAAAATGACAATTGACTATGACAACAGGAGAAGATGTGCACATGTAAACAAGGAGAAATATGTCATATGTATTCACATACAAAATAGATATATCCATGTATATGTGCATTCACATATGTTTGCAAGCATATTTTTATATGTACATTCACACATATTACTTAAAACACTTTAGGAATATTTTAAATGATCTGAAAAATTAGGTGGTAAATAAAAGGATATAAGAAAAAAGCTAGAAATCTTAGAAATATAAATATCATAATCTATACATAAAATATACACAATTTGCAAAGCAAAAAGGTTTGAAAATTACAACAGAATATTACCAAACCAGACAAAGCACATCTGAAAGATGAAATGCAGAGGCTATACTCAAGAAATTGGAGTGTGATAACAGAAAAATGGGAAATTAGAACATTTTCCAGAAAAGTATTTCTGAATGTGGAAACAGAAGATTTCTAATCATGCTCCTAAACTCTCAAGTACACATATTAACTCAGAAGAATACTTATAGTATATTTTAGGAAAATTAAATATAAAGGGGATGACTGTGCACAAAATATATAACAAATTATTTTAGTTTAGAAATTATAAAGCAGACATTGCAGGCAAGGCTTTTTTGCAGTTAAATTTAGAAAGAGTAGTAGACTTCTGGCTGCTTGGCCCTTAAGAATTATCTGGACTGATGAACCCACAGAGGGTTGGAAAGGAAAGAATTTCATTGCATTCATATTTATTTCAGAACGTGAGATTGGTAGATCAAATTACTTCATCCATCCTTGCAAAGACTCTGAACATGAGCGTCTTTGTGCTCTGTAGCAGGGATCTAGGAACTCAGTCTGGCAGGAGGCATGGAGAGACCAATCAGTCAGGCACGAAGCTAACACAATAGCTGGCCTGAGGAGTCCATAGAATATGCCAATTGACAGGTAACACAGCAGCCACAATCTTACACATTCTTGAGCGTTCTGAGGATTCAGCAGGTGAAAGGAAACACAATGAGACAAAAGGGAAATACAGAAATACAAATAAACTGAAATTTTGGTTCAGACTGTGTCATCAAAGTGAACATGACAATACAAGCTGATAAACCAAAGTGCATACTCATGTAACTGGGAACTCAATAGCTTTGAGCTACAGCGTTGAGTTTTTAAGCTCACTTTTATAAGTGAATGAAATAATTCTACATATTAGTTACGTATGTGTATATTCACCTCCGGTTAAAACGTCCCCAAGCTTTGCCATTATTAAGGACAATATATTCAAGTACTTAAGCCTGTGGGGAATATTTCATTTCCAAGTCATAATACAGCTTTGAATTTTATTTTTCTTTATGTGGACATTTAATTTTTCCAAGATCATCATTTGTTCACAAGACTCCCCTGTTCTTTTCCAATAATTATTCTCACTATTGTCAAAATCAGTTAGCTGTAAGGGTTTGAAAGTGTTTTCTTTTATAAGGGGCCTGTTCTGTACTCTTGATATGTGTGTCTTTTTTATGCAAATACCAGAAAAATGGCCAAGTAGCCAAATGCTCTTCAGAGGGCAACCTCTTCTCTGTTAGGATGCTTTGTGTACCATGCTAATCTTTATTTCCCGAGTACCCTATTTCTCTCAAGCCTTCCCAGTGTGGCAAACTTTGGAAATACTGCTGATCTCCTGCTGTTTATTTCTGCCCATAAGACAATCGGGAAACCTGTGATGCCTTCTTCATCCAAGCTCTCTACTTCCTTTGCATCCACTCTTGCTAAAGTATATGTGTCTAAAACGGTGCCGTATGTTCGGTTTGTCAGATGAGCCAGACTCTAAGATTCTCACATAGACCTTGTACTTCTGAGGTGTCAATCTTCTGTCTTTCCACTTAAGATTTCATCACCAGACATTCTCTCTATTTTTCATTTAGTCATGCTAACAGTCTGTTATTTGATTTAAAACATTTTTAATTTCTTTTTTTATTTAAAAAACATCTTTTTTCTTTCTTTAAAAAACATTTTTCTGTTTCATTGATTAAATTGCATATTTAGTTCCCATTTTATTTATTTCTGCTCCAGTTTTGTAGTGGTTTTCCTTCATGAATGTCAGGTTTAGTTTATTAGTTGGAATCTAATTTTCTGAGATGTTGCAATATGCCACTTATTTGGGACCTTTCTACTTGTCCAATGCAGGTATTGACTGTATAAACTTCTTAGTACTCCTTTTGATGTATTTCATTGTTTTGGGATTTATTTGTAATATCAGATGTATTCATTTGTTTCATTGTTTTAATATTTCCTTCTTAATTTGCTCTGGATAGGTGACATTGGTATGTGCATGCATAAGTTTTCTGAAAGCTCATGAAAATCAGGTTGTTTCTCATGTTCAGGGAAGGGGAAGTACATTATGGCAGAATAACTGGTTGGTTTGGGCCTATTTTCCAAAAATTCTAAGAAGTTAGCTTCTGTCCTCTGAAGTAGTGTCATAGTGCTAAGTGTCCATGTTTGCTGGAATCCACCCTGGGCGTGTCACTATGTGAACACTGCATGACAATCTGAAGTTTCTTTCCCAACGTAGAGCATCACCAGAACATACCAGGAGAGTACCTACAAAGATTCTCGAGTGCAAGGTCTAGCTTAGATGCCTCAGAGACAGTTGCAAATGCCCATGGATCAGCATTGCAAGTTACTGCCCAGTTTTCAACCAAGTAATCATGGGTGAGTGAGCCTAATCTACTATTCAAGGTTATAGCCATCCAAGTCAACAAAATGCATCAAAAATGAGCATATACATAGCCTGTCAAAACCACCCCAACAAGTACTAAATCCTAGAACAGAACCTTTGTTTACCCACAGTTAATAAAGGTGTGGGGTGTTTTGTTGTTGCTTTTTGTTTTGCTTTGTACCTCTCTGTGTTACCCAAAGCTAGGCTAGTATTTGTGAAAGTAGTCTTATTGTCACTTAGGCCCATGATAAGTCTGAATTTCACTGATGTAATGACTGTTGAATTGGGGTACACCACACCTTATACTGGAACATGGAGTGGCAAAAGCTAAGCACCAATCATTCCTCATGAGAACACGAGCCTCTGCCTCATTTCACTACCGTTCTAGATCTTTATCAGCATTGACCTAGGGTTGGCATTCATACCTAAGGCTGAGGTGCATGTTCCATGGGTGCTTATTTTACCCATCGACTTCTGGAAATATGTTTTAGATGTTACTGATAGCTTTTAAAATTGCTTTAGCAAATGAAACAGTGGTGAATATATTCACTCTTTGGATTAAAGTGCATGAAAGACGTCGACTCTAACTGTATGCAGAGGAAAAGGACAGAGGAGCCTGATACAATGCAGAGAGAGTAATCCAAATCAGCTTATCAGGTCTGAAAAATGAAGGGAGATGGCAGATTTTCAGTAATGTCAAGGACTAAGACACAAGTGGATTTCTTAGAAGAATAAATGAAGGAATAACCCCATGATAAAAACATTCAGGTTCAGTGTCTATAAAATATACTATTTTCATGAAAAGTCTGGTTTAGTAAACTTGAGGGAATACTATTGTTCTGTAGAAATAGACGTACCTTCTCATATGCCCTTATAAATTGCCTCAGACTGTTTTTTTTTTTCCCTTTATTCGGAAGCTGTGTCTGTGCCTTGGAGAACAAAGTCAAGGTCATTGTGCTTCCCACATAAGTGAAAATCATAGGTTTCTATTCAAAAGGCAAAGCCCTCATTTTAAAAAGATGAATTGGGAAGTACTTTAATAAGAATTTCAGGTGATTAAAGCACTTAACATAAATCTCAAAAAAATTATTAGATAACTCTATGGTGACGAATTTTAATTTAATTGCAAAAGACATATAATTTACTCATTAATTGTTGCTTAAGTTTTAAACTTAGCAATAACTAGGGGTTAATAATAGTGGCTTAGTATATATANATATATATATACCCACTTCAGTCAAAACATATTAGATGCTGTGGAAATGCTCAGTTGTTAATGTATTTGTCATGCAAGCATGAGGAACTAATTTGGGATCCCCAGAACTCATAAAGAAGACAGGCATAGTCATGTTTTTCTTTGGCCCCAGCTATATTGAACAGTCACAGTTAAATCCTTGGAGCACTCACCAGCTAATTATTCTAGCCACTGGGTGACCATGTGAGCCCCTGAGAGACCCTGCCTCAGAATATACGGGGGAAGGCATAGAGGAAAATACCTGATGTCCATCTGTGGCCTATGCAACCGTTGCATGAGTGCATGTACTCATAGACTCACACAAACAGAGAGTACACATATACACATACCATAAAAGAGAAATACTCTGAATTTGCTTTATGTGGACAATATTAATGTGCTACAATTTTACTTCATTTGAGAACAAGAAGTACGTTGATAGATTCATCAACTAATTCAGGCTTCACATATTTAAGTGGTTTCAATTTAGTAGCCGAATAGATATGAATACTAACTTTTCAGTGGAATATGATTCTGTGCCTTTATCAATAAACTTTATGGAAACACTTATCTGGAGTTGTAGAATTAGTAGTGTGTAGCTCTGCCACATCAGTCTCAGTGGGAAGGTTCTACATGAACTCTGAATCATTGAGTTTCAAAACAGTTGCAAACTTTAAGTGGAATGATTTGTAATATTTGAAAAGCACCTAATTAATGATTTGTCAAAATAATTGTGAGATCTTATGCTTTTGATGGAATGTCAGCCAGTTTAGCAGAATATGCTTCCATTTTTTTTTAAATTACACTCACTCTCCAGCGTGAGTTTGTGGGTGGTGGAAAGCAGTGTCAGCTAATGGAAGTGTAGCAATCAGAGCACAGCTTGCCTTGTAACATGGGTTCTTCCCACAATGTGGGTTAAGGGGATGGAACTCAGGTTGACAGGCTTGGTGTTAAGTCCAACATACTGTGTTACCTCGCAGGCCTGTGTTTCCATTAAAAACACACACACACAGGCACACACACGCACACACACGCGCACGAACACACGGACACACACGCACGCACACACAAGCACATGCACACACGCACGCACACACGCACACATGCACACACGCACGCACATGCACACACACGCACACACACATGCACACATGCACACACGCACGCGCACACACGCACACATGCACACACACGCACACACGCGCACACACACGCACGAACACACACACGCACACATGCACACACACGTACACGCACGCACACACAAGCACATGCACACACGCACGCACACACACGCACACATGCACACACGCGCGCACACACACACACGACTATGCCAGCTGGCCTCACTCTATCACTAGTTCATTCCTGAGGCTCCTCTCGTAAACTATGGATGGGAGAATGTGGAAGCCAGCACATTTACTCCCCAAAGCAGCAAAAAGTATTTTAGAACATTGTCTACTAAGGGTATTACTTTTAGACAAGTCTTAAAATAGTAAAATTATTAAATACTTTAAATGATTTAAACAAGATAGTGTTTTGTTTACCAGGAAGGCTGTTTTTCCTGATTCATTAAGTTTAATTGGTCAGAGCTGACAGATAATCCGATTTTACAGCCCCCTTGGCCATGAAATCCCTAATCAAACAAGGCCTATACTCTTTGCCAAAACAAACCAAAGAAATCGAGTTGTGCTAACAGCCTATCAAAATTTGTGAATTCACGTATGATTTTACAGCACATATTCAAGAAATAGAACAGTATGTTCAGGAAATTCAAACCTTTGCCTTTCTCCCTTATTTATATCAGAATCCAAGTCCATGATCTATACAGATTCTCATGGTGATGGCAAATATGTCGAAGATGCTATCTTTAACCGGTAACTTTCCTATTTGATTTGCGCCTTCCTTGTCTTAACAATGGAGCCAAAACCAATAGAGGATGTGGCTCATTTACATAGCTGCTATACAACGAAGATCAAAATAAAACACTAAAATCATAATGGGAGACTTTTTAAATCATACAATGCATTATAAATGTAACTCAAAAGCAGATTCTTCTTTCAAAACAACAAATTTTATTTTGGTTAACACATGAGAACATGTAACTGTCAGTGCTCTTTCCCTATAGTCTCTCAATTTAATACAATTGTTGTTGTATAGACAGCATCTTTTGGAGAAATTTTTCTCTAACAGCTAATGTTTTCTGATTAGCATTACTCATTTAAAGAGTACAATAAAACTAATAAATGTATTTCATATATTAAACATATAAATTCTGGAAAGACAACTTTATCTTCAGGGTCTTAGGAGAGGCTTTTTATTTTTGAAGCCACAAAAATAAGTGTGAAGTTGAAAAAAGAAATTAGAATAGCCTAAATATGTAGAGATACAGAACAGAGTTCTAAATTTGAAGAGGAAGCAGGGAGGTAGATTGCTCAACACGCAAGGGTGCTTACTGCTGAGCCTTACTCTCTCTCTCTCTGTCTCTCTCTCCCTCTCCCTCCCTCTCCCCTCCCAAGTTCTGTGGTAAGTGTCCCCATTGTAGAAGGAGAAAATGGGCTCCTACAAATTGTGATAAAGATATATCACAAAGGTTCTTCGTCCTGTAACTTGGATCCTGTGTTTGCTATGTGAGTACAAACGTTTAGTTTTTTGTTGGCACATTCTCAAAGTTAATGGAGTGCTGGACAACTATTCTGGCTCCAGAAAGAATGCAACAGGTTTAATTAAAGATGTTCAGACGGCGATTCTTGAAAGGAAGTCACGAAGAAGGATGTTCCCTTAGGTAAACAGTCATTAAAAATGTTCATGGGACTCAAGTTCTTATGCAACATCTTGATATGAATATCAGAAATATTCATATATATTTACTTTTTCTTTATTTCTTTGCAGAGAATATGCAAGAATAATTCACAGCAATACATTGTGAAAATGAAATAAATTTTTTAAATTATTAATGAATTTTTAAGGAGATACCTAATACCCTTAACTGAAATGTGTACTTTAATGGCTAGCCAAGTAGTCCTACTAAAAGTAACATGTGGCTTTAATGTGGCCTAAATGAACTTAGAAGACTAGCGAAGTGATAAACAGAGATAACATTTTTAATTTTTCATTTTGTGCCCTGCTGTGTGTTATGTTCTCCTTAATACCATTTTCCTTGGGAGTTTAGAGAAAACAGTAAAAATTAAAGACTAGAATTAAAGTTCTTCATTTTAGAAATTGCCACATTTTGCAATTCATATAATTTATCTCCCCAAACCAATTGATGTTTATATTTTCTATCATGAGTCATTGTACTTTTCAGTCATATCATCTCAATTTTGTCAGCATACCATTGTAGAAAGTAAAATATAATTATAAATTTTTAAAAACAAGTGGCAGAGCTTCCTTCCCATCATAATATTCTAGAAAATACTTATTCATTTTTAAATTATAAAATTGCATTGGTATTTTATTTATATTTAATAAATAAAGCTTTCCTGACTACTGACCAATCAGCATTTTATTAAACCAGTGTGAGTGACAAATCTTTACAGTGTACAAGAGCACTGCCCTACATTTCCCTTATGTCACTACATAAAATACCATGAGATAAAAGAGATTAGCGCACTCTATGTTTATTGAGTAACTTGTATGCTCCCCACACATGCTTTCCAGTATTCCTTCCCAGTGAAAATTCCAGACTTGGTGGTTTGTAAGACAGTGAGAACCAAGTAAATCAGTTAAGATTTTGATAGCATTTCCTTACCACTACTTTAGTTATTTTTCTCATTGCTGCGTCAAAATACTTAATAGAAGCTCCTTGCAGGAGTAAGGATTTATTTTGGCCCATTTCCATAATCTATTAATACTTTGAAAATATCATGCATTTATGAAAATTTTGCTAAAATATGATTATTGTTTTCTTCCATTATTTTTCTTCAAGCTCCTCCAATCCCCCCTTTGCTCCCTCTTAGGTTTCCGGCCTCTTCTTTTGTAATTGTCCACATCACACACGTACATACATACATACATACATACATACAGAGTTGTCTATACATGTATGTATATATGTACATGCAACATGCTGAGTCTGTTCAGGGTTACTACCACAGCAATACTAAACAAGAATAATTCCTAAATTCATTCTAGATATTTAATCCTTATACCCACAGGTGAGCATGGCTCTTAACACTCAATAAAGAAGATTCTCTACTCTCTATACAGCATATTTTGATCATTTTCATCTGCTTTCTTCCTACTTCCAAAGTGTTACCTTTGCAATTCTTTTTTCAATATCATGTCCTTTTATAGTAATTCATAAGTCCCAGGGGTCCAATCAGCATATTATACTTTATATGCTCTTATAATACATTTGATCCAGGTGTGTTTTTATGGTTTTCCTCCTCCAAGCTCCCCAGCTCTCCTGCTACTCTCTAATAGTCCCAGCTTTTCATCTTTTCTTCATTCATTTTCTATTCATCCTTTGTCTGTCTTCCTGCCCTTCCTTATCACCTGCTATTACTGGCATGGTCATATTTGTATGTTTTTAGGCTTTATATAATTAAATTTTCACACTTAAATCTGTTTGGATGCATGCAAATTGTGTGCTAGTATCTACATTTAAGGAAGAGCACCTTTTCTTTTCATGATCTTGCATTACTCCACTTAATATTATACACTCAAATCTATGTTTTTTTTTCCTGAAAATTTCATGATACCATTTTCTTTACAGATGAATATTCAACTTGCTATTTCTACCACATTGCCATGTGTCACCAAGAACATTCTGAAGAGAATGCCAATAGTACAGGAACTGTCCCTAAGAATTATAGGTGGGAATGTAAGAAATAAAAAGCTTTTCCACAGAGAGAAACTATCAGGAGAGCAAACAAATAGCTCATAGAATTGAATTGTGTTTTGATACAGTTCAGACCATCACAGTAAGGATGCATGGTGAGGCTCATGGCAGTAGGGTCATAGATCTGGGCCTCTTCATAGATCTATGAACCAGGAAACAATGTGGAAAAGTTACCAGCAGTGATGGCTTCCTCAAGTCACATTTTACCTTCTGAAGTTTACACAAACTTCCACAAATTGTCCCATCACGTCACAGATGATAGTCAAGAACATCAGTACTATGGGGGACAGTTTGCATCTGAACAGTATTCCACTCCAGTTCCCACAACCCCTCCATGGACTTCTCATATATAAAATGCAGTCATTCCTACTTCAAAAGTCCTCATAATCTTAAATGTTTAAATATTGTTTAAAAGTCTGCAGTCTCTTTATAGATACCGCAAATCAAATAGCTTACATCTTTCCAATTTAAAATGCCTTGAGTAAGAATTCCAGAAAGGAGGAATATGGATATAGAAAGGAAAGATCAAACCAAATCGAGACTTTAATCAAGCAGGTACAACACCAACCCATGCAGATCCAGGACTAATGTTCTGTGTTTGAGATGTCATCATCAAGGTCCAGGTGGGTTCCCTGTGGCAGTTGTGACATATTTCTTGTGTTGGCTTCAGTCAGTGTCACTACAATCATTGGCAGATGTCCTATGGTTCGTGCTTCTCTGATAAACTAGAATCTCTATTGGTGTATAGGCTTCACCTTCATAATTTCATTCATAGCCCATTCATGAGTTCCACCATGGAAATTTGATTCTACGACCGATTGCCTATCCCCAGGACCTTCTGGAACATTGGTCTATTTGTATATAACCCTATATTTGTAAGCTCTGACATCAGCATCACATTAAAAATGCCACAATCTGGAGACTGGGCATGACTCCCATGTGACTGTAGTAGCTTGTGTTCTTTGAAGGATGAACTTGGGAAAACACAACTTAGTGGCCCTACATAAGCAAGATTCCCCCAATGACTCTGTGGTGTAGGAGGTCTATCTGTCTTTTTGGTGCTTTCGTTGGTTAATAAAAAACTTCTTTGAGCCTGCTGATAGGGCAGAACTTAGGAAGGCAGAGAAGACAGAACTGAATTCTGGGAGGAAGAAAGCAGGGTCAGAGAGACGCCATGGATCTGCCGGAGACAGATGCTGGGAATTTTACCCGTTAAGCCACTGCCACATGATGATACACAGATTAATAGAAATGGGTTAAATTAAGATGTAAGGATTAGCCAATAAGAAACTAGAGCCAATGGGCCAAGTAGTGACTTAATCAATACAGTTTCTGTGTGGTTATTTCAGGGCTAAGCTGGCGGGGCAGCTGGGACAAACAAGCAGACCCTCTCCTTGGCAACTCTTTGTTTAGGCATAGTCTTTTCAAATGACTAGACACTGCCTTATCAACTTAGATATAAACTGACAGAACCACATAAGGATTGGAAATATCAGCTTAGCCGAGATCTTTCTGGGCTGTATCAGCTAAATCGCTGGTCCTTAGAAAGCTTGCAGTGGAGTAATAGAAGTAATAGAAGCCACTAAGATATTGAGGTTATTAATATGCATAATGTGGAACAATAAATATTTCTGGTTTTTATTCTACCATTTTATGTCTCATGGCAAGTATGACTTACCCATTTGCTATTATTATACACTTATATAATTCCAAAATTATTGAAAGAATTTCCATTTTCAAGATTTGCAGGACTTTGCAGCTGTACTTACAGTCCTAGTACTATTTGCTATTTGACTTTTTTATAGTTTCTATTTCTCAAGTCAAAATTTAAAAGAGAATCTGATTGCTGGCCAGAAAATGGAGTAACTAACAATGAATCACTTGACCACTGGACAAATACATCCATTTTGACTGCCAGCTCTGGCTGTGAGCAGAACAAGTTATTCTAAATTCTTTTCAAAGTGGATGTGAATGGAAAATAGAAGAACCATTATCCTCATTCAAAGTAAGAATGTCTATTATCAACTATTGTAGTGTAGGCTGATTGCCTAGCCTTCTGTGTTTCAATCTGTCAAAATTTACACAACGAATCATGCACACACACACACATACACATGAATTTGAAACAAAAAGAATAATATACTCAAAACATTGTATCCAATAGCCAATCTATAGTCAGACTCAGCATTAATCTCATTGGTGTTACTGTAATTAAATGTGAAAAATAAGTTCTCTTGTAAGAAAACATAATTCCCAGTTATGGAAGTTGGGGGCTGTGGCATGGTCTTAGCTTTGATGAGGATGTCATAGTGTGTAACACTGTGGTGAGAAGACATTTAAGTAGACCACGTGGGTAACTAAGACAACAAAGAGACATTTTTATAACAGTGAATTCTGTTGAGAACTAACTAGGGTTCTATGAAGAATGCTTCAATTCTGAGGAAATCACTTAGTAACACAAGGTTTGCTTCTTAAAGACAGCATTTGCCATCACTGTGGGAGACAAACTTCCAACACACGAATCCTTGTAAGACAAACCATAGCACACTGGTAGATGCCAAGGGATAGTTTTCCTGATGCAGCACTGACAGCTGTTGTGGAAGAACATCAGGAACAATTGTTTGATGTGAACAAGGTGGATGAATAAAAACCTGAATCAAGAAGGACATCACTGAAACGGATATAAAGAGCTGCTTCATTTGGATTGTGTCAGCTCCTCCTCCAGCTGAGAACAGTGGAAGGAACAGCCCAATTCTTACCTACTTCCTGCAATGGAAGGAAAGGAAGGATCAAAGTTCACGGCCAGAGTCTCAAGAAGTAGTTTGTGTACCTGATGATGACAACTAATTTTACCCATCGGCATGACACTATCTATATCCCCTGGGAAGAGTTTCAATAAGGAATTGTCTAGATTAGGTTTATCCATAGAGTTTCTGTAGGAGAATATGTTGATTATGTTGATAATTGAAAGGACTAAACACTGATTGATGACTTATTCCCTGGTTTAGATTTGAAAGGGATAAGAGTTCAAAATACAAGCTAAGCCACTACGTTAGAATAAAGTCTAGACATCCAAATTTTCAAAAAATATTAGGAATCAAAATTCCTTTTTATTTACTTGTATCAATTAACAATATTGTGCTTATTATTGAATTATTAGAGAATCTAGCATAAACAACAAAACAAAAATTTTTCAAAATAATAAGTCAAAATAATAAAGTAGTAGAAACAATTCTAACAAAAAATACTTTATTAATTCAAGAGAAATATAAGAAAATTAGAATATATGTCATTTAAAATATTCTTTATTCAAAAATATTAAATTTAAAGAGATGCATGACAGTGAAAGAAAAAGTTACTAAATTCTTTGTTGTGTAAAATTATTTATTAAATAAAAATGCTTACATTTCTCTGAAAAAGATAATTGGGACATTGGTAAAATCCATTTAAAAAGTACATAAATGGATACAAAGTTTTAGTCTAAATAGCTTTCAAAACTCAACGGGACTACAAAGGTCAAGCATTGAGATTTATTTCACGTAGGAAATATTCAATGGTCCTGGAACCAGCAATCAGTATTGAGTAATATGCTCATAAAATGAGCTAAGGAAAGTCTCAAATTCTCTGAAAAGAAACTTATCCAATACATTATCCAACTTAACATGTTTATACTTTTTTTTAAGTCCTTCTTAAGAAATTCATTATGAACAAATGGTCAATGTTGTTTGTTACAGAATTTTTATAGGACAAGGTTTTGGGAACATTTTAAATGTTAAAAAATAAAATAAAATAGTTTAACAAATTATGGTTTTATGGGATATTTGCACACTATATGAAGGCATATTTCTGTGATTGGTGTAATAAAAAGCTGAACAGCCCATATCTAGGCAAGAGGTATAGACAAAGCTTCTGCGCAGACAGAGAGGAGGCAGCAGGGGGGGGATATAGGTGCATGGGAGAGATGCAAGGAGAGAGAAAGGAAGCAAGATGGGGGGGTGGAGGTTACACGACAGAATGCAGATTGGTAGGAATGAGTGAACTTAAGTTATAATTCTCCATGCTATTATGTGTGAGCTAGTGACCCAATGAAAAACCCAACCACATCTAGTAGAGGAATTTTGCAATACTTAATATTTCGCCTATCAACTGCTTGTGATAATTCTGTACAATATGTCTAAAATTAAAATGCTAAGGGAGTCTATGTTCCGACTACTGTATTTGGGATTATCTGTTTTCTTGCATTTTTTCACTTCATAAACATAATTTGCCTTCTTTGGATTGGGTCTAATTTAATCTGTGAATTAGTTCATCTTCTTACTTCCTTTGCTATATTATAAGAGTTTCACTCTGGTCTTTTGCCTTCTCTTACCAGGAGATTCTTAGCACACCTGCAAGAGTCTGTATTCATGTAAAGGGACATGCACAAGCTGAGAGTTAGGATCTGTGTGGAGGCTGAAAAATCCAGGCCCATTTTCCCCTTATCTGATGGTCAGAGAGTCTGTGGACTAATAGGCCTAACTGTACCTTCTAACTCAGGAGGTGGTTGCCTGGCCCATTTTAAAGTTGAGATAGCTCAGTGCCATCCTGTAGTGGTCCGGATATGCAAATGTGTATCTGCTCCTTTCTTTTGTAACAATGAGGTGCCCAAGTGAAGGGCAGTTTTCAGTGTAGTGACTTAGTGTCCTATGACTTGGGGCATCTCACTGCCTAGACAATAAATGTTAATGGTTAGATGTCTCAGTGTTGACTGTGTGAGTTAACTTGTTGTATCATGTTAATAAAGTCTTTTGTTACCTTCTACCTCAGTTTATGTTGTGTATAAAAGTTGTGAAAAAAATAAACACTGGCGGACTTCAGGGTCTGAGTGATTCCTAAAATACTCTTCTGATACTGTCTTATGTTTTCTGACTTGTTATTTTTATGTGTCTTCACAAAATTTTTCTACTCCCACACCCCTACCCTGGAAAGAAGCATTTTTGTCGAGGCCAGTCCTCAACAGGATGGACAGTATGGAGGAGTTCTATTCAGGACTAGGAGAGAAGGAAGAATAAAGATGATGTTGTAGTCTGAGTACATGGAAAACCATCCTGAGTGCAGAAGCATTAAGAAATTGAATCAATAGCATCTAAGAAGTAGGCGCACTGACGCATCATCAAGGCTGAAGAAATGAACTCCATGAATAAGATTGGTTCCCTTATGGAAGAGGATGCGGACATCTACCATTCTTAGTATGCCTTTTATTATAACAAAATCCACAAGGAAACCAGCTCTCACAAACAGAAAATTCTTTAACCCTGACTTCCTGGCCTATAGAGCAGTGAGATATAAGTTGTCCTCATTTACAAATGACATACATGAATAAATGAATAGATAAATAAACAAACAGACACACAAATAAACATGATGTCATTTATTGTATTTTGAGATACTGGAGCAAATTTTAAAATATCTTAATATTATCTTTTAAATAATGGAATTGTATATGCATTATTCACTCATTTACAACTTGTTTTACAAAGAAAATGTAAAAGTGCCATAAGAAACATTCTTAACCCAACTGGCAGAAATTACCCAGGATTAATGAAGTCATAGGTCTTGGAGGAAGCAGAAATTTATTAAACCATCACAATCCCTCACTGCACTCTTACTGTCCTTATACCTACATAGAAGTCTAGTCCTTAGCCTTCATTAAGGAAATTTCCCTTCCCAACAGATGGAGACTATTACAGAAAATTACAACCAGTCAAAATACTGGGTTGGAGAGCCCAGGCCCAGTGGATATATCTATAAAATAATTCTTGCACCTAAAGCTCAGGGAACCTTGCAGAAAAGGGGACAGAACGATTGTAAGAACCAGAGGATCAGAAAGGCTGCTATGAGACTGTGTCTTCCGATAAAGTCTCACCAGCATGGCTGCCTAAACACAAGCTGAACAAGAACAGCAATAGATGTGCCGAAGTAGATGAGAGAAAGAGAACAAACTCTCCGTCCTACACAAATAGCTACAGGCAACCAAGGAGCNGGGTTGGAGAGCCCAGGCCCAGTGGATATATCTATAAAATAATTCTTGCACCTAAAGCTCAGGGAACCTTGCAGAAAAGGGGACAGAACGATTGTAAGAACCAGAGGATCAGAAAGGCTGCTATGAGACTGTGTCTTCCGATAAAGTCTCACCAGCATGGCTGCCTAAACACAAGCTGAACAAGAACAGCAATAGATGTGCCGAAGTAGATGAGAGAAAGAGAACAAACTCTCCGTCCTACACAAATAGCTACAGGCAACCAAGGAGCGCAGAGAGTGGGAGAAACTGGTTTCCTAGGGAACAGCACACAGTAGGTTATCTAAAGCCAAACTGTCAGCTCTAAAAACATACATATAAGTAACATTAGACAAGCTTATCAGGCTGTATTTAGGAATATGTATGTGCAAATACCCATGAAGAAATGACGATGAATTTGAAAGAGAGTAAGAAGGGTTATCGGGGAAAGTTTGAAGAGACAAAGATAAGTGAGAAAGTTTGGAAGTATATTGCAATTTGAAAAATTAAAGAAATTATTGAAAATTAGTGAGCAGAATATTTCTAAATTCTGGCCTGCTTATGTTATTGTCTAACAGCAAGTGAAAAGTATATTGACAACTTTCTCAATATTGTTTCATAGTCTAAGTAAAAATGAACTTTTCTTATATAGCTAAACTTGAATATAAAAAATAAATAAACATGTAAATACATGTGTAAGTATCCTTATTGTAAGTATCTATCCTGACTGTTTTCCATGTTATAGGTCCATATATTCACGCTTTGCTTCAAACTCAAATAAGTATCAAGGTTTTGTTAATACAAATATACAAATATGTAGTGATGAGGCGAGCAGGCCTGCTTTTCGACTCACCCGGCTCCCGCACGGCTAGCTTATACCCCTGAAATAACAACACACAAATTGTATTCATTTAAGNCCTATCAAAAGGCCAAGGAAGTTTCTTTATTAACCAATGAAAGTAACATATAGACAGATGACCCTCATACACCACAAATATTTAAACAAATAATATAAATAAGCAAACAAATATATTTTCACATAGTTTCCATTTATTCTCAGTTTTATCATAACTCTGGAAATATTATTAGATGTTTTGAGTTATTTGCTTTATAAAATTTGGAACATTATATCTGGAGAGATGACTAAATGTTAATATTATTTGCTGATCATGCAGAGTGCCTGAGGTGGATACTCAGTACCAACATATAGGTTCATAACCAACCATATCTCTAGTCCCAGGATATCTAAAGCCTTAATCTGACTTTCTTGGGCACCAAGAATGCATATGGTGCATTTTTATTCATACAACCAGAACATTCATACACAGAAAAATAAAACAAAGTAAAATTAAAATATAAATAAAAAGTTATAATGACCAGTAGAAAATCTTAACTTCAATTGTCAACTTTTCATGTTATTTTTATTATGCTATTTATTAGTTTTTTGTGCATGTACATGTGTACCATCATGTACATGTGGAGGTCAGAAGACACCTGGCAGGGGTTGATTATCTCCTTCATACGTGTCTCAGGAATAAAACTCAGCTCATAAGGATTGGGGCAGACCCGTTTGTCTGTTGAATCAACTCCCTGGACCTTATCATACTGACTTATTTATTGTAAGTGTTAACTTAATACTAGGAATTGAAGAGATTTCCCACTTAAATATTTTCCCAAAAATTATAAATAAGAATAACAAATTAGTTCTCATTCAAAAATTAGAAAATAGTTTTTCTTCTATTCTTCACTTTGAGATGTTTATTGCCAGCTCTTTTTTTTCCATTCTGCTTCAATGCTTAAGAAATTATTCACAATTTCTATTTCAGTATTAACCCCCCCAAAAACTTTTCTTTTATACTGTCAATTGGTGTTTTAGTTAAGGTTTCTATCGATGTGAATAGACACTGAGACCATGACAATTCTTATAAAGAAAAATATTTAATTAAGGTGGCAGCTTGCAGTTTCAGAGGATTAGTCCATTATCATCTATGGTGATAGCTTGTGTGTACAAATAAAGCTTGACTGAAGATCAGAACTAGAGCAGCTTCGGTGGTAAATTTTCCCTTTCCAGTCAACTAACTAACCATTTTGCTCCCAACCACAGCCTTTACGGCCATGGTTGAGCCCTTTGCTGATATTCATCTATGGTTGCTTCCCATAGCTAAACACATGATCGGATGACCCAGGGTCAGTCCTCCATGCTAGCACTACACATGCTGAGCAGTGCATGCGCTTTGTGGGTTGGGTTCCCTTGGATTTTTCTTTCTCTTTTCTTTCCTTTTCTTTTGGACCACTGGTAAGTGGTCCCCGCCATGAGTGACCTCTTGGAGCAGCCTCTAGTCTCACTGGCTTTGCAGTTGCCTGGACTGAGGCCAGCAGGCTTCATTAACACCCCGCCTGTAGAGAGAAGACGTTCTCCCAAAGGCCTTGTGGTGTCGCTGTTTTTGGAGGTTTTCACATTTTCCGCTGTGGGATATAAACCCTCAAACTATCAGCCACCCGCCTGTAAATGCTCTGCTGTTGTCCTCCAGGCTCTGCTTTTCCTCAAACTCCCTGTTACCACTACTGCTGGTCCTGTAGAAACCAACATTAGTCGAATCTGCGAGGCAGCTGTTTTCAGTTCGAACCTTTGCTCACTGCCATGAGTTGTGATGCGGCAGCTCAGCAGCAGGGCGGATCACGCCTCTAGGTCTCTCTTGTTATGTTTAAAACCCCGTGGCTCAAAAAACGTGGCTTCTCCATACAACACATGACCGCGGCCATTTTGACTGAGGTCAGATGACCTTACCACCATCTTAATTGAGGTCAAGTCACCTCACCGCCATCTTAACTGAGAGCTAGGTCAGGTGACCATGTACCACCACCTTTACTGAAGTCTACCCTGCCTGGTCTCCTGGTTTACTTTTGTTTTTGCCTCTAAATTTCTCTTGCTGACTCTGTTACATGTGTGTTTTGTACAGTGGTACGGCTTTGGTAGGGGCCCACCAAGAGCATCCACTTCACCCAATTCCTGTTCATTGTGTGTGCATGAGGGGGTGTGCATAAATGTAATGTAAATGCACCTATGTTTACTGTTAAATGTTATAATTATCTGTTCATTGGATCTCATTTCAAACTACAAAAACAATAAGTCTCATGTTTTAAATTGGTTGTGCTTTCAAGTCTCTTACAAAAATACGGCAAAAACCATATTAAGCTGTTCTCTACCATTGTCAGTTCTACCATTAACCTTCTACTGCAAGCAGTTATTTCTTCTTTCTGTCTTTTTATGAGTGTCAATCTTATCTGTTAAGTTAAGTGTCAGTACAGTCTAGGTTGGACCCAGCTCTCCAGGCATATAGAATCTCAATATTCTATACTGGGGTTACACCTGATAAATAGCCCTCAATTGCTTAGAGATCTGGTGAATATGGTATTTAAATATTTAATTATTAAAAAGCTTTTTATAATGAAAAGAGACAGGTTGGCTCCTAGCAGCAGTAGTCTATTTCCTCCAAAGAAGTCAGAAGATGAATGGGTAAAAAACAGCATCCATCTGAAATTCATTTCAATTGTCAAGTGCTGACCACTGGGCAAAACTGCCTTTTGCTTAAACTGGTAATCTCTAGACAGTGGACAGAATTGCTGGATTTGACAACCTAGCTGCTCAGGTCAAGGTAGGCTTGTCTTCTTATAGATTTCTTAGCCCACAAGATCTTCTGAAGCCTGGTAGGCCTTGCACTAAGCAGCAAAAGGCAAATATGACCCTCAGTGACCATAGAGGATTCTGAGGAGTAGGTCTAACTGCCAAACAAGTAAGTTCTCTGTCGTTTTTAATCAATAACTAAAGTAAAATTTTATCCTTCTCAAAGATCTCTGATGCAGTTTGATAGCTGAGAGGTTTTGTCGTTTAGAAGGACAGCCTCACTCACCAAACAAATTTCAATAAAATATTCTTTCTTATGCTGCCTTTCATAGTCTTAAAGATACTTTTTCATTAGGCAAAAAAAATCTGCCACAGTCATTCGAATATAAATATGCTTCTGCTTAAAACTTATGTTTTCATAAACTCAAAAAATTCTTATGAGTTTCAGGGAGCCAAATTAAAGAATTCACCTTAAATGGGTCAGATATATACCCTCTCAATTCCCTGGTCCTAAAATTTTCTTTTCCTAAACTTAACTATGTCCTCTGTTCTGCCAATAACTTAAACAGGTCTAAGAGACACCAGATATTTTCATACCACAAACACCGGACAGGAGCAAAGAGACCAGTTATCCCAGAATGCGAACAGCACCCAGTTTTCTCAGGTTCCCTCCCCCCAATATGTTGCCCACAAATAAGCAAGAAGCAGTCGTGAGAATCCACCATCTCAATTCCTTTAGCCTGTTTTGTCTAATCTCCCACCATTTTATTATAAAAAAGAGATGGGAATGTAATTATCTGTCCTGTCCCTTTAAGAGACAAGCCCTGCCCATTTCCCTCCCCTTCTGCTGAGGCAAGCTGATCTTAATTCTGCTTCCAGCCTGTGAGCTCTCTCTGTCTCTCTCCTGAAGAAGTAGCTTCCTTTCTTCTCTTCCCCTCTCCTCTCTCTGTTTCCCTTTCTCTCTCTCTTTGCCTCTCTCTCCTCATTCCCCTTCTCCCTCCCTCTCCCATTTCCCCTTCCCTTCCATAACCCAGTAAATAAATACCCACATTCTCTGTATGGTGTGCCTGTCTCTCTCCGTCTCTCACCAGCTGCTGCTCTTCATGAGACTGGCCGACCAGTCTCACCTGCCACACGGCTCCCTGCCTGGGAACCACTGCCCCTCGTGGCCTGCTGCCTTCCACCACCCATCGTGACCCATGACATTTTATTTTTACCATTACACACATACTCTAAAACAGTCTCAAGCATATTTAAACATATAAAGTTCAGATTCAAAAAAAAAAAAACAAAAGTTCAGACTCTTCTAAGATTCATGCAATCTCTCAACTGTAACCCCCTGTATGACCAAAATAAAAAAAAAACCAGATCAGATCTGACTTATGTCAGAGATTTAGTTTTTCTTCTAATAATGTAATAAGGTAATGCTAAAAGTTTGAAAATGATTTCACTTTTTCTTAACAGAAACATATTTTACCCTCACAGAGATGAGTCAGACAGTTTCTAGAGTTGTGAAAAGTGTTTCAAAGTGGAAAATGCTAAGCCAGCATTAAACCAAGTTACAGAATATATCATTATGATAATCATCATTTGTAATATATGCAATTACATTTAAAGACTTGATTGTAGAAGTTACTTTTCCCAATACTCAATTTTGCGTCCAATAATCAAAATACTTGTCCTTGTAAAATCTAAATGGCATGAAGACAGAAAGAGCTGGCAGTGTCGAACAAAAAACCCGGATCACAGGGAAGAGTGAAAGGAGCAGGCCAACCATGGAACCAGAGCAGAGCCCCACTGTGAGGAATTTAGAAATTCAGAAAGAGGCAGGAGTCTAACGGTGATCCAAGTCCTGCGTTCCAGAGATTAGAAATCACAGATAAAGAGGCAAAGGCTAGAGCAGCCATCTGTTAGGATGCCTTTACAGTGCTGGAGCTCCAAAGGGTTAAAACTTCGAGTTGTAAGCAGGCTGAGTTACCTCCAGGAAATCAGTAAAAGTCATCGATTAAGACAAGGGTATTAAATTTGCTGAAGTAAAAAAGAAACCAATGGTGACAACTTTATAGATCACTTTATTTTATTGTTTTACTTAAATTATATACTTTATTTTGATTACAGTTTCACCTCCCTCTACTCCTCCCAGTTCCTTTCCACCTCTGCTCCCATCCAGGTCAAAATCCTTTCTGTCTCTCATTATGAAACAAACATGGTCCTAAGAGATAATGACGAAATAAAGAAAGAGAAAATAAAGTGGATTAAAATAAAAGGTAAAACAAACAACATATATATCAGAACAGAATAAAACAAACAGATGGAAAAAAGCCCAAGAAAAGGCACAAGAAGCAAACATAGAAACAGAAACCTGCTTATTCACACATTCAGGAATCCCATAAAAGCACAAAACCTGAAGACTCTCTCTCTCTCTCTCATCTATATATATACACATACATATGCATGCCCCCTACACACATACCCATAAGATCTGGAGGGTGAAATAATGAAAGAAAAAAGAAAAAACTAAAAAGTAAAAATGAAAAAAAGATAGCACTAAAAATAGCCCCCCAAAAACAAAAACAGTCCTGACATGATATTATGAGTTAGGTGCCTCAAGAAGTCCTTGAGTTCATTTTCTAGTAATTGTCTATTGAAGCTCCCACAGGGATCACTTCAAATGTTTCTTAAGTACTGCGTAAGCAAACAAAGATCATCTCCAGTGAATGTTCAACTGAGGGTCAGTATTCACCTCTGCACATAGCAACTAATAAGAAATTGAAAATATGAAAGGAAAACAATAGCAAACAGTAGCAACAAGGAAAAACACACACACAAAATTTAAGAAGCATAGAAGATATTGATGAAGAAAGTTTTTAAACTTTGGTGAAGAACATAAAAACCCTAATAAACAAGAGATGTTGCACTGTTCTTACAAAGAAAAGGGCAGTCATGGAAATAATGGGCCAATGTGAGGGTTCAGCCAATAAAGGGACCCGAGGCACAGCTGATGACCTGAATGCAATTATCCAGCACCCACAGAGTGGACAGAAGAAATCAGCCACCCTAAAGATAGCTTCTGACCTCCACATGTGTACCTCATTAAATCACACAGACACACCGAGATACACACAGAATGAACTTTTGTGCTGTTATTTCAATAAATGTCTGGGGAAATTTGGAAGGTTTCTCTCTAAGTATTCTGTAGACTATAAAAAAATCAGGCCCATACTCGTTTACAAGAAAAAAAAAGTACTGGTGATTTGCAATATCTAATTTTGTAAGTAAATTACAGAAATAAATTAGTAATCCTGCTTCCATTCATCAGAAAATAAACTAGTAACTCTGCATCAATATTGTCAACACACCAGACTTTCTTAAGAATGAATACAGAACTTAGAATATATGAAGCACACAAAATTTGCTCAGTAAACACCATTGAAATATTTATCTAGACATCTTTTAAAATATAGGAACAGCTGTGCCAGTTTCATCACCTTAGACTCAACTAGCTTCAAATATGTTCTGAAACTTACATAATAGAGAAATAAGTGGAATATTTCAAAATGTAACAAAGAAGTAGAAAGCCTTCATGGAAAGAGACATGCTAAATGAATTAACTTATATTATCACATAATTATTTTAAAATATTTGCTAAAATCAATAAATAATAGTGGAAAGTTAAATATACATTGTAACGTGGTGCTATAACACATTTCATTTTAGAGTTCATCATTCTGTATAAGCTTTCTAACATCTGTGACCTGCTTCTGTTTTATTTGAACCTGGAGTCTTGTGTCCTTTTGGTTATTAATTTATAATTAGCTCTGTTGCTTTTACATTATGTTCTTTCTCCTCATAACTGTCACTTTATCGTATATTTTCAATTATATAAATTTTATAGCAAACACTGAATATTCTACTATTGCTTTTGAAATGATTTATTTTCCATTTTGTAATTCTTAAATTTCTTTTTCATAATTCTTGAATTCATTTAACTCTCATTTTCATATTCCTGTCTTTGTTTTATGGTTTTGGTTATCAGATAGATGTTACACTTGCATATTTTAGAAGATCTGCTAATCACCTTTAATCTGATATCATTTTAGTGTTTCCTGAAACTTAGTTTGTGAAAGGTTAATATTTTATCTTTCTTTAAAATACCTCTGTGTGTATAATTCCTGACTTTCCTAATCTTTTTAGCATTTTAGAGTTTCCTTCATCCAGTAATAGCAACTGATGCTCAGAGAGGAATGACAGGTGACATGAACAAGAATCTTTTCCAGCTCATCAGTGTTCCCTTCAATTAGTGCAATGACAAGTTAGGCTTCAATAATTGGTGTTCTTCCTACCTATTAGATAACATTTGTTCTCTCTCAGTCTATGATGCCCCTTGTCTTTCTAGGACCCTTCATTTCCAATACATTCTTTCTGTATTTCCATGCGTGTGGAATACAGAAACATCAGTCAAATATCCTCACTTCCGTTTCAGAGGGTCCTCTAGTCTCGTGCAAACCCCATTTTTGATGTCTCAGCAGCCAGCTGGGATTCGTTGGCTGCAGACCCACTGCCAGTATTTACCTGCTCAAGGAAACCTCCTACTTACTGGTGGCACTCTAATGTGGGTGGGTCTTCTGTCTATGTGTTACTTTCATTGGTCAAATAAAGAGACTGCCTTGGCCTTTGATAGGACAGCCCTTAGGTGGGTGGAGTAGACAGAACAGNTATAATGGGCCAGGCAGTGCTTAGATGAATACAATTTGTGTGTTGTTATTTCAGCGTATAAGCTAGACGTGCGGGAGCCGGGCGGGATGAAAAGCAGGCCCGCTCCCCTTTCACTACAGCACTCAAGTGATTTGGTGTTTCCTGTGTGCTGGCACTGATCGAAGCTAGTCGTGTTTTTCTTTATGTTGTGCCGCTGCTTCCACAGCTCTAGAGAGAACCCTGCTTATTTTCCTGACTACACATAAAAAATTTTTTCTCTGTCTTCCAATATGGTGTTGAACTGCAGGATATGGTTATTGCGAGTGGTAGGTTTACTTTCCTCATTGATCTAGATGGATTTTGGCTCCGGTACCTATTATTATCCTATAGATTGTCACTGTATCCTCTAGGCAGCCGTTATTCCTTATAGGTAGTCACTATACCCTATAGGCATCTTTGTTACCCTATAGGCTGTCACTATATTCTATAGGTATCCATTATTACATTGTAGGCAGTCACTCTACCCTATAGGCAGCCATCATAATTACCTTATCAACTGTCACTATACCCTATAGTCATAGGCATCTGTTATTACCCTACCTATAGGCAGTCATTATTACCCTAGGCTGTCACTTTACCCTACAGGCAACAATTATTACCCTAAAGGATATCACTATACCCTATAGTCAGTCACTATTATCTTTAGGCTGTCACTATACCTCATAAGCATCTGTTGTTACCCTATAGGCTGTCACTGAATTTTAAGCATAGTCCTTCCATAATCTCCAGTACTATGTGGCTTGACGGTACTGACCTTCGGGTCTTGAAGATGGAACTCAAACACTCTAGTTTACTGTAATTCTCTATAAACAGAACGAGGGGCAGCCATCTGGGACTCTTCAAATAACTGTGCACACATCAGGAATTTCAATGCTTCCAAGGTGCCTAGGTGTTAGAGTTCAACACTTCCCCATTCAATGGCAGCCTCTTGTTCTTGATAATCCAGGCGTGAACCCTTCCTGTCTGAGCTAGAGGGTAGGACGTTCTCCTGTGAAATCTGTGAGCTGGAAGCACCACTTTCAGCCTTGTCGCTTCAATAAACACGCAGATCTATGGATGGATGAGAGCACACGGTGTGGGATGAAGGCTCTGAATGAGCCTAGAGGAGGCTACCTGATGATGATGTCAGGGAGCCAGAAGACTCTTCCTGCAAGATGACTTTATATTTGCTAAAGGTTTGGCACCATCAAAAAGAAAATGTAACAGTGTGATGTTGTCAGCTACTGTTCAGAAGCAGGAAGAAATCTCTACCGACAGCAAGGAGATGAAAGAAGCCATCTGAACAAGATTCTAGAGGTGTCTTTTCGCTCAATTTTTTTTATAAGAAAACAGTGGGCCTAAGGGAGGTGGGGAGGCAGGGGGAAGGATAGAAGGGAGAATTGTGGTTGGAATATAAAAATGAAATTAAAAAATAAATAGATATAAAAAAGACTGAAGAAATAAAGACAATAAAGATGATAGATACTTACAAAAATAGTGAAAACCCATATTTCATAACACACAGGAAAACAAAAAAGCATAATCTTAAGGATAATAAATATTCATATATATGTCATGAGTGAGTTTGATATGAAAATAAGAACAGACCATTAAATATCTGCTTCTTACACTTTATTGCACCATTCCATTTTTCCACCAAATAAATGAGAAAGATTATTTCTGCCATCCAGACATTCAAATCAACACAAAATACTTTGAAACAAACTGGGGTATAAAGTAAGATAATAACTTGCTTTGTAAACAGTGACTTCCAATTGCCTGCTTGCATAAACATGGAGTACTTCAAAATGATTGAAATCACATTGTTTTAGACTAGCAAAGTGTTCCCAAATTTGTATGCACATTTATTCTCACCAACAATGAGAAGATGTTTGGCAAACATGATAAAGATGCATTATTATAAACATAATTTATGAATTTCTATTATGTAGTGAGAGAATTCCTCTGAAGTCAGTACGAAGAGCTGAACAAGAAATAAAGTATTAACTTTCATTTTTGTTCAAAATGTGTCTGAAACTTAACATCCTAATCAGGCTGATGCTATCTGGCAATGACCTCAATCTCAATAAGCAGCATGTAGAGGGAGAATTCAATTGTGCCCCATAGATTTCATTCAGTCAAGGGAACAATGGGACAAAATGCCCTTCAGGAAAATACCGAACTGGTTGTTGACCAGTGGACTAGAAACTGTAGGAGCAAATGGAGTTTTAGACCTTCATGATCTCCCGCAGTCTCTTTACAAATGATAAGTCCAGTGTACGAGAATGAAATGAGGTGCAATTATATCATGCCAGCTCTACTTAGAAGATTTGCTGAAGAAAGATAATCTAGTCATTTATATCAAGTCATACTCAATAGGTAAAATTTCTAATTTTGTTAGTTATAGATTAAACCCTTTATTATTGAGATAAAAAGTATAATTTATATATATATATATCAGTATCTCATTTTTAATTAGCACCATATTTAAAATATCTCTATTTTAATAAAAATAACACACCTGTTCTTAAATTCTTTCTGCACAAAAAAATGTTCTATGAAGCAAAGCAAAAATGTGTGCATGTTTCCTTTTGCCTTCATATTCCCACTTTCATTCAGAAAGCCTTGTGACAATCAAGCTAATTGAGAGGTTTGAATAATAGTTCACAAGTAAAGAATCATAGAAAAACACTGTCTGACTGTTCTCATTTCTTATGTCACTAAGACCTCTTTATTCTGGTGTGTATGCTGACATGTATGAGAACCTGCATGAAGGCACTCACAGAAGCCAGAAGTGGGGTACAGATACCCTGATATGGAGTTACAAGTGATTTTCAGGGACTTGATATTGCTGCTCAGAAACAATCCTAACCAACTCCATTAGTAGCAAGTGCTATTACACACTGAGAGATTTCTCTAGCTCTGACGTTACTAGGATATTTTCAAGTTCTTGACTTCTTTTTAAAATAGGCGTTATATGATCAGAAGAAATGACTTTCCTAAAAATACTTTTTGATGGCCACATTTTAAAGATCTTTAATGAAAACAATAGTGGAACCAGCATAGGACCAAACTAGGCCCTCTGAATGTGGTTGACAGTTGCGTGGCTGGGACAGACTGAGGGGCCACTGGCAGTGGCACTGGGATTTATCTCTACTGCATGTACTGGCTTTTGGGGATCTTATTCTCTTTGGATGGATACCTTGCTCAGTCTAGACATAGCAGGGAGGGCCTTGGACTTTCCATAAAGCAAAATGCCTTAAGCTCTCTGAGGATTAGAGGGGGGTGGGGTGGAAGGGTGTGTGGAGGGAATGGGAGGAGGGGAGGAAGTGGGAATTTGGATTGGTATTTTTTTTAAAATCTAGTAAAAATAATGAAAAAAAGAAATATTCCAATTCATCCAGGTCTGGTAATACAGACTAGTACCCTAACTACATAGGTACTATCTAAGGTAACACTGACATAAACGTATTCTACTCAGTTTAGTGACTTGTGGAACCGCATTTTGAACTAAAATAGTAGAAAGGTAAGTTGTGTATATGGCTCAATGATAGAATAGTTCTCAAGAATGTGTGTGACTCTAGGCTCTATCTCTAGAATAACACAGAAAGAAAAACAAAAGAAAGAAGCAAACAACCAAAGTTAGAAATTGAATGCTCCCAGCTTTGAAATTCCTCATTTTGACCTTCATCTATATGTCTAGCTTGACTCACAGATGATTCCTTGACCAGCAGGCAGCCAACTGGGAACGCTTACGTAGTGTTTGTTTGTTTGTTTTTAAATATGCTTTCTGGCCATTTGAAGAGAATACACTCAGAGAACAGGGATGAGGAAGGTGAGATGGAAGCTCAGACCTACTGAATAAAGAGTCAGGACCTGAGGACGAGCATAGATTTTATACTAGAATCGCTGACAAGGAATTGCAGAATTTCAGTATGTGAGTGAGAGATAATTTTTCAAGCTCAAAAGCCATTGCTCTGGCTTATATAAAGATATCCTTGATTTACAGAAAGTTCTATAAACATTTGGGTGGTGTGTAACATTGACTTTTTGTTTGAGATTCACACTTAAACATATTATTTAATATATTCCTAGTTACTGAAGGATAGGAAGATATTCCTTTTAACTTTTTTTACATATATTATTTAAAAAACTTAGCTTAAGAGACAAAATGATACATTAAGATGTAATACCAAAATGAAGTCAAAATAACCATTTAAATGTATTGATTTGTCCATATTAATAAATACTGATATTTTAATATTATGACACTTATAAATAATTTAAACAGATTCTCAAATTTGAAGACATTGATACCTTTATACTTAAGAATTAATATGATTTAGGAAATTATATTTTCCTATTATTTTTCAGAATTATATTTAGGAAAATGTGTAAGGATATTATGCTTGCATATATCATCCACCTTGTACCTTTTTACATAGTGTTTTCATTCAAAGGAACTTCAGAATGAGTTGTTATCTAATTTAATTACATGATATCACGCGGTATTTTTGTAAGACAAAGTAAATGTAAGTTCTCTCACACACATGGGCATCTTAATTCCTTAGAACTGGTGGGTGTAATTGATCATGGTGGATGGTGGGCATCTTGCAATGATAAAGCAAACTGTATCATTACAGATGGGGTATCAGTCATCCCCGTTTTGGAAGGGTGAGCTAAGGACCAGTGAAGCCTGAAACACCATGGAATGTGCCCTTTGCATCCTTCGCCACAGAAGATGTACATTCTGTTCAAAGTCAGTTCCAAGATTTGTGGAGTCTTTTTAGAAAATGAAGGAACAATATAAACACAGGAAAGTAAATATTTATGTTTATTTAAAAAGCAAAGCATGTTTATAAAACTTAGTGAAAATGAGTTCAGTACCACAATCACAAAATCTGGGAGAAAATGACATAATGATTAATTAGCTCTTTGACAATTGTGCCATATGTTATCTGGCTGTATACCCTAAGCAGCTCCATGCATGATACTGACATGTTAATCTTCCAGGGTATTTAAAGGAGCAGCTGGATAGAAAGTGGCATTCAAAAGTCAGTAGCTGCCATATATACCAATAGTAAACATGTTGAGGAAGAAATTAAATCAAAAGAAATCCCATTCACAATTGTTCCAAATAAAATAAAATACTTTGGAATAAACCTATCCAAAGAAATTGATGATCTCGATAATGAGAACTGTATATTACTAGAGAAATTTAGCAGGACACTAGAAAAAGGAAAGATAGTTCACATTCATGGATTAAAAGAATCAACATTGTGAAAAGGCATTTCTGCCCAAAGCAAGTCTTAGTTCCTAATGCAAATCTATTTGGAGTGTGTATATCTCAGCAAACTAAAACTGGAATGTAGTCAGGAGAGAATGAAAAGGATACTTTATGAAGGAGAAGGGTGGGCAGGGCGATCAAACTCATGACAGGACATCCCGAAGGGAAATATCAGGGCTTAAGTGTTTAGACAGTGTGGAGGACATGGGAAGAGTCAGACAAAGCTTGTAAGAAAGCTACATTATATAGAAGCCTGCTACATCGTAAGCTACTAGAAAATACATATATCTACAATCATTTATAGCATATTGTTTTAAAATATTTATAATATATATAGAGAGATTTACATAGATCTTTGTTTTATTGCTGAAACTTTTCTGTTCTTCAAAGTAACAACACTGAATCGCATATTGTGTTTTCCAACATGAAAGTGAAAAGCCAATGACTCCTGACTCATTTTAACTTTAACCTCTGCTTTGCTTTTTTGTTTTTTTGGTTTTTCACGACAGGGTTTTGCTGTAGCTTTGAAACCTGTCCTGGGAACTAGCTCTTGTAGATAAGGCTGGCCTCAAACTCACAGAGATCTGCCTCCCTGTACTGGGATTAAAGGTGAGCGCCACTGCAGCGGAGCTTAACCTCTGCATTTTTATAAACATTCCTTGGAGGAATTTTCAGTTTGAGAAAGCATCTAAGAGACCTATTCATTTGCAAGAAATCCTAATGTGTATTTATGTTAAACGTGTTTTCCAGGTGGTACATACCTTTAATCCTAGCACTCTGGAAGCAGAGGAAGGTGAATCTCTTGAGTTCTAGACCAGCTTGATATACACAGTGAGCTCCAGGCAGTCAGGGCAACACAGAGGAACTAAGAGAGAAAGAAAGAGACAGGGAGAGAGAAAGAGAAAGGTAAAGATAAGGAGAGAGAGGGAGAAAAGGAGAGAGAGAGGGAGAGAGAGAAAGAGAAGGAGAGAGAGAGAGAAAGAGAAGAAGGAGAGAGAGATTGAGAGAGAGAGAAAGAGAGAGAGAATTCTTTGGACTTGTTCTGATTCTCTCCACACAATTTCCTTTTTTACTAATCCCATATTTTATTTTTAGGGACAAAACATTCTATTAGTTGAAAATTGAGGAGAGTCTTAGAAAGTCTTCAGTTGGCAACAGTAGTCATATGAATCTAATACACATAGTTACATACCTGAGTCTATACTCCAGGAAGGTCATGTAGCTCATAGCCACAAGCAGGAGATGGTCCCCAATTCCCCTGGACTATCGCTAGCACACCACAGGGCCACCAGAGTCATACTGGCAGGAATCCTTATGTTAAGTGCTCAGTGCTGCAATGTATGTCATTGGATACCTATATTTTCAATTGAGAATGAGTCAGTCACTGTGTGGTGGAAGTTGCACTGAATTATCTTTACAATGTAAATGGCTTTATTCCCTGGAAGTGATCTCAAATATGAATCATTTATTTCCGTAGCTGAAAGCTTGCATATCAAGCATAAGTCCCTATTTACACCACCAGCTTGTAGATGAAAGGTTACTTTCTAACTCTAAAGCCTATGAGACCCAAATATTTCAGACTGGTTTCAAATTGGAAGGAACCAAATATACTCTCTTTTAAAGACTAAGTGTTTGTCTTTTAAAGACTGTATTTCAAGATTGAAAAGTTTGGTGGTCTGGAAGTCCATCTCCCTAACAACAACCCAGGGTACCACAGAGAACGCTTCTCAGAGCAGGGATTGAAAGATTTCTATAATAATGCCACACAGTACCCGAGTGTCACTTTCTTTATTTCTTCTTTAATACTAATTCTCTTTTCCTAATTGTCTATAATTTCTTAGTTCTAATTTTCAGCCCCAATTCTAATATTCTTTCTTTTTCTTCTACATGTTTATTTTTGTTCTTCTACATTCTACATTTTTATTATTCTGCCATTACAAAATGCCAAGCACACATACATCCATTCATTAACAACTTGTTAGTAATAAAAAATAAACCTAAAGGCAATGATTTGTTCAGCTTATTTGGTGGCTGACAGCAGCTGCAGAGAATAATAATTTAGGATTACCTCTTAACGGGACATCTACAAAGGACAAAAAAGGAAGAAACTAAACCAATGAGAGATTTAAGGAAAAGGCAAAGAATACAAATACTACTTTACATTTTTTAAGTGTGATTAATAATATCTAGACATGTGCAGGCCTGAGCCAGTGACCTCAGCCAGAGCAGGCCTGAGCCAGTGATCTCCCTAGAACAAGGCCTGAGCAAACAACCTCCACAGGAGCAGTTCTGAAAGAGAAACCTCTGTGGAAGTAGGTACAAGCAAGTGACCTCTGCTGGAATAGGCCCAAGACACTGACCTCCTCGGGAGCAGGCCCCAGCAAGTGATCTCTGTGGGAGCATCACTGGATAATCTGTAAGATAGCAAAGTGACCTCTGGGGTGACTGGAACTGTGGCCCCAACTCCATGATGAGGGACAACCATCTGAGCCTTGGATCCCCTGGTACCTGGAAGAGTGAGCATCAGAGACATGTCCCCAACTACAAGAATCAGAGGAAACATGGGTAGACAAGGTAAGAACACACTTAACACCACAAACAACAACACACTACCACCCAAAATTAGCATTTCTACAATGAGGTTTGAACAATACAGGTGAAGCAGAAGAGAATAACAGAAAAAAAGAGTAGCTTTAAGAAAATGTTTGAGGCTATTAAAGAAGAAATGAAAAATTCTCTCAAAGAAATGTAGGAAAAGACAAATGAAAAAAAATGGAATAAATCAACAAATTCCTTAAAGAAAACCAAGAAAAAGCAATCAAACAGGTGAAAGAAATGATTCAAGGTTTGAAAACTGAAATAGAGACAGATGTCCTCTTCCTGTCCCATGCCAGATGGCTCTTGACATGAGACAGAAATTTTGAATTTTTCTTTTAACAACATGCTTGAATTTAGAGAAGGATAGCCATTGTCCAACTCCAAAGCCAGCTTTGGTTTTAAAATTAGTCCATCCTTCTACTGGGTAGGAAAGATAAACATATTTATGTTCAGAGGTTTTACTCTGCAGATGACCTGTGCTGACAAGTCATATTCCTCTTTGCTTGGTGATCCTTTCTGAATCTTTTTGAAAATGAGAATTTTCCTGAAAAGATCAGAACAGAACCCTGCTCCAACCCTTAAGAGGTTAGAGGTTTTCTTACCACCTGTGTGATTGTCACCTCTGTAGATGAACTTCAATTTATCTTTCTCAAGAGGTTCCTCCCTTTCAAATTGAATATTTATTAATTTTGGTGGTATCTCTAGCTTTTCTTCTCCTGTAGAAACAAGAGCAAAACCCCTTCCTCAACATAGCACATCTCCTGGTTTCCATTGTGAGGTCAACACATCCTTGAAATACACCAGCTGATTTAATTCAAAAGTTTTTTTTCTATTATCCAGTGTCTCTCTGCTGCCACTGTTCCTTTAACATTAGCATTAAGAAAATTCAAGGTTAATAAAGTTGCATACAACTCATTTCTGGGGGTATTTTCTGCTCTTTTCACATATCCTTTATAGTTCAATTTGATCTTTCTATAACTGCCTGACCTGTAGGATTGTTTGGTATACCTATAATATGCTTTATATTATTATAAGCAAAAAACTGTTTCATTTTCTCAGAGTAATATGCTTGATTGTCTTTATTTGTGCAGGCCATAACTTGTAATAAATATGTGATTACTTAATCAGCCTTTTCCAAGCTCAAAGAAGTTTCCCTTTGAAAACCTGAATAAGTGTCAATGGTGTGGTGTATATATTTTAATTTTCCAAATTCTTTGACATGTAACACCTTCATCTGCTAAATTTTATTCATTTGAGTACCCTTTGGATTATTCCCTGCAGGAGGTGGTTTTGGTTATAGAAAGAACAAGTAGGACATTTTTTATAATCTCCTTAGCTTGTTGCTATGTATAGAAAACTCTTTCTTTAAACCTTTGCTATTGACATGATATATTTTATGAAATTCTGAGGCTTTCAGCACAATTTCTGCATTATATTGTGCTAGAGGACCTGGAAGTTCTGTATGGGATCGGATGTATATTATGTATGTGGGACAAAACCTATTCCTAATTATATTTTGAATCTGAATGAATAATGAAGTCAATTCTGTATCATCTGTTATAAATTCAGCAGTTTTGATATGCATGACAACTCTTTTCTGCATATTGTGAATCAGTAACTATATTAATAGGTTCTTTAAAATACCTTAGCACCATGAGAAAAGCATGTAATCCTGCCTTTTGGACAGAATTATGAGGGCTTTGTTCCACCTTACTTAAATCTTCTTATTTATAACCTTTTTTTTTTCCTGATTTGGTTCGGTATAGAATGTTCAGGCTCCAGTTATTGGTGAGTCCAATATGGGGAAGGATCAGAGTAGTTCTCTATAATTTTTGGGATAATTGTTATTAATCTCTCCTAAAAATTAACACACGCTCTTTGCTAGGGTTCATTGTCTTCCCATATTTTTTTAATTTCATCAGCAATAAAAGGCATTGTACTTTCTGCTGGGTCCATTCCTGCTAGTTGATGAAGTCTCAGTTTTCCTTTTATACTTAATTCAGAGACATTTCTCACATTTTAACCTTTTAAAAGGACCTATTCCAAGATAATATCTTCTCTCTGTATTAAAATTGTTATAGTGGGAATTTTGGAAGGCAATATAACTAAAATCCAATTAAAAGTTTGATCTACCTTATCCACATGTGCCTCTTGTAATTTCTTTTCAACCACAGTTAATTCTTTCTCAGCTTGAGCTGTTAATTCCCTGAGACTAATTTAAGTCATTGTCACCATCTAAGGTTTTGTTTAAATAAATTATTTGATCATGTGTTATCCCAACATCCAGTCATAGACTGGAAATATCTCCTAGCGATGTTTGAAAGTCATTGAGAGTTTGCTTTCATTCTTTCCTAATTTGTATCTTTGTGTTCTAATTTTCTGTAAACCTATTTTATAGCCTAGGTAACTGACAGAATCTCCTCTTTGTGTTTTCTTTTTCAGGAGAAATTTGTAATACCTATTTTGGCAAAACTTTCTTTACTTCCTCAAACACTCTAAAGTATCTGCATTTGACTCAGAAAACAAAATGTCACCCATATAATGGTAAATTACACATTTAGGAAATTGTTTACATATAATTTTCAATGGCTGACTTATGGAGTATTGGTACAAAATGTGGCTATTTAGCATTCCCTGGGCAAGACGGTCCACTAATATCTCCTAGTAGGCTGAGAATTGGTATAATAAGAAGGCAATGCCCTTTTCTTGTAAATATATAGTAAAGAAACAGTCTTTTAAATCCATAAGTACAAGAGGCCATCCTTTAGGTAATAGGGAAGGCAAAGGAATTCCAGATTGAAGAGGGACCATAGGTTGAATTACCTTGTTGACAGCTCTTGATCTGTTATCTTTCCCCATTTTCTATATTTCTTTTTAACAACAAATACAGGAAAATTCCAAGGGTTGGTTGATTCTCAATATGGTGAACATCTAGTTGCTCCTGTACCAACTATTCTAAAGCCCAAAGTTTCTTTTCTGTTAAAGGCCATTGTTCAGCCCATCTTAGTTTTTTTTAGTTAAGCCTTCGAAAGGCAGGGCTGTTAGTACCTCTGAAGATTTGCTAATTGCTTTGTGTTCTTGTATGGGCTAAATGGCTTGTGACCTTTCTTTAAAGTATTTTATAATATCCTTCCCAGACAGATGAGTTCCAAGGAGTGCGGGAATGTCAATCTGGGCATTCCATTGTTGCAATAGGTTACAATCCCATAAAATCACTGTAATGTTAGCCACATGTGGCCTCAGCCTTCTATGTCCTTCTGGCCCTATGCATTCAACCCATCTCATACTTTGTTTTGCTTGAAATAGGATTCCAATTCCTAGGAATTGAACATGTGCCTCTTGAAGAGGCTAATTCAGATGCTAGGATTCTGGAGTAAGGATAGTCACATCTGCACCTGTGTCCTATAATTCCACAATGACAATGTTACATATACACACTCTTAGCCTTAGTCTTTGATCATTTATAAAAGTCTCCAAAAATATATGTCTCCTATTTCCTACTGGAATTTTTTGATTCCTCCTCTGTGTCTATTCTATCATCCAGAAGAGTATTTTTTTTTACAGTAGGCAATGGATTTTTTTTCATTTTCCTCGTGAGACCTGTCCTCCACAGTGACTGGGAATGATTGTACAAATTCAACCTGGGGTACTGCAAGAGTTCTCCCAAGGAGTTTCCCAATGTTCTTGGGTTGTCTTGTCAGTCTTTGTTAATCTGCATTCAGTGTTCCAATGTTGTCCTTTGCCACATTTTTGCATAATCCAGAATGTTGAGACTTTTTAATTTTACCATTCCTAGAGGAGACATTATTTCTGGAAATTCTTTGCTATAATCCTTTCTCAGATGTCCTATTCTACCACATTAATATATTTGGCATTTTGGTGTCTCCTCATACCATTGGAAACTGCTTCTCCTACCCAAGATCCAGTGTTATAGTCTGTCTCGATGTTCATTATATGCAGGATCCATTCATTCATTGGGCTGATCTGACCTTTAAAGGTCCAAGTATCATTTTCCATTCTAAGTGGCACTTTTCAAAAGCCAGAGATTCAAAATCTACTTGTCTAGATTCTGGTTCTCTTACTCCTATTTATACAGCCTTAGTTAATCTTTGTAAAAAGTCATTAAAAGGTTTTCTCTGGCCCTGTTTAACCCTGGTATATGACTCTCACTTCTTTTTCTTGCTTCTTGAATCCTGTCACCAGCCTTTAAGTCTGCTGTGTGGCTTAGGGACAAGGTGTGTTTGTTATACAAGGCCTGGTCCTTTAGATTCACATAATAGCCCTTGCCAAGAATTTGACCTTGGGAAGCCTCAAATCCTTTTGTTTTTCCAAACTGTTGTTTTAAAAATATGACTCTTCTCTCTAGTAGCACTTCCATAGTAATTAGGGTTTATATTCAAGGACTGATGAGACTGATTCAAACCAATTGTATGGGGGTTGCATTCGTACTTGAAGCCCACATTTGTATCATTTCCCTAACAAATGGTTAATTCAAGCCATAAGATACTATTGCTTGTTCATACATATAGGTTGCCATTTACATTCATTGAACCCTATTGGCTATTTAATACTGGAAGACTTGTCAATGGAGATTAAGGGATAAGTTGCTACAACCTTACGTAAATCATCCCTGACTCTGACCCATACTTGCAAGGCTAAACCTGTTCTTGTACCTTTTTGCCCTGCTCATCAGTTCCAATAATTTAAACAATCATTTCTTCCACCACTGCCTTTGGTAAAATCTGAATCTCCTGTCCTGCATATCATTTTAATGCCTTCATTTATTCATTTAGCCTCTGGTCCTTATTCTGTACATATGATTCTAAGGTATGAAAATTGTCCAATAAAGATAACATCTTTACCTTGGACATTACTTGGATGGCATGCATATTACATTCCTGGAGAGATAACCTATCTATTAACTAATCATAACTTGTTAACAGATTTTGATTGTTAAATTAAACAGTATGAATTCTTTCACAGCACTGTTTGACATGGATTGAATTTTGTCTGTCAAATTAATGTTATCCTTTTCAAGGGTATTAATCTTTTCATCTAAGTTTTGACTTTTGATGATATCAATCCTGTCAGCTAGCTGTTCTTTATTAGTCTGTAAGACTGTGCCATTTCTAAAGGTGTCTCATTCTTGGCTCTGTTATCAAACCATTTCTTTAAAACATACAAAACAAAAGTTCAAGGATATGAAAAACAAAGCTAATTCCCAAAATCAAATAAATGGATGTGTAAAAATGCCAATAAGCCTTGCAGAATATCATCCATACTGTAATCAAAATGGTTAAGATCCTGAATCATAACATTGTCTGCTATCATATAACTTTCAAATTTATTAATTACCTGCCTCTGTTTGGAAATTTCAGTGAATTGTTGTAGGTGCAATAATCTTTATTTGCCAGCAGCTGTTGTGGTTACATTTGCATGATGAATAGAAGCAACAGGTGGCAGAGACATGTAACCAGCATTGGCAAACCCACTTTGGTTTTGTGTGTTATTTCCTTCTGAGTTACTGATAAATATGCTTTGCTTGACAATTTAAGAACAATTATTAGGGACAATTAAAGCAATTCCATACACAGAGAGCGGTTATTGGTGGTTCAAATAAGAAAGAAACCCAAAGGTTGCCGTCAGTCACAAGTCACAAGCAGGAAATTGTACGCAGCTGGTCAATGAAACTGCCTAAGTCATGGTGGAAAAATAAGTAGTGTGCTACAGTGGGAAAAGTCAGGGTCCTAAGTGTCAGCTGGAGAGGCAGCAGGCAGTCTGCAGGCAGGCTGCAGGTGGGAAACTTGCCTGGCCTGGCAAACCTGGGAATGCAAAGGAGAGGGAAGGCATGCATGGACATTTTAAATTAGGTAAGAGTGGACTCGCCTCACAATGGGCACCAGATGAAGGAGAACATGAATAAAGTCATCCCACACTAACTCAGAATTGAGAATAATAAGGGGGTTCTTTATTTAGGGGGAACTCACAGTCCTCTCCACAAATGGGGAACAGGAACAGAATCCAGCATCCAAACAAGATGGGGGCGGGAGAGTAGGTGGGCGTGTAACATTTTAGTACCCAAGGCCATGCCCAACCTGGTCCAGCATTGGCTGAAGGAGGTTCCCTATCACTCAACACCTATGCCCTAATACAAGGGCACCCTCACACATAAAAGGAACATTACTAAAGCTTAAATCATACATTAAATCCTATGCACTAATAATGGGAGACTTCAACAGCCCATGCTCACTACTGGACAGTTGTGCCAGTCAGGAACTTAACAGAGAAATAAGGGAAATAACAGATGTCCTGACTTGAATGGACTTAACAGACGTATATAGAACATTCCTTCCAAACATAAAAGAATATACCTTCTTCTCAGCACCTCATGGAACCGTCTCCAAAATTTATCACATTCTAGGTAAAAAAAACAAACCTCAACAGACACACACACAAAAAAATTGAATTAACCCCATATATCTTATCAGATCACCATGGATGAAAAATAGAATTCAACAGCAACACTCAATTCAGAAAGCCCACAAACCCATAGAAATTAAACAATGCTCACCTGAATCATCAATGAGCCAAGTAAGAAGTTAAAGACTTCCTAAAATTCAATAAAAATGACCACAGAGCATACCCAAATTCATGGGAAACAATGAAAGCAGTGTTAAGAGTAAAGTTTTTAGCACTAAATGCCTACATAAAGAAGCTGGAAAAATCCCACAGTGCTGAGTTAACAGAACACCCAAAAACTCAAGAACAAAAAGAAGTAAACTCACCAAGAAGTCTAGATGTCAGAAAATGAACAAATTGAGAGCTGAAATCAACAAAATAGAAACAAACAAACAAAAAAAATACAAAGAATCAGTGAGACAAGTTTTTTTTTGAGAAAATCAACAAAATAGTACATGCTTTATCCAAACTTACCAAAAAGCAGAGAGGGAATATTTAAATTAACAAAATCAGAAATGAAAAGGGAAACAACAAACATAACAACAGACATGGTGGAAATATAGAGAAGACCTACACTCCACAAAATTGAAAAGAAAATGGACAATTTTCTGGATAAATATCACGTCCCAAAATTAAATCAAGACCGTATAAGCAAATTAAATAAATATAAGTGCTAAAGAAAGAGAAACAACCATCAAGAGTCTCCCAAACAAAAGAAACCCAGGATAAGCACAGAATTCTACAAGATTTTCAAAGAAATATTATCAAAGCTCCTTATATTTTTCCACACAATAATAACAGAAGGACCATTGTCAAAATCTTTTTATAAGAATATAGTTACCCTGATACACAGATCACAGAGAAAATTACAAAGAGAATTACAGATCATTCTCACACATGAACATTGGTGCAAAAATACTCAATAAAATCCTGCCAAACCAAATCCAAAAACACATCAGAAAACATCATCCACCATGACCCAGTAGATTCATCCCAGAGATTCAAAGATGGTTCAAGATACGAAAACCTGTCAATATAAACAAACGTATAAACTAATTTGAAGAAAAAAAAACCTTATGATCATCTCATTAGATACTGAAAAAGCATTCAACAAAATAAGTAACCCTTCATGATGAAGGTCTTAGAGAGAGAGAAAGGATACAAGGAACATACCTAAACCTAATAAAGGCAATATACAGCAAGCCAACAGCCAACATCAAACTAAATGGAGAGAAACTCAAAGTGATCCCACTGGAACCAGGAACAAAACAAGGTTGTATACTCGTTTCATATCTATTCAAAATATACTTGAGGTTCTAGTTAGAGTAATAAAATGACAAAAGACAATCAAGAGGATACAAATCTTAAAAGAATAAATTAAACTCTCACTATTTGCTGACAATATGACAGATTACATGTGACCCCAAAAATTCTACCAAGGAATTCCTATAACTCATTAATACCTTAAATAGTGTAGCAGGATACAAGATTTAAAAAAAAGTCAGTAACTCTCCTTTATACAGATGATAAATGAGTTGAGAAGAAATAAGAGAAATATCACCCTTCACAAAAGCCACAAATAACAAAATATCTTGGGGCAACTCTAAGCAAACAAGTAGAAGACCTTTATGACTAGAACTTCAAAATTTTGAAGAATGAAATTAAAGAAGACACCAGAAAATGGGAAAGATCTCCTATGCTCTTGGGCAGATATAATTAACATAATAAAATGGCAATCTTACGAAAAGCAATCTATAGATTTAACGCAATGCCCTTCAAAATTCTTCACGGAACTCAAAAGAACAGTACTCAAATTCATATGGAAAAACAGAAAATACAGGATAACCAAAACAATCCTGTATATTAAAGGAACATCTGGAGGTACCACAGTCCCTAACTTCAAACTCTTCTACAGAGCTACAGTTCTGAAAACAGCCTGGCATTGGCATAAAAACTGACAGGAGGACAAATGGAATAGAATTAAAGACCAGGATATGCACACTCCTACGAACAGCTGAATTTTGACAAATGTAGGGCAATATTATACAGGCCACATATTTCTTCCTTGTATTGGTGGCCAGGCTCTCAAGCCGCCGTTCACACCTGAGGGGGTCACATAGCACTTACAGACTGGCTAGCACTTACTTGCTGTCACGTGGATCAGGATATGCTGAGGTTTTTCTCCTCCCTTCTTTGTAATTATGTAGATAGCCTGGGAAGAGGTGTTACTCTAAGCTAGTGACAGAGCTGAGGAAGTGACTTTAGTCCTAGAGAACCTAGGCAACAAAGAGGACCTCACGAGAGACATCCATGGATCTAATCTACATGGGAAGTAGAAAAAGACAAGACCTCCTGAGTAAATTTGGGACCCTGGGGGATCATGAGAGAGGGCAGAAGAGGAGGGGACATGAAGAGAGGGGAGCTTAGAAAAATAAATAGCTCAATAAAAACAATATAATAATATCTAGACATGGTTACTCAGTTGACAACCTTCCTTAATACCTAAGCTCAGGACATAAACAAAAAATTATCTACTGAATCTAAAATAATGCATCAAAAGCTGGTATCAAGTTCTAATTGCTATTTTGAGTCAGAGCAGGGGAGCTGCTTAGGGCAACATAGCTGTTATTGACTTCTTGAAGGACTACGAAATAATAATGACAGACACCTGCAATTTCATGAGCAAAAACTGTGAAAGCTGCATTTGTAATCTGTCCCAAAGGACTCATGTCTGGCATAACTGCTCTATCCATAAACCACGTACGGAGAAGAGTCTTCTAAGTTTCTCATCATAATGTGCAAAATGCGGTGTAGACAGAACTCATCTTTCAGACCATCCACAAACATACGTGCCCATAAGACTGAGATATAATCATGAATTACATGTACACATTGCATGAAAATGTGTGGTAATGGGGCGATATCATTGGTGTGACTGCACATGTGAAATTACAGATGAAAGCAGCAGTTTTCTGAATCAGTGACCCTGCTGGCCCTGCCTGGCAGGCTTCTCCATCTGAGTATAATGTCTCCAGTTGGTTGACATCTGAATTATCAATTGTTATAAGCTGTAATTGCATTATGGCCCATAATGGCTCATAAGTGCTCCTGACACCAAAATCTGATGGTGTGGACACACAATGACACTCCTTGAACTTTCAATGAAAATATGTGTAAACATCATGATGTTGGTCTTCATTCTCATTACTGAATATTCGCTCCTTCACCTTGACTCTTCACAATACAGAAAATCACACAAAACACACACAGACATGCCTACACAGACACACATACACACTGTCATGCATAGACACACACAGACATGTATGCACAGACAAACATGAGCACACACACAGACACACATACAGACATTCACACACAGACATGTGCAAACAGACATGCACACAAACACAAGGACATGCACACACACATACACACACTTTGTTTGTTGCTAACTCTGAAGTGTTCTATTATTCCTGAAAATAGAAACAAAATCATAATAGAAAAGGAAGCCTACTAGACTAAGACAAACTACTGCTTATGTTATGAGATATATACCAGGGCTGAAGTACATAGTAAACTTAGAAACTGTAAAAATGCTAACTTGTGGCAGTGACTGTGTGTGTGTGTGTGTGTGTGTGTGTGTG